>MU624273.1:0-344687 GCA_025201745.1 Xylariaceae sp. FL1651
AAAAAAAAAAAAAAAAAAAAAAAAAAAAAAAAAAAAAAAAAAAAAAAAAAAAAAAAAAAAAAAAAAAAAAAAAAAAAAAAAAAAAAAAAAAAAGAGAGACAGAGAGAGAGAGTATATGACTACTGGGACGATGTCGAAAACAGGTCACTCACAGACCTATGAAAAGAGCGAGCACCCATGACCAAACCAGACCTATTAGGTCTAACAACTGCTGCTAGAGCGCTTATACTTCAGGGGTGTGCACTAGTCACTATGATACGATTATCGTTTTCTGGGGCCCGGTATCAGTAAACATTGCATCAGATCTAGACAATTCCTGTGAGGTCCTAAAGCAACATGAGCAAGACAGTGGAAAGCGCAACGAAGGGCAGCACCGTGATAGCTTGGCTCTGCTCGAAAGGCGAAGCATAAGCCAGTTATGACCCCGGTGTCGGCATAGATAGCAAGACTAGAAGTTGCTGTGTCTGAAAGACGCAGATACGCAGAAGAAAGGTGTCAGAGCGAGGTTGAGAAAAGGGTAGACAGGCTAAGGATCGTGACCAAGTACAACATAATTAGTATCGAAGTGAGAAGCGCAATGACGTTCACTCAACACAGGTCACATTTATTAGCTGACCCAATTGCTTAACGTTGCTGTCCATACCGCTAAGTGAACGCTTTAGGAAGTGCATTGTTCTCCATAACTCAACGCACTGCACATCCCTTTCTAGTTGCGCCGAATGACTTTCTCTCGCCCTAGAACTCCTTTATATCCCTCCATATTCTTATTTTGCCGTTTGCAGCAAGGAACCCGGCCGCGATTTGAATTTCCTGCGTTGCTTCCCTTCCGAACGCCTTGTATACCCACCCAGCATATGTTATAACCGTATAATTGATTTTACTCGTTGTGACTAGTGATAGACCCCGTTAATTCTATAGTTTGAATGAAAATCCGTTAAGTCCCGCTCTTGCCTCAGCTGCCTTGCCAGTTTGTTTAGGATGTAAGTACAGTTCTGGGGGTTTGGGAGAAGCCCTGTGGTGTGAGGACTAGAGCTTATTGACAGACAGAAAATATAACCTTCGTTATGAGCCAAGTTTTCTTTGCAGAATATATCTATGATCGTTTCGCTCCCGAGTCGACTTCATGATTGAGGTGTTGGTCGGGATGGCGTTGCAAGCCTTGCGAGCCCGGGGCGGCTAAGCTCAACAGAAGAGCCGTCGGACTCCTGGTCAAGCCATGTGCCATTTGTATAAGCATTTGGTACTGTTGAAGGCGATTGGGCGCCTTCGATGATAAGTGCCTCGCTCCTAATTTCTATCCTTCGCGTGCCACCTTGCCGAAATGTCAACAGCTCATCTCCTGTCTCATGTTCGTCCTGTGACACCTCAAAAACCTTTGGCATGTACGATATCTTTTGCTGAGCGAACTTTGTTGCTGGTGCCCCCATAGCTGGTGGCACCGACTTCCCGGACCCTCGAGGCCCCAGCTCAACGTCGACTAACGTCAGATCTTGAGAACCAAAACCAGGCATTCTGTTGGCTCTTCTAACTCGGGAGCCATGGTCCTGGTTCGTCAGACCAGTTCCGCGGCTACGTTCGCTATTTGTGAATCCCTTAATCTTCCAACGACGAAGGAGTGGGCGAATTGTTGCGAGGCTAGCCGCCGATATGGCAATTCCCGGCTCGATTAAGGTCCATATCATTGCATCTGTACCAGCATCTGTGCAAAACAATATTAATGGAAGAACACTTCAAAGCCGGGGTGACGACGTGTATCATGAAAAGAGACGGGAAATACACGTACGAAGAATATCCGCGGCGTCTGTTAGGTCTGCCAGAAACTTTAGCCGTATAAGAGTTGCGATACTAGCAAAAATCCCCAAGCCCAAGACGGCGATGACAGTCAACTTTGCCTGCGGTGTCATCTTGACCTGCCAGATCAAGGGGATTGGAATAAGCGCATACAGCCAATCCGACAAGATTGTCAAGGCGCTGAGTGCATAGGCAGCACTAACGACCTCGTCTGCCGAAACGCAGTGAGACTTAGGGTTACTCGCAAGAATTGTGTAATCCCACTGTGCAGAAACCGGAGAGCATTGGAAGAGATTCCAAAAAAATAAAACTAGACTCCAGACACCGACAACAACGATGCTGATTCCCAAGATGTACTTGTACCTTTTCTGTACTGCCAGGCGGAGGAGGAAAAGGCCAATGCTCAACTTGATCAACCACATATTCGAAATATAAGATGCGGTTGCTAGGGCCTGATACTTCAAGGCCTCAATTTCATCGGGTTGAGAAAGTGATCTGTTATGCCTGCCTATGCCATAGGGGAGTCCCACAAAGATGAACGAGCATGATACTGTAAAGTTGGCCTGTTCGTCGTTGAAATTAGTATACGCTAGGAAAGTTGAGATTAAAAATAGGAACACCTACTAGACCAGCTAGCATCACCCAGTCATCTACCTTAAACGAATTCATCATTATAGCGCGTACGTATACGCGCATAGCTACCGAGAGCCATGATATAATGAGGGCGACAATCGCAGTCACTAACAACCCATCGCCATTGCTATCAGTGGGCGCAGTTGGGTCCTGAGGCGCCATAGAAGAACGTTGTTATAAAGCATCCATGAGACATGGGAAACGGTCGATGCAACCAAAAGGAGAAAAAAGGAAAGCGTAAGGGTGAATGCGAATTGGCGTGTCATGGCCCAATCTCTATATATTCCCAGAGGCACGCGAGCAGGGGGGCTATGTGGGCAGGCCAGGCCCAAGAGTACGGGAAATAGCATACGCAATATCCATAGCCACATCTTGCTGCTCTGCAGAGTAAAGAGATTTGTTCCCGAATAAAAGCATTCGGGATCAACCCTGAAGATGTGAAGAACATGATACCCTGGTGCTGCATATCAGCTGCCCAGGATGTGAACTACACCAACAGAACTTATGCGGCATGTACTAGTGTAGTAGTCCATTACTGTGGAAATCTTCCCATGCATATTCTGTCTTGTTTCCAGAACCAACAGGTCTCCCAAATAGTTGACCAGCTATTGTGAATGCATGTCTCACAGTACCGACAGCCGTCGAAATGCAAGGGCAATGATCCCAAATCGTGCAATGTGGCGGGGCAACCCCCTGCAGCCCTCCAAGCCGATCGCCAATAGCCTCAAGCCCTAGCAACCGCATCGGGCCCTGTTTCCCCGTATTGGAGGGATCCCCGTGATGACTCTGTTTTCGGGTTTTCGGAAAAGTTTCATAGACGTACTATACAGATATTGGATGCTATCTTAGATCCTCGTGGCCTCGGATATTATAGAGCCAAAGAAAACGAGGTCATAGCAAGTGGCGCAAGCTAAGGAATAGCTAAAACAGCGGCTTGTAAGTCCGGTATGCCTAGTGTAGAGCTATAAGCAGAGTAGTCCGCCACACGCAATGCTGCCGTCAGATATATGGTCGTGGAGAACATCTGGCGTGTTCATAATCCAGCACCACGGAATTCATAAAGTTGCGGTAGCGAAGATTCCAAGAACGCAGGCCTCATCCAGGAAGCGATTGACAAAGCATTCTGTCATCATCCAATATAGGAGACGCACTAATAGTACATGTAGGTAGTGTTGTGGCGGCCTGTACCAGCTGTCAGTGTATGATCTCGTCCCTGGGCGCATTAATACTGACGCGGCTTATGAAAACGTCGTTGCATTTCCGTCTATTCAACCAGTAAGCTGGCGTCGATGTCAAGGGTTGAGCCATGTCCTTCCAAGCCACGCGTGGTTTTCCTTCCTATTCTCCACACAAGACACTAAGAATACACCGCGGAAAAAATAAACCCTCAGCCAGAATGGTGCTTCTTTCAGGTCAGCCATAGATATTCGATAAGAATAATTAGTCAAGCTGCGCAGCAGCTGAGAATTTCCGGATGAATACGAAACAACGCTATCTTGCATCAAGGCTGGATGGTTCCGAGAAATACATACGTACTGGCACCCAGGACTGCAAGCCACATCCTTTCCAATGCATGAACTGATCCCCTACCTGCTCTATTGGGCAAACCACGCCACTTGAGACGAAACTTCTACCTGCAGTGATCTCACTCTGTGGACGAAGTATAAGATAGCTATGACTTCGGATAAAGAGCGCAGCTTAAGTGGCTTGACTGTAAGTAGTATAGATTCTGTTGGGCCTTATGTAACCAAGCACTAGAACGTGGATCTTATGGGTCGATAATAAAAACCACCTGAAGTTGAACTCATTCCACAAGCCCGTGCGGGTCCAAGTGATCGACCAGGAAAGCAGAACCGGCTGAATGGGCGAGATGAAGCTAATGGTTAGTATCCAGGGCGCCCTGGTTACAGCCGATTGTCCTGCACGATACCTGACCATCGACGGCGCCCTACTGCGACACTATCACATAACAGGAACACAATGCGCATTTCATTCAAGCCGGGGGATATTGCCGCTTCCAGGACTACGTGTAAGCAGTAAATATCAATTTATTCGACACGGAGCGTGTAGAGTTAGCCGGGGTATTACTTCGCCCAACAGGTGCATTAGATACTTGTGCGGCCCATAATTGGCCATATAGAAGACTACTATACAGGCTTCGTTGCTATCTATGTACGCATCCCACCAACGAGAATATATTCCATGTAGCTCAACCTAACTCATTACTTGTTATCACTCCTCTCACTGCCTAACCACAAGCTCATACAGTCATACCCTAGTCTGCCATATGTGTTACTTTAAACGCAGCCGAAATATACAACACTTAGCTCTGAGTTTCCGCAGTTTGACGACGGGTTAGATGCGAGTTAATGTGAGAAGGTATATTCTATAATTATACCTTTGGCGTACTGCCGGCTGAGGAATGTTATCTTCAATCGTACGACATCTCCGCATAATTATACAAGCGTACATCAAAGCTGTATGTAAGGCAGACATGTGTGTGCTTCAAACATATATCCTTTTTTACTTATTATTTTAATACCAACATCTACAAGACGACCTATCTCGGGCAAATTTCCAGTGGCCATCTTCACAACGTTTTCTAAATGTGGGAAAGCTCATCACGATTAGAGCGCTTTGGTACATGCACGCCTGCCAGAGCGTCGAATATGGTCTTAGGAGGGACGGGCCGCAGCAACAAATCGAGGCGCTACTGCATACTGAAGCTTTCAGCTGCTATCATACCATGCTTGATGGACCTGAGTACAACAACTTCTAGAGCGTGGGGGCTTTACAAATTGGGGGAACGAGCTCTCAATTGAAAGGCTAGCTGATTCAAGATATGCGCGAAGTCAATAAAATGTTGATAGTTCTGGTAAACATAGCTTAGAAACGAGTGGCAAATATTCTCGAGCTGCGTTCGCTCGTCGAGAACACGCAGTAATTATGCCTCCATCGATAGGCTAACAAGCTAGAATCTCGTGATTGTCAACTTGGACAGCATCGATCTCCTGGCTAGACCCAGCAATAGGCAGAGCTCGTAGATCGATTTACACCCCCACTAGTACTCCCACCTGCTGGGAGCAGTTTACACCTGGGGAGGCATGCCCATCCAAGCGGACTTCATCCTCGTGGCAGCAGTCTTCACACGGGAACCCGCCTTTCGCACATAATATACAATACTGCAGGATCTAAACCGGCATCCAGGCGAGTGTAGCACCATCAAGCCGCAGGTAGCAGAAAGCGGGCGTCGACTTGCACCGGCGCGGGTCTATCACAAACATCAGATCCGAAGTCCGGTATGAGGATTATCATGCACTTACACCTAACTAACACGATGCTTACCATGTAAAACCGATGTACTCGTTATCCAGTGCAAGGGGAACAGCCGACTCAATGTGGCCTTGAGAAGAAGAAATCTATCAGCTGAGTTAATCGAGGATATTCATATGCCTGGAACGAAATGCCCCAATTGAACCCCTCTTTTTCGCCGGGAGTCCCGTTTGCTTCTCGTACTATCAGACAAGAAACAGACTGAAATCTAAACATCATTAATGCCTTTAGAGCCAGATGGTTCAGCGGAGAGAGAGCATGGCGACATCGCTGAAATACACACTACATCACTATGGCTCTACGAACTACCTGCAGAAAGTCGGGGTATGGGAAGTCGATCCATCTAACCAGAGTAAATACTGGATCGTGTAAGGCAGCCTGTATCATAAATCAATCAAAAATTCTTACACACACATAATGCACTAGCGGTCCCTAGCCCTTTCTCCGCTACAAAGTAGATACAAACCAAAACAAAAGCTGAACAGTTGTCACAGCTACATCCACGGCGGCGCATGGCGCGACCCCCGCGTCGCCCTCGAGTCCTTCGCGCCGAGCATCAACCACATCCTCGGCACGTCGGCAGCAGCCAGCGGCGACAAGAGCGGCGACGTGATCGCCGGGTTCGCGTCCATCGACTACCGCCTGAGCCCGCACCCGGCGTTCCCGCAGGACCCGGCGACGACGCCCGCGGACGAGTACCGCGGGGCGCGGCACCCGGACCACCTGGACGACGTGCGGGCGGCGCTGGTCTTCCTGCAGCGGACGTACGGCTTCGGCGGCAACTACGTGCTGGTCGGACACTCGGCCGGCGGTGCGCTGGCCTTCCAGCTGCTAGCCACCTCTCCTTCTCCTTCTCCTTCCTCTCCAGCTTCTTCCGGCCCGAGTGCCAGCATAGCAGCAGCAGCAGCAGCAGCAGCAGCACACCCGGTGCTCCCCGCCGCCATCGTCTGCTTCGAGGGTCTGTACGACTTCAGCGGGATCAACGCGCGTTACGGGGGGGCCTACGCGCCATTCTTCGCCGCCGCGTTCGGGGAGGAGCCCGAGGCCTGGGACGCGGCGGCTCCGATCAAGTTCGCGGGCAGCTACGCGGAGAAGTGGCCGGGTAAGAGCTTTGTTCTGCTCGGCTCGTCGCCGGACGACGTCCTCGTCGACGAGCTGGAGGCGGAAGGCATGGCGCGGAGATTACGCGACAAGGACGGCTTTAGAGAGCTAGGGGAGGAGGGGGAGGAGGAAGAGAGGGGAGGGGAGAATAGGCTGCTGTGGCTGAAGGATCTGGAAGGGGACCATGACGAGATCTGGCAGGATGGTGAGCATGTTGCACGGATAGTGTGGATTGCGTTAAGGGAGATAGGGGCTGCGGTCTGACGACCAAGCGAGGGGGAGAGGGAATCGCCGATGAGGCTGGGAAGAAGGAGATGAGTCGGAAGCAAACAGGCACAACAAGTACGACGGCAAAGTCTCGCAGCGCAAGACTCGTGTGTGAGATCATTGTAGGGCATGAGCACTTTCTGGGAGCCAAATATGACCGAGCTGAGGTTGGCTTAGGGAGTCGCGCGTAATCGAAGACACTGACGCTGACTCAATCTACATCTGACCTAAGTATGGCATAGTCTAACCTTGCCGTCGCAACATAGGCCTAACAAAGGCGTGTTTCCGCTATATTATACAACGCATAACTTACGAGTTCTCACTTGAATTTCTTTATTGCCCACAACGGCCCATGGCATGTTCCAGGCACGAATAGCAGCAGCCATAAACCCTGTATATCCAGGTGCTTTTGGGACACCCACAGTCGCACGTTCCCTTCTCCACTGCTCTTACTAATTGTGAGACTGAATCAGTCCCTCCATTGTTGATACGGCCGAAAGTAGAAGCGCTCAGTTTTGCCGACTAATTCAAATACGTGTCGAAGAACCATAGCATTTCCCTTGCTTCGGCCCGATGCGTTGAGAAAGTTGTATCCAACCTCGCAAGCCTCACCATCGTAAATGGACCATGTCAACGCATGTGCATGAATATGGTGCAACAGGAGGAATTTTTAGCAGACCGCAATACTCACATGCAAAGCAGGTTCCAGATATTTCCGGTGGTAAGCCAGAACGAATGTCTTGAGGGGTATACTACTCTACTGTGTATTCCGCAAGTTTTTGTGCTTTCTAATTACCTCTGATACTGATTATGCTTGGCTCGGCATACGGAGACTTAGTTATACTTAATATTGTGCTTGAGCAGCCTCAGTAACATATATCCATGAAAATGTGACTAGCGGTATTGAAAACGTAACCTTGTATGGTGCTCCGACAACAAACGAGTCCCTGAAACGAGTTTGACTCACTCCATCCCTTTCGGTGCCGAGCTATCATGGAATGTATCTAAAGTCCGGATGCTTATTACCAAGATCAGCCTTCTCTTCTTCCGTGAGTCCAACGAGGCGGTGATCGCGGCCACCACGTGCTCGAATCCGGTTCTCGCGCAGGCAGTAGAAGATGCCAAATAGGGCTAAGAACAGAGAGACGACCTGCGCGGCAAAGTTGATGGAGTGACCGATAGGGAAGTTAGGGCCGTCAGTTGGTAGATACGCCCAGACAGCGAGGATGCCACCCGCAGTGCCGATGGAGACGATATAACCGCTCGATACAGCACGTACAGATGGGCCGGCCGCGTTGTTTATGCCCCATGAGAGGAAACCAGGCCCGCCAGGGAATGCCCCCACGGCGCAAAGATAAACCGCAGCGTATTTGAGGTTGCTGCCTGTACCCCAACGCAGCAAGCCAAATCCGGTGATGCCCAGAAATGTGAATAAAGCAAGATATATACCACGCATCCTCGTTTTGTCGCTAATATAAGCAATGCCAATAGCAATCAATGATGCAGCAACGTACACGGGTACTGTATAATACTGTGCCGTCAGAGACTGCCAGCCAAGCTCCTTCAGGATGGTGGGTAGGAACACTGAGAGACCCTGAACCGTGATATTGATGAAAAAGAAACCTGCTGCGCAGATGTAGTTGTTGATATTGCTCACTGCGCGCTTTATATGGCGTTTATCCACTTGCTCATGGGGAGATGCCTTGTGCTCCAACAGAATCCGCTCAGCAGCAATCCACCTCTCGCGTGTTGTAAGATACTTTGAAGAACCCGGGGATTGCGGTAGGATAAATGGCGCGATTGCTGCTGCTACAATAGTAATGATACCCTCGAAGAAGAAGATATTGCGCCATGTGTGTAATCTGGACCCAGCAACCCCCCATTCTGGGATTTGTGAAAACCCGGCAGCAAGCAGACCGCCGAAGGCACCAGAGATCGAAGCAGCGGCTACGTAGATACCGACTCTGAAGTACAGCTCTTCTCTTTTATAAAATGAACTCAGGAAAAAGGCGATGCCAGGACTTGACGGATCATAGTTAGAAAGGGTGCTTCGTCATACGGCAGGTACGGACTTACAAAGTGCCACCTTCAAAAATGCCCAGTAAGACTCGCGCACCAATAAGTTGTTCATATGTCTTGACAAATGCTGTGGCTAGGGAGACCACTCCGAACCCGAAGACGAGCGCTGGGATGAAAAACCGTGGGCCAATCCGTTTGAGTAGGATGTTGGAAGGCACTTCTATAAAAAGATAGACAACGTAGAAGATACTCGTAGCGATATTGAACCGATAACCAATCAGATTCAAATCTTCTTGCATGCCTTGAATGCGAGCATTGCCAATGTTAATTCTAATGCTAGTTAGCAGCAATGATTGCTCTGGAACCATGAGCCACGTACCGATCCAAAAAGCAGAGAAGGTACAGTATTGTGACCATCGGGACAAGTTGTCGATCTAATTTCCTTCGGATAGTTGTCTCCTCAGCGACTGTCCAGCTAGGCGACCCTAGAGATTCGCTACTCTTGTCCTCGACCATAACAGTATCCGGGTGCGAGACCTGCTTCTCGTCGACTCCCTGTACTGTCGCCATAATGATGAATCCAAGAGACTGGCCGCAATAAGAGAGAGTCAGAGTCTAACAGAGCGATGGGATTTCGAGTAAATAGCTCAAGGCTGACGGCGGGCTTGGCCAACCAACATATTATTATATGTTGCCCATTATATGGGCTTATCCCCTCTAGGCACTCCACGGCCCTCTTCGAATCATCCATTCGGATGTATCTAAGCTTGCTATCGAATGGCGGAGAGAGGGTTGGGTCCAGCCCACCTTCCCCTGATGGCAAGGGAGGCCGGCACATGTAAATACGCTCTTGATTGCAGCGATATTAATGCCCCGGTCTTCGTCTAGACGGGTATTCACATTCTACTGGCAAAAAGCGCGCTCGGAGCGTTACTGTACAGCCAGCCACTGCTGAGGAACAGCCCCACCACTCGGCAGTGCCAACGCTTGGCACTGCGGGGAATGCCGTCGTGCAATAGCTAATATCGCCAGAGTGTCACGGCTCCTGATACGGTAATAAAAGACATAAGTGTTCATCAGAAAAGACAATCTTTTCATTCGAGATTGACCAGCGGTTCGCCGCTTTTTTCAGCATCTCTTGCGTGTAGCAGTGGATATAACGAATGTGCCCTCAAAACCTGACATGTTAGGCCTAGTTAAAGGAAGCGAAGGGAATCAATCACAGGTGAGAATAGCCACGGTCGCTTGGCAGGTCAGCAATAGCGTTGGAACTATTGACCTCAAGACCACACCCGCTCCGTGGTCGGCATTGAACCTTAGAATAAGAGCCTATGGGTGAACAGATCGGGTGGTCATTTCGCTTTTGTTGCATAATCTGCAAAAAAAAGCAGTGTAATAGACAATATCGAAATGACAGGGGAGGTTAAAATACTGAAAGGGTTGCCCGTTAAATCTGGTGACTATCTAAACTCTGAGATGGAGCCTGTCAAACCGGTTGATGATTCCCGGCATCAGGCCCCACCGCCCTTCGATGTATCACCTAGCCACAGACAGCTGGCAAGCTAGAGCCACATGGAAAAGCCACAGCAACGTCATTAACCAATCGCAGTATACCTATTAACGATTTTAAACTGGTTGGGCGAGACGCACACCAGCAATGAACAATCAGCGTGGTTTTGAGGTTTGTTATGCAAGTTAGAGATCTTTAGAGACCCATCAACTAGCAGTCTAGTAGTCCCGTATACCGACGTACTCTGCTCAATAGACTCGACCAACGCATCGAGTCTACAAACTAAGTCAGATTCGTGACGCAAGTTCATTGACAATTTGTCTCAGGGGTTGAGACAGTCTTCTGATGGCTAACAAATACTATTTGTAATGCCTTCTAAGCCTTAACGAACAGGAGACTATATATGCGCTTGTGATGCGTCCACTAATGTTGGTTCATATCAGAATCTCAGGTTGCGATACTAATGGAATACCTAGGCTAGAGTACTATCCAATCACCAAATACAACGTTGATATACCATTTATGGATATCCCGATTGTGTCTTGGCATCTGCTCATCAAACATAAAAGTGGACAAGATAAGGGACACATTATCTAACTTTCGCTTATAGAAACAGGTGAAACTACAAAGGCAAAGTCACACGCAGTTTTTCAAGCTATAAGTTTTCAAGCGAAGGCTCAAGATGGACGAGAACCGTAGTCAACGAAACGGAATAAAGTGCGCCTCACATATGTGATTCCAAATCCAGAAAATAGCTGAGTTGGAATCACAAGTGCGAAGCTTCAGCCAGCGTTGATCAAAGCTAGTTAAACTTAGGTCATGCGGCAAGTACAACTTGAAGTGCCTATGTCACTCCCTCTCTTGACCATGAAAAATCAACCCAAGCTGGCTGATTGTAATAACACACAATGTAGAGTTCAAGTGACGTAAGCTCGAGTGCGATAAGGACCAGACGATGAATAGAGAAAATAGTGTTATTAACGGTTTGGCATCTTTTACATATCCTAAGTTGATACTCTACGAGAGTAATACATTTCGATAAATGATAGGAGAGCTTTTGATTTCTCGTCGCAAACTATGATTTCAAATGCGTCGTATGTTTTCACAGTCAAAATTAGCGATTCGGTGGGAGCGCTGCTGATTATGGAAGGTATCAATCCCTACTTCATCTTGGCTACGGAGTAGATTGTCGTGTCACTCCGTCGTTCCCCGTATCAAGTAAATGATACGGAGTCCTCGAAAACAAAGTAATCCCAATCGGGGCGCATTCCATAAGATAACCGGAGATTCTCTCAAACCGTTTGTCTGCGCAAGTCTACCTCTATCGCGCGTCAAGTCTTTCAGAGGCGTGCGTGTCCCTCCAGCGCACCAATCAGCACTTCAGCCCTGGCTCGCATCCCAGCCATCCATTCGTAGCTAGCGCAGATCCCTTTACACGTCAAGGCGGGGCAATGAGGGGCAATGCAATCAGGCCCACAAATCCCCTGCTATCTAGCCAAGCTAGCCCATATCTGTCCATACTTATCCACATGAAGACCCATTTCCTGCACCGCTAATCCCGTAGTAGCTTAGCCATATGGCCTGATCGCAGTCTAACTCAACGTCAACCGGCCGTTTTCCGTCATTGGCGGGGGGTTTGGATATGCGCTTGCGCCCGCGTCTGAGCCTGTGTTTTTGCGCCGCGGTTGCGCGCGGGCGGCTAAAATGTCATGAATTGCCGCTGAACATATTATGATGGCGCCTGTACTCAAGAGTCGTAAAGCGCGCGATTGCGCATTGGGGATTCAGGCTGGTCTCGATTCAGTGATGGGTAGGGCAGTAGGCCTCGATTGCGCTGCCTTGCTTTACTCTCTATCTTGCAAGGGGTAAAGGTGGACGTGAATGGGTGTTTCGTTAGCAGTCGATCAAGAGCTGTGAAACCGCTGCAAGTAAATAATGAACGCGCATACTGGTTTGCGCCAATTGTAACCATGCACCGGCGCATCTTCGTTCAATAGCACTGGGCGTGACTGCACGTCGAATAGCATGCTTGCGACTCGAAACGGTTCTACCAAGCTATAGCCGTCCCAAGCCGTAACCTCTAACCTCTTAGACCTTAAACTCTGATTGCTGCATGCCGAGTCGTTGTAGGGTTGAGTTCGGATATACGTAGTTATGTGAACATGCGTCTTGGACCACGGTTGCAGGCAACGTCACCCGAGAGCAAAATTTCTACCATACTACAAGCTTATCATGTAAATTGGCAGCTAAAGTATATGGGATCTCATAACACCTCAAATCGCATTCCCCGCCAAACCAGCAATAAAGACGAGACTTAGGAGGAAAAAAAGGCCAGATAGAGAGAGGAAAGAGAGAAACCACAATGCGAACCAGTTCCAAAATAGCATCACCAACAGTATAGCTGAAAAGCAGGACCGCCGTACTTCCACACAATCTCACCCACGCCGTATCTGCAGACTGATTCATCTTGGCGATTTTCAACAAGACACTTCGAGGTGTCTGTGAGACGCCCACCTTCTACCTCGTGGTGCCTCCTTGATTTTGATTGGCACCAACGTTTTTTCAGCAACACCACCATGCCTTCCACCTTGATGAATGATCTTTTCGTTTCCAACGCGCGCTCGTCGTTTTTGTGTATCACGATTTGATTGCTTGCGGCAAAAAGTAAGTGTTCGAAACGAGACAGTGACGAGCAAACATGCAAGCGCGAATCCAACGCCAATCCATAGAAATTTCCCCATAAAAAAATATGTTGCTAGTGTAGCGTTTTGATAAAAGAAAAGCGAGTGTAATGGCCTCGCAGCCTCGCGATTAAATCCTTGTTCCATTTGCGCCTTTCAAACCTGAAGGATATGTAACTCCGATGTCGATAAGAAAATTCTGGCCTCGCTCCAGTTGCTGAGAAGAGTCTGTAAAAGTATCACTTGCAGCTGCGCATTGGCGCAACTTATAGATGCCGATGCGAACGCTCCGCTATGTTTGAGAGCGGCTCGCTAATTGGATGCGTTAATCGTTTCCACGGTCGAAATGATGCGTGGTAAAGTAGCTGGATCTCCTTCCACAGAAGCTTAATTGAGGCGTGATAGTTGCTTTCGTAGCTGTTGCGCTAATGCGGCGAGCATATCACATATCCTACCGCTTCCGTTTTTTGTTCTTGTCAGTTGCAAGTGCAGGGACTGCAATGGGAGCAGCAGGTAGGAGAGTGGGGGGTGCTGCTACGTCAAGCGATTTGATCGGGACACCCATATGGCGCCCATAGCGTCCCTTTCGACCGTTACCCTCGTCTTCACTGATGCATTGGTCAGCGCTAAGGCCAGCATCCCGACAGCGACCACAAGGCCGCTGTCGATCACAACCCTTCTTGCTCTTACGGCATCGCTGGCAACGGGGTTTGGTGGACAAGTCGGGATGTTCCTCGTCGCCAGGTTGACCTGACATTGCCGAAGCAACAGATGGCTTGCGCGAATGATTTGGTAGCGATGCCGGCGACATTGGCCCAGCACTTATGCTATTCGATTTCTTCGGCTTAGTAGCACTGGCCTTGGGTGCCTTTGCTGTTTTAGGTTTGCTGGGCTTGACACTGGGCACTCGAGGCTTCCCTGCATTCTGACCCTTGACCATGAATTCATTCAGCTGCAGCCCTTGAAGATCCTCCTCAGCACCGTGCTCTAGATGACGCTGAAGATCAGCGTCATCTTCGCTAGCTTCCCCATTGTCACGAGGTGGTATGAAATGGCTATCTGTAGTCGGGTGGAGCTTGCGCATAGCTCCAGTCACATCAAACTTCTGGCGACGAGCTGGCGGAAGCTCATCCTCGCCGTCACTGCCACTATCGCTTGTAGCACCGGTTGATGAAGCAACCTCTGCCTTGCCACTGAAGGTGTCGTCCAGCGTCGATGCAGACGTCCTGCCATGGGAAATGTTTGACATCTCACCCAGTCTCATAAGCTGGATTGCCACATCTTTATCCTCTTCAGACACACAACTGCCAATAGTAGGGTCAGGGGTTGGAAGAATGCCCGATCCGTTACTCGGATAGCCTATGCTTCCCCGATGGCGTCGGGAATCAGCTAGTGGGGTTGCGAACATGCCTTGCTGGCCATATCCACTATAATTTTGGGGGGATTGTAGAGGTCGTGGATTTGCGAAGGGGTTCTGACCCGGATGGGCAAAAGGCAATGCTGGTCGTTGATGCTCCACACGACGAGCGGGCGATACTGATGGGTTTGATGTAGCAGCAGGCATCTGCGGCGGAGCAAATAACGGTAGTTCCTAGGTACAACTAGTTAGACTTGTATTCGAAATGGAACATGTTTCTAGAAGGCTTACCGAGCTTTCGAACTTAGCACGCTTGCGACGACCACCCTCTACGATGTTTTCTACACTGATATCAGTGTTGCCAATGTGGTCTTTAGCCTTGCTAGACACAGACCCAGGGGCGCCGTCGCCGCTGCTGTAGCCATTGATGCTGTCATCGTAGCTTGAACCATGGTTCTTGGAGCAGCGAGAGCGGCCCTTCTTGCCTGCTGGGTTTGTGCTGACAGACGTGCTACGCTGCCCATTGTTCCCGTTAGGAGAAGGACTCCGCCTGCGAGATGTCCTCGAACCTGGTCTAGAGATATGGGGGCCCAGTTGAGGAGCCGAGTACTCCATCGATGCCGCCTGGAAAGTGCTCGGATTGAATGGGCCACCGGGCTGAGGCGACTCCTCAATGACTCTGACGTACACCACCATGTTATTGCTGAAGTTTTCATACCTCGCGATCAGTGTGTTGCCTCTGTCGTCCTCGAAGCTGACACCGGTAACGCCATGGTAGAGCCCATAGAAGTTCTTGACAGTGGAAATTATGGACTCTGTGTCATCGTGAGGGTATATTTGAACACGCAAAGGGAGTCGTGCGCGATACTGTGGTGATTCGGGGAAGAGAAGCTCGAATTGAACATGTTTGGGAGTGACAGGTTGTCGAGGGGAAGCGCTACCGCTGTTGGAGCCGGCGGAAGCGCCCGAATATGGCTCAATCGGCGAACCGGACGCCATATCGCTTCCTCGGCGTATTATTGATGTATTAAGGGTAAGTTTGGCAGTGGAATATGTTTGATGGGGGGAATGGTGGAAAGCGCCCGCAGTGGGTTGAATGTCAGCCGATTGCGGTTTAGGAGATGAGGGTTTTGCCGCTAGGAGATTGAACAAGTCCATCACCAGTCTGATAAATCCCCAATCGCTGCCTTTGCGGCCCTGCTCGGCTTTCTAGATCCAAGTGCGCTCGAGGGCGACCAAAAGTATCGACGGCTTTACGTCAAGAGGTGGAGGGCGAGGGCGGTTAGGACCCGATCGCAAGATCGGGGAGGTAGGAGAGAGTTGAAATGGACTCGACGATGTCGCTTTGCGTGTCTATTTAGGGGTTACGTTAGACCAGTGGCGTGGACGATGGTTAAGAGTGAGGAAAGGGGCAAGTGTTGAGTGCAGACAGTTCCGGTCGTCGTCGCCGACCATGGCTGGGCTGGAGTGCGGCATTCTGTGGCACGCCGAGGATACCAGTGTGCAAGAGGCAGATTTGCAGGACGACAGGTACGGGTAGAGTCACGATTGGGCTGGACATTCGATCGCATAGGGTGCCAGACTCAGTAAAACTCACCGAGAGACAAAGTAGATGGTGTGGTGGTGTTAGAGATGCATAAACTCGACTTTGAGGCCTTGGTGCCCTGAATCGGCCTACAAGAGCAGCGAATCAGCGTCAGAAGTGCGATGTGGAGTGAATTCGCCAGAAGCATAAGCACCGAGGGTCACGATGAGAACGAAGATGGATTCAGAAGGCTTACCGGTATGAATGGGAGTAGTTAGATGGGTGATTTGATCGAGGGATCCAGGTTCGTGGGAAAGAGGAGGTGGAAGAGAGCGAGGTTTTGCACAGTACCAGGTGAGTCTCAAAAAGGGCCTTCCCACACAGTTAACTTGAGAAGTGGTGGGTGCAGGTGCCCATGCCGAATGTACCACACACCACAACCACTCACTCCTACCGCTTGCGCGCGCTGCCTGACCTGTCTTGCCTGTCTAGGTACCTACCTAGCCTATCCCCCCAACCTACCTATCACCAGCCCTCTATGCTCCCACCATGAGCACTAGAATAGCCACTAGTACTGCACTGTCACGTACGTCCCCAATGTACCTAGCAAATTAGGTGGACACAACCAATAACCACGAAATGCGCATCTGTGAGGAGCCAATTTGCGATTTTCCAAAGAGATATTGAATTATTAAAAACCTCTATCCTGGAAATATCCTCAGGTAAGGTAAGGTAGGGAAGTTAAGCATGCAACCTCCTCTCTCAACGGGGCGGCGCATGGAGCTTGCAAACATGATCGTTGAAGCCTCCCCAACATTCCATTACCCTAGCGACATAACGGAGACCAAAAAAAGTAATTCCACTACCTCCTAAGCGAAAGTCAAACTGGACCCACGGTCGTGATCTATCAAGATGGACCTGGTGTTACTGCAGTAGAGAGGCATGCGAAACTTGGTTTACGATTAGGGACAGCAAATAATAATAATTGTTATTATACTATTACTCATGTGTTGATATCCCGAGGAAAGGAGGCCCTCGAAAAGAGACCGGACCATTGTCTATGTACATTTGTGCAGTACCGGTATATCAAACTGGGGACCGTTCGTTCTCTGGAGGCCCGAGCTGCATGCCACCCCTTGGATCGATCGTGCGCCTCAAAAATCGGTGAAGATGTCCGTCTACTTTCCAGCCTATGTATATGTGTTTACGCCAGTGTGTAGTGTGTGTTGTTATCTTAAAGTGCGTTGGGTTGACAATGGAAGCCCAAGCCATCCTGCTGCTGTAATATCCTGATTTCGAACGAATCGAATTTGTCACTTACTATGCTTCAGAAGGGAGGACTGGGATAAGTCCAACGGGTTCTCTCCGTTCTTTGTTGTTTATTCCGGGGAGCCTGGCAGATCGACTTCTGGGCAATTAGCGGTTGAGCTGGTCATTCTGGAATTCGACCGTTGCGACATCAAGCTGGTGGGAACCTGCCCTTTACTACCATACATGTAGTCTCCCCCGGATGCACTGCCCATATTACTTGCACACCCGAAAGGTTGGCTGTGGCCAACCGGCCTGACTGGGAGGCGCGGAATCAACCGGTCTCTTGTTCCAGGCACATGTTATATAGGATACGTAGGTGATCAAGACAGGCACAACGCTAGCGCAATTACGTAGGATACTTTCCAGGTTCGGGAGCATGCCCATCACTTCGTGTTACAGGCCGTCAGAACTTCCTATCCCGAACTGGAGGGCCTCTTCTATCGGTAAAGGAATATCTTGCGCAGTTTGCGCGATACGATAATGAACACGCCATGCTTTGCGCCGCCGTCATTGTGGAGAAAGGGTGCTACAAGGGGGGACTTGCGACTGCGGGCTGAGCAGGCGGACGCAAAGGTATTAATTAGATAGAAAATAAACCCCATGCGCAACACCATCAGATCCTCAGTGACGGGGCTTGCTGCTTCGAATCCCCCATTGGGAAGTGTCGCGCCCACAGCTGATCGCAAACCAGCGAGGCACTTCATAAGTCTCGACATTGTCAGGTGCTCTCTGCTAATCTGCCAGCTCGTCCATGCCCGCGTAGCTTGCGGCCATAAACGAAGTTCGTTGGATGCGATCTGAGGCAAATCAAGTGGGCAAGCCAACGGCCGATCCAGCCAATGGCGCCAACGCTTGTATGCGCCAGCTTGTCAGAGCAGGGGTGTGGTCCTCACCAGTGTGCCTGGCAAAATGGTAGGCTGGTGTGAGGGAGGGTAGGCAGAGAGGAACATGTTGTAAGAACCGCGGGGACGAGCGCTGTTGAACGAGTCCCCAATTCAGATCATAGAATGCGCTGTGAGCGGTAGGTTCTTGACCGTCGCATCTAGAATCCTTATCTCATATACTAGGGTATGTGGACACCGGCCATTCGGAGGGACGAGGGCCCTGATGGCCGCCGAATCGGTGTCCGTCACCTGTCATCGTACGAAGGGCATTATCTATCCTAGTACATACTTCATAACTAGATGAGCAAAAGAGATCGGCACCGGTACCTATGCAGTACTTCCATCTCGTCGTATTCCTTTGGCTGCAATAACTTGGGGATAGCAGATAGCGGATTGCAGCGAATTGAGCAACGTACAATCAAAGTCCACAAGTGCTGGATCCGAGATGGTCGCGGCGGATTATGGACTTGTCGTTCGCAAAGACGGCCATGAAGAGCTATGCCCTTCATGGGATAGTGTCCAGTAAGGAACCGGCGGAAACTTTCTTGTTGAGTGAAAGCACAGGATGGATGTAAGATGTGCTGGCGAGAGTTTCATCATCCACTTGGATCGAATCAACCCCGGAAAGGCCATGTTCTGGCAGCCAGCCCCATGCTCTCGACCACGCTGTGTGGAGAGCTGGCGAGGGCATAGCTCTTGTCGTGCAGCCAAGCGCAGACCATCCTAGATTGCGCTCTGCGAATCATCTTCCCTATGCACTATTTATTTCCGCATGCGCTACTGTAGATTTGGTGAATGGGACTGGTAGCAAGTCGTGGCCTGGAAGCACCTCATAGGGTCTCTGCGCGCGCGCTCGAGGTCAAAATATAAACAAAAAGAACAACTAAGAAAGGCCGCGGCCAGCATCCCGTTTCAGGACAGTGCCTTTCGATTACGTGGTAGGCTGTTGGGCGATTGGTTGCGGAAACTGAGACGGTCCTGCAGAGAAAACGGTAGTGACCTCCCGCAAGATCCGATTCTCTCTTGACCGCTCAGTTCAGGTGCAATTATCCAATAGAAACCAGTTTCCCTCGACCTGTGATGAGTCTATCGATTGAGGGTATTCTCTGCACTAATCTACACCGCGGCTACTGGCACCTCCAAGTTGCATTTTTCACCTCATACCGTTGCAAAAGTTGGTTAAACGGCTTTGGAGTATCTTAAGAGTACTTCCGAGGGGCAACCTTTCCAGGAAAAGCACCAGAAGTGATCGACGAATAGTAAGGAGGGGCTCATCATTTTCAGTCAGCGGTCTCCCGGCCGGACAAGCAGCAGAACGATTCTCCACTAGCTTCCGCTCGTCGCCACGACAATCTGTTCGCCGGCATGCAAGATGTGATGGGGTGGATGTCTCTGACTCTATAGCACATAATTTTCGCGAGATTGCGCAAACAGCTGTTCAAAAATGCGAATAGGGCCGGACGGTGGCGTGCGACCCCTCGTCTGCCAATTACTTGATCGCACACTAAACATGTTCAACTCTTGCGCAAAACTAATTTGAGCCCATTTAATTTCTCTGTACACGCAATCCTTATATTATGAAAACATAAAAGAAACACTGAAACACTTGCCTTGGGAACTATATCATTTACCGCAATATGGGCTTTTGCCATATAAACCTTGTCGATTCGAGATAAATAATAGTATGATGGCGTCGAGGACTGAGCTTGTCGCTAATTAGTCATCACTAAATCGAACCTACTGGCTTATTTCTGTGACACAGTTGTGTATAAAGTTGCCAAGTTCAGGCCTACCTTCCATGTATAGTTGCGTCGCCCAAAAAAATTTGCTCTTATGCGATGCGCGTCATGCCGTTTCCCTCTAAAACCTGTGTCGCAGCAGCATGACACGAGCCGCGAGGTTGCATTTTTGTCACTGGCTAAAATGGCAGAGCAGGGAGAATACAACTCGAACCCCGTCAGTCATGAACGCATTATTGAATATAGGCACCAATTCTAGCCTGATCCATATTCAGTTCGAGTATTTAAGACCAAAGCAATCGGCTGATCGCGAGTGACGGTGTAATTAGCGGTCTGAATCCCAGGCGCTGGTCCTCTGGCCACTACCTGACAAGGCTCTCAGGGACATTGGTACTTGACGCGGACAACAGGCAGAAATGCGCGACGCCTGAAAAAGGGTCCAATGCTGTCGCATATCGATATGGAATATATAAAGACTATTTCGCGAGGGTTGTGAACCACTTGGCGCGGTTACGGTGGCTATAGAAGGGAGGGTTTGGAAGCCGAGAGTCTTGGAATAGGGCAAACCAAGGTCACGTGAGTTCGGGTATCCTTCGTGATTGGCTTTCAAGACTTAACGCGCTCTAAACTCAAAACCTATCTCGATTTATTTATGAACATTATACAACGTAATACTGGTTCCTCTTGAGCCAGGTTGACTCGTAATGAATATATAGAGTTACTGGTTGAAAATTGTGCGAAAATGGCGAGTTCCCTTTTGTTACTCTTAAATAAATTGAAATTATTGGAATTCTATGTCTTGATGGGAGACGCGACCGGAAGTCTTGGACGACGTCATCTTTAGAGGCTGCAATAACTATATCTACATCTAAGGAGAGAGGTGGCTTTAAACTGAGGCTGCATGACCGACAAGGCGGGGCTGAGACCAAAATTTGGGTGAATTAGGTAAGCCAAACCGAAATTTGGAAAACTCCGGGGAGCTCAACACCCTTTACCTAATTCTTCTTGCGGAGCACCACTCCCAGTGCAGCAACAGCAAGGGCAGAGACTTGCGCATAACTTAGGTACGTACCTCTCACCCCTAGTGACCTAATTTAGGTATCTTAACGACACTGTCCACTTAACCCCTTTCATAACTGCATCGTGTAGTTAACATAGTTAATCTATAATTTTAGATAGATCTAGTTGTACAATACGGGCTATAACAGATATACTCCGAGGAAAGGGATTGAGTACCCGTCTCAACCCAAAATTGTTCTGTATTGTGAGTGTGGTGCACCTAAGCCAACTTCCAAGTCAGTCACATCAAATGCAGCTCTCGACCAAACTGTATACAGATTGAAGTGGCCGGGGCAACGGCTCTGGGATTGAGACAGGGATCAGGCGGCCAGTTCTGTATGGTTGATTTGTTTGTTTTCCTTCCCAAAGTGGCACCTCTGCCCCATCTCGTATCATGACGCACGGACCATTGGTACGTACCGGTACGTACCAGCGTTCTTCTACACGTGAGATAGCTTCATGCGCGCATTAGCTGACTGGACAGTCTCTAAGGGTCCCTAAAGCGCGAGCGTGCTAAATGCCGTGCTCCTGGGGGACCTGACAACGGGTATCAACAAACTGCAAAGCTTCTTGCATTTTCGAACCTGGGGATTCATAACAACATCCTTCGCCTCGATTCACCTCGGGAACTCGACGCACAATCTTTCACTATCATCACCACCATCATCATCATCACCATTGTCTTCTTGTTGTCGACATATCTCGACACTCTCCGTTATCGCGACTGGGCACCCAGCTCTCTTCTCCTTTTTCTTTCTAATTACAGACTGCTGTACCGAGGTACCAGCAGTGCTACCGGTATTTCTAAGAGTTGGTACGTACCTCCACGTCTGAAGCTTGTCTATCCTCCATCATTTCCTAAAATGGCACCATTCATGGGTGTTTGATTAGCTGCCCTTGCAAAGAAAAGCGATTGACCGACTGCAGTGTACAGCCTTTCACCTTCGTCTCCTCTGGTCAATGATTCCTTAGACGCAATAGTGCACATTTGGTGCTGATTATCACTATTGAATCTGAGCCCTATTGTTGTCTATCTACTTTTCCCTTACCTCCCTCATTTTCGCTACTTGACGTGCCGCGGTCTGGCCATTCACGCCCCGTCTACTCGTCGCGTCTAAAGGCACGACTCCCAAGCACAGTTGCCCTTGGACCGCCCAGCTCAGACTCGTGAAAGATGGACGCCCGAGTAAGTAATATATCTATTATTTTAAGCATCACCAAACATTCATGCTATGCTGCTACCTAGACTTGTCTTAATAAAAGCTACATTCCATCAGACCCTTGTATTCTTCAGCACGACCATCATCGGTACCCTACCAGTGTCTGCTCGTCTCTCTATTCCTAATACCTCAAGACATTCACTGTATTCAATTTGATCCCCGGAGCAATCGTACACATATTAACTTCACACAATAGCCCTATCGACCTAATTGTCATCTTCCCAACCCGGGAATCGAGAACGACGTACCTCCCACCAAAAACCTACACCAGCGTCACAAGTCGACAGGAAACCTCCTCACCATGTCCGCGACCGGTAATCTCAGCACAGCGGCGAAGCGCACTGCTCTCGCAGACCGCAATGTAGCTTCTAGGGGTGTGGGTGACGCGCTGTACGATAGCAAGTCGGTGAATGCGCAGAACTGTAATGTCGCATCGAGCGCACAGGAGAACCGGGTCCAAGCCATCCCCAAGAACACCTTCAAAAATGCCTTTTTCCAACCAGCACAACGTCGCCCCAAGAGTGTCATCCCCTCTGCTTCGATGACCCGACTCAGATCCCTTACTGGTGATATTCTAGACTCACGCAACAATCTCAACAGAGCCAGCATGTCAACCTTCGTCTACAATGATAAGCACCCTGAAAAAGAAAATCATGTCGAAAAGCCCGCTTCTCGTTCTGGTAGCAGCGGACAGGACACTTATTTCTGTGCCTGTGAATTCCCCCAATCTACACAGCATGAAGAGACCAACTCTGTGCATGCAGCACCTGCTAGATCTGCACCTGAAGATTGGCTAGTTGTCGGAGATCCCAAGGAGAGACCTTCCACGAATATCGGTAGTACTCAATCCGGCATTAAGCAGGAGCTCACTGGGGATGTGACTTCTGCAGAGCGTAGTGCTTGGTTACTAGAGCAATGCCAACTCTACGACCACCAGCCATCCCACCATTCTAGCAACAAGGAGGTTAATCCAACCCACTCATCCATCCAGCCGGCGCTTCTTCGTGTTGATACCGCACTCTCTCCAAGTTCTCCTCGCCTGGACGACGACATCACTGAAGCCCCTTACGTAGATGCCGTCGAGGGACTTGCCCAGGAAGAGATCAAGAACTTAACTGATGTACCAGCTCCACTCATTACCGCCCCTCCCGAGGCCAAGCCAACGGCTCTCGAGCATAGCAACCCGACTAAGAGCTCTACTACTCAGCCTGAAGCTAACGCCGTTGACTCCCAGAGCAACCGTGCTCAAGATTCGGCAGACGATCATCACTATCTGTCTGAGTACGACGAGGAGGACTACTACGACGAGCAGGGTTACACCACGGCCCATTCGTATCGATCCCGCAGTGATAACACGACCGGCGGCGTAACGACCATCATGTTCCCACCCAAGCTCACCAAGAAAGGCTTGGCGGAGATTGAAGCAGCCAAACAGATCGTTAACAGCAGACGAACTACTGAGGAGATTCAAGAAGATATTTGGGACGTTAGTATGGTGGCCGAATACGGTGATGACATCTTCCGCTTCATGAAGGATCAAGAGGTGCGATAAGCAGAAATGCCATGTAATTGTTCACGCCTACTAACTTGACTTGCCTAGATGAATCTTCTTCCAAACCCTCACTACATGGACATTCAAACTGAGATCCAGTGGTCGATGCGATCGGTCCTGATGGACTGGGTTGTTCAGGTCCACACCCGCTTTGGACTTCTCCCAGAAACCCTATTCTTGACCGTCAATTACATCGATCGATTCCTCTCCTACAAAGTCGTGTCGCTGGGAAAGCTGCAGCTTGTTGGTGCTACGGCTATCTTCATTGCGGCCAAATATGAGGAGATCAACTGTCCATCGGTCCAGGAGATTGTCTATATGGTAGATGGCGGCTATACTGGTGAGGAGATTCTGAAGGCTGAGCGCTTCATGTTAAGCATGCTCGATTTTGAACTTGGCTGGCCGGGCCCGATGAGTTTCTTGCGTCGTATCAGCAAAGCAGATGATTACGACCTTGAAGCTCGCACTTTGGCCAAGTATTTCCTTGAGGTTGTGATAATGGATGAGCGATTTGTGGCAAGCCCCCCCAGCTATATTGCTGCTGGAGCTCACTGCTTCTCACGTCTCATATTGCATAAGGGCGATTGGGTTAGTCTTCATATCCCCAATGATACCTTTTTTCCGTACTAACATACGCCTCTAGACTCCTTCTCACGTCCATTACTCGGGTTATACCTATAACCAGCTGAAACCTCTAGTAGCAATGCTTCTAGATTGTTGCCGACATGCCCGCAAACATCATAGCGCAGTGTTTGAGAAGTACTCTGACAAGCGGTACAGACGCGCCTCTACCTATGTTGAAGAGGAGATTATGAGAGGTTATACTCTTCCATTTCAACAGCGCATTTCCATGCCGCTCTCTGTTGACTTTTTCGTCGATGAAGCCACTCGGGCATCTTACACAGGAACTCACGCTCTAAAGATGCCCATCCCCATCCAAGGCTAGGACAACAATTCCGGCTACTGATGGAGCCCTTCAGTCAAGTTTACGTCTAATGTATCATCCCCGGCATTGGCTTTGGATGATTGGAGGCGGCCCAAAGCCCAACTCTTCACCGCACCCCGAGACACCAAGTGGCCCTAGATTGCCCTGCAAGGCATTTGGGGACATTTGGGAATATAGACAGCACCAAACTCTTGCATCACAATTTTGCTTATTCCCTCTGCCCAACCCACTAATATCCACGACATCCCTCGTTTGGGCATTCTTCATGCCACTTGACGAGGTGTAACGAATATCACGAGTTTAATGAATCCAACCACCTTATTTTTTGTTTTTTTTCCTCTTTGCGATACCTTTCTTTCCTATGGGTACAGCATTCGTTTCCCCAGGCGTTCCGGAAAATTCATGGCATAGAGAGGTCACTGGCACTGTGGGTAATTGCAGGTAAATCTGGCGAGAAATCTGGCGTTTGGTCCTGAACGGCGTGGTACAAAAACGCAGACATCCGTTCTGTGCTGCCACTCTTAGCATGCTGGGTGGACCGTAGATTCTTGCAATCTATTAGCTTGCATGACGCTATGACAGAGGCATCGCGTATGCCTTGCTGTCTAAATGTATAATTTCGCTTTGGAAGAAGGCCGGCCGCGCGGCACTTATTCCGGTTGTTCTAGCATTTTCACCCTGACAGATGGGGTCTGTAGATAAAGCTCTAGACAAGAAGCTTTTCCACCAGTCTGGTATCGTCTTCTAGTGCTGTTCAAACTTCTCCGTGACCGCTCTCTGCCGTTTGCTTGATGTCTTTGATGTTTTAAGTGACATTTTTGCTCACCTATCTGAAGTGTTGGTGCATAGGTTGAAAGGGGGGGGCTTTTAATCTTAATTGTAATATTTTTGATCGTTGTGTTCTGTGTTGCTCTACATTCATGTTCACTCAGCGCTTCTCTGGTATGCTAAAGTGCTGCCTACACCTTGATAATTTGATCACAAACTTAGCTGCAGCGCTTGTAGAATGAGTTGTTGCATGGCTAATGTATGCCAAAAGCAAGTCTAAGTGCCTATAATATTTTATGAACTCCATTCCTCCATTAAGAATAGTCGACTAGTACCAGAATAATGGATTATAGAGGACTGTCTTGACTGTATAATAACTAATGGAAGTAGGCCTCGCCTCCTAATAGCTCACTATATGCAGAATGGATGTCACTAGTATAAGAGAGCAACGCACCATGGCCTCACATTCTAAGTTCTTTCTTTGTCGTCAAACGGTATAGGAAAGAAACAGCATGGAGATATAACGACGAGCATTGGCTGTGCTTCCTGGCATACCTATAGGTTACAGCTTTTCAGCATAGACTGTTAAATTCTGCAAGAACTACACGGTTTAGTTACTGAAAGTTTTTATTTCGCACACTCACTTTATTGACTGTATTCACAATGTACTACGAGGTAATCGATATTAGTAGCTCTAAGAGTTAACCTGCCTTTAACGGGCAATGTTCTATGCAACCATGGCATAAAGCTACCTAGCCCCTCTCCTGGCTGAATGCAAGGTCGACGTTCTGATCTGGAACCATCCCAGCGATTAAACGGCACAAAGCAACAAAATCTGTAGATAACGACACAATATTACTGTCTGTCTGAAAAAAAGGAGATCCTGGTAATCAACGCAGCCATGCTGAACTTGGTGGGTTACAAGTGTCGTTAGGTTCGATTCCTAACAGCGCTATCTGATTTTGGCTCGGTGGCCTATCTACTGAGTCCAAAGGCATCGGTATCTGATCTCTTACATCGGAACGAAAGTCGTATGATCGAAAGGTATAATATGTATGCATGACTGAGCCGCCGTTGTCCTTTCGTCCTTTGCAGGGGGTATCATTTGCCAGAAACAACCAGGCCCCACTCGCCAGACTTCGGCTCAAGGATGCGGGGAGAACTTTATATTCAAAGCACATGTCGCGTTTGGGGTTGAGACGGGTTTCCCTGATAAATAGACTCTTTCAACCCCAGGCTTGAGAGGAGGCCTAGTCAGGAGGATGTATATTGGGCTCACATCTCCCTTCGCCGTTCTAACAGCCTTTTGTTCGCTTACAAGGACATGTCTCCTGACTCCCTCTTTCCAGATGCTGCTTCTTCGTCATAGCAATTTTCACAATGCAAGTCTTTCGAGAAGATGCGGAGCGTCTTATTTCCAACTGTTATGAAGCAGCAAGTGCTGGTGGCGTATGTGACGAGAAGGAGTGTGTCCATGTCCTCTCCCAGCGTCTGCCATCATCGAATCACTGCCACTTGGCAACATTTTGCACAATGTGGGTATCATTGCTAGTCCTCTTAACTCACAAAGAGACGTATAGACTAAGCCATATTCATTCTGCAGAAGCTTCAACGCTTGACTAGTGAAAATTTCCACGATTGCGGATCAAGAAAGCCTTGAAGAGCTGGAGACGATCGTCAGGAACACAAGCTCTTGATTCCGCAAGTCGCGGGCCATCCCGTCTTACCCGGCTTCTAGCCCTTTTGGAGATAATGTGCTCCAAGGACTCGATAGGGCTTAGTGGTACGCTAACCACTTACCACTAAACTAACCACATGCGATGTAGCATCAAACGACGCGATAAGCGATAATGGCTTATCGGGGGGTAATCTTATTCCGTCCTATGTCGCCATCCAATTATCGGTCGTTGATGGATCCAGCTTGTGCCGATGTTTTCTGATTGGGTGCATTGCTCTGCTGTCCCCTTCAGCTACAGTTGCGCGCATCTTGGAAAAGAAAGGCGGCCGAAGGTGAGAATTTTGAAGTCTCACTGCCTCTCAATTCTACGCCGCTCGAATTGTTCCGTGGCCTCAAGCCCCCTTCACGTCCCTCACCAGCACCGTTGCGACCGATAGATGTCACCCTCACATCTATCCTTTCTTTTGCCTTTTTCTGTTCACGTCAATCCCTCGCCGGCTTAAATCCCGGAGCTCTCCGAGTCGACGCGCCCGTGCAAGCACCCACTCCTTCAAACAGGAGCTCCACAGTTCGTGCTCTATCGTGAACATCATCTGGCCGTAGTGTGATTCCGTATTGCGCCATCCCAGCCTCCGGAGCAACGCTCGAATCCACCGCCTTGTTTTACGTCTGGCCAGATCCAACCTCCCTGCCCTAGCAACACACCTCGTCGCAACTCTATACTCTCTTCTTCTAGGGGCAATTGCGCGATTATGTCGACCTCGACGACGGTAAAGGAGGCAGTTAAGGAGAGCCTACTGGGCTCAGAGGAGCCAAGTAAACTATCAGCTTCGTATCGCGCTACTTTCCTTAATAATGCCAAAAGGGATGAGAAAACAGGCGAACTTATCATGGGCCCTGACGAGTTCATTGATGCTATTGCACCTCAGAATGAAGACTACGTAAGTGCCTCATCCAATACTCAGTCCATACAAGGCGACCCGTCACTAAGACCGCAACTTTACCTATCCACAGTCCAAGATCCACCGTGACCAGTATAGTATCCTCTTCCGTGTCGCCGACCGCTCAGGGAATGGACAAGTCACCATGGGTGACTGGGCTACGTTTCTGAACCTGCTCAATAAGGCCGATGCCGAGTACGAGATCGCCTTCCGTCTTTTTGATCTTGATCGCAACGGAACAGTCAAATATGAGGATTTCCGAAAACTATACGAGCTCAACAAGGGTGAAGGCAGCATTCCCTTCGACTGGGACTGCGAGTGGGCGAAGCTATACATTGGTGACAAGACCAAGCGACAAAACCTCACATACCCCGAGTTCTCACAGATGCTGCGTGGGCTACAGGGAGAGCGTATCCGGCAGGCATTCCAGCGATTCGACAAGAACAAGGACGGATACATTGAGCCTGAACAATTCGCCAAGATTATCCTCGAGACGGCCAAACACAAGTTGTCCGACCATCTGTTAGACAATCTAACCACTCTGTGCAACATCTCAATGGGCAGCAAGATTTCCTATGCCAATGTTCGCGCCTTCCAGAACATGATCAAGGAGATGGACTTAGTCGAACTCATCGTCCGCAAGGCCATCAGCCAGAGTGCTGATGGAAAGATCACCCGCAATGAATTTCTGAACGAGGCTGCCAAGATTACTAGATTCTCGCTATTTACCCCAATGGAAGCCGATATACTGTTCCACTTTGCCAGTCTGGATGAGCCATCCGGTAGACTTGGTCTTCAAGACTTTGCTAAAGTATTGGATCCCCAGTGGGTTGACCGTGGCGTCTCAGAAGATTCGCAAAGGCGCAGGGCTGCCCTTCAACAAGCCAAGTCGGCTTCGAAGTCGGCTCTCCTACAAGTTGCTGAATCAGCGTACAGCTTCCTTCTTGGAAGTATGGCTGGCGCCTTTGGTGCGTTCATGGTGTACCCTATCGATTTGGTGAAAACGCGTATGCAGAACCAGCGTGGAGCCGACCCAGGGCAGCGATTGTATAAGAACTCGATCGATTGCTTCAGAAAGGTGACTACGAACGAGGGTTTTCGTGGTCTATACTCGGGTGTCTTACCCCAGCTAGTCGGTGTCGCTCCTGAGAAGGCCATCAAACTTACCGTGAACGATATCGTTCGTGGCTACTTCACCAACAAGAAGACTGGACAGATTCCGCTCCCATATGAGATCCTTGCCGGTGGTACTGCCGGAGCTTGCCAAGTTGTATGTCTAACCACGACCTTTCCTGAGTACCAGTTTAGACTGCTCTTATGCACCGACTAACTTGAATCTTTAGGTCTTCACAAACCCTCTTGAGATTGTTAAAATTCGACTCCAAGTCCAAGGCGAAGTAGTCAAGGCCACTGAAGGAGCCCAGAAGCGCTCGGCCATGTGGATTGTTAAGAACTTGGGTCTGAAGGGTCTTTATAAGGGCGCCTCGGCCTGTCTTCTGCGCGATGTTCCTTTCTCTGCCATCTACTTCCCCACGTATAGCCATCTGAAGAAGGACCTCTTTGGCGAGTCGCCCGCCAAAAAACTCGGCGTTCTTCAACTTCTCACCGCCGGTGCCATTGCCGGTATGCCTGCAGCATACCTCACAACGCCATGCGACGTTATCAAGACGCGTCTCCAAGTCGAAGCACGCAAGGGCGATACCAGTTACACGGGTCTACGTCATGCGGCAACGACGATCATGAAGGAAGAAGGCTTCAAAGCATTCTTCAAGGGCGGCCCAGCACGTATCCTTCGATCTTCGCCGCAGTTCGGTTTCACCCTCGCAGCATATGAAGTGCTGCAGAGCGTGCTTCCGTTCCCTGGCAAGGCGAAGGACGAGCAAGTCCACACCGGTGTTGCTGAGGTTGTCTCGACGATGCGAGAGAAAGACGTTGCGTCACCCCATGCCCGCAGTCGCAACGCTCTGAAGATCATCCTCGACATCGACGAGGACTTCGGCCGCGTCAAGGCTGGCGATAAAAAGGCGTGGATGTCGATGCCACGAGCCATGGGCGGACAATCATAAGAGATTATCAATTCATTACCTTTCCCTCTGTCTTTATAGACCTACAAGGGGCTAGAGACCTGCATGAGACTGGCGTTCGAGATCTGGCAAGGGAAATAAAAGCCTTGTGTTGTGGACTTTTTTTTTTTTGTTTGTTTTGTAAACTAGGTGAGCAGACAGGATTTCGCGAAGCAATTGTTCATACCCATAGATCAGTAAATATGATGAGTTGTATAAGCTCGGCATAAGTCTTCATGTGAGCTTATATAAGCTACATATAAGCAGACGTTGAATGTCGCATAATTACCTCAGTAAACAAGTACACCTATAGTGGTGGTGGTGGTGGTAGTGGTAATAAACATTCTCATCATCTTATTCATGTCTTAGCAGCAGGCTTATACTCTCGCTGAGAATAGGTAACATAGCACCCTCTCTTGGGAGGCACACGCATGTTGGCCGAATTCCTTGATCGATGAACGAGATGATAGCTAGACAACGACGGAGTGGTATTGTTGGCCGTGTGCTACCCAGACGACGTACAATCCGAAATGGTGTTGTCCATTTGATTGTGATATCCATTGAGCCTGAACAGCGCCCCCGCGGCCAACTAGGGGTGACTTGAGGAGCTCTAAGAGCTCCTCGAGGAGGGAGGAGTGCCACTCGAGGTCGATAATCTGCTGCGTTTCTGCGGCCGGCATTCTCACAACCCGGGGCTTTCACTCGAATTGCTGTTGCTAGTGCTGTTACTATTGCTTCTAGATGCTAATTCCGCCTCTTGGGGGCGTTTTGTTGACTAATCTCGACTCATCGCTCTACGCGTTTTCGTTTTGAAGAATAAGGCCAATCTGAAAACTACTTTCAGATTGGGCGTGCTGGCAGTCATCGCCGGACAAACTTTCCGGATTCTTGAGAGTGATCGAAACCACCAATGGCTCTCCGTGTTTCGGCCGGAAAGCGTGCAAGGCTTCCCACTGCTTCTACTCCAGTTTCCAGTGTGTTGGGAAATGTGCCATACCCTCCGTCGGCACATCCTATGATCCTTTGTACTTCCCAGAATTCCGGGTCCAAGTTCCTCACGCTAATACGCATACATGTGGATGTGTGAGGTGGATGTATGGGAGGATGTCGCAGATCGTCTTGTCTCATACGTCGTTATGTGTATCGTATTACGGGTTTCGTCTTTCGCGTATATTGGTCTTGATTTGTTGTTTTTCTTGGTTTCTTAGGGACGCGAAGGCACGGTAAATGAACGGCGAAAAGAGTGAGATGGTGGTATGACTGTGAAGAGTAACCGGGATGAATTAATTGAAGATAATGGAGGTTAGTTAAGACTGAAATATCGATTTTCCAGCGATTGAAGAAGAAAGGGAAAGAAGAGGAACATGGCCGATCGGGCACGAGTATCTATTACCCAGAAGTGGGGGTCGCCCTTTCCCGAGGCCATTCTGGATTCGAGCGTGATACTGGGCTAGGGTTCATCTTCTGAGAGATCCGAGTGAGATCGTCAGGTGGGAATATTGGTCAACTGGCTTGACGGGGTATCTGTCTTTGAGAGCTTGCTTAAGAGTTGTAATGTTCTTATGGCCTGCGGCACAACTGTCTAAAAAATATACGCCACTGTACTAGGCTCTTGAGTGTTCGCTTGTGAATCCAGAACATAATAAGCCAAATCGGACTGATAGTTATTGTTGTGACGGCCACATGGATTGAGACTACGATTGTCCTCCACAGTGCCATCGTCGCTGCAGTTGTGATGGGTTGCTCATTATCTTTGAGGATCCCTCGCCGCCAGTACTATCGGTATAAGATACCTTGCCATGATGCTAGCGTTAGATACTATGCAGTGATAGTTTCTAGTCGGTACTATAGATTTATACGTGATGACGTCTTTTGACTGTCTGAATAAGCTCTGAATCAGCGTTGTCTCAGACCGCTGGGGTTGAGAGGGTTCGGGAACGTGTGTGAATAGCTTCTCATTGAATATCTGGATGACCAAATAGAAGGTCTTAAACTATCTAGAAAGATGGGAATAGCCTCATATTATACACATGTAATCCCTTGCATTAATGGCTTATGCATATTGGCGTGAAACGTGGTGCGGAAACTTCAAAACAACGGTCTTTTCACATAAAGCCACAATTCATGCTGACACGTCGGGGGTCCAGGTATCATTATGTACATATGAATGCTGAAGCGAGGATCCAGCCTCCAGGCCAGTCAGCTAGTCTATAATTAGATATCGGAAGAGTGATCATTATTACCAACTTAGTACCTTTGGCATCAACCCCGAATAGGCCCCTCCACAATCTGGCCTCCTCCATCATCATCGTCGTCATCCCAAGAATACGGCGTAGGCTCCTCCTCCCCCTCCCCAACGCGCGTCATCATGGCGCGCTCAAGCCACCTCGCATAGGCCTCAAAGCCGCCGGTGCTGCCCACAACGCGCGCGACCCGCACGTCCCGTACGCCCTCGAACAGTCGCAGCGCGTCCGGCCCCGCGCCGCGCCACTCCGCCTGCCACGCCTCGAGCACCACTTCCGTCTTGCCGGAGAGCTGCTGCGTGGCAGCGGCGCGGTCGAACTGCGGCTCGGCGTCCAGACGCACGCGCACGCGGAACCGCGTAATCAGGGCCGCGAGCGCGGAGCTGCGGACCGGCGCATAGGACGTCGTCATCATCGTCCTCGTATAGTAGTGGTAATGGCAGGGGGGGATGAAGAGGGACGGGAATGCCGTGAGGAGCGAGGTGTGGGCTAGGAAGGTGTTGCCGCCGTAGAGCACCGGGACGCACTCGCTGTGCAGCTGGCGGCAGGCGCGGAGGATGTTGGGGTGGAGGAGGGTGGGGGTTGAGTTCATGTTGGCTGTGGGGTCCGATGGTACTGCGAGCAGGTAGGCGTAGATCTCGAGACGGATCTCGTATGGCAGATTCAGGATGGTCAGGCGCTGCTGTCCCGGTTCTGCCGGTGGTGCGTCGTCTGCAGCAGCAGCAGCGACTTGCTTCGCGTCTGCTAGCGAGTCTTTCGTGGCGAAGTGCTCTGAATCATAGGATATCATGACCCTATTACAAGCAGTGCCGGTGCGTATTGGGTATTCGGCGCCGTGGGTTGCAGATGGTCCACATAACGACTGTACCCCGGCTATAAGGGGTTGAACGTCTCCGGTTGTGGTGGATACCTCGGCCCGGACACCGCAACCGGAGCACGGCTTCTCCGTTGGAGTCCCATCAGCGAAATGAATCCGATGCGGGCTACCATGCACTTCACCTAGTACCATTTCCCGATGTCTTTAGTCCCCAGATATTTGCCCAGAAAGTAGCGCTGCTTATGACCACTCGTTAGTAGTCTTTTGTGGATTTACTCTTTGGTGTCGTTGCTTCGCAACCTCCGTGGAGTGGGGTTATACTGTTCATGCCTTGTAGGTTTTACCCTTTCCAGCTCTGACAATGTCATGTAAGAAATTTGCGGAAATAAAGCCTAGAAGTTCTGTTATTCCATTAGTTCGTCTTGCGGATGAAAGTAGCTTCGCAGTAGATATTCCGCTTGTGATCGATCTAAATGCGTCATTGATGGCCGCTTCGGCTGAAGCGGAGTATGTAATCAGGAAGTACCGGAAGTTCCGAAGACGGAATTTTCTAGTGAATAGGTAGGGACTAGCATGGAGCAGAGGCTTCAATAAACTCCTACGTCATTTTTATATTTAATAATACCCCAGTTATCTAATGATTTATCGAGGCGAGTAAGGTGCAGTAGATAGACTAGATCACACATGCAGTTTCGCTCCTCCATTTGTAGATTATTACTCTATTCCGCTAGTGGCGGTCGGTATGGGAGCGCCATTGCGACACTCTCCGCACAGCTCGCGCGACTTCATCCCTTATCATCCCTTATCCATCCCACCGACATACATTTTCAATTTGGATATGCTAGTTATAAGATGACTCCTATGACTGAACTTCTTTCTAATGGGGATAGGTATGGATATAGATATGACTCAGACAAGCTAGCGTACTGTTAATATCGATGAAATACCGAGTGGATATATAAAGGCCTCTTATTCCATTAGTGTAGAGATGGTCATGGTTTAGCTCTATGTCAAGATAGACCTTTCAATACAGTACTGCTCCTATGACTCTTACCGCCTTCTATCGTGACAACAAGCAACAATTCGTCCAACTAATGTTAATGAAGACAGATACCTAACCAATATCCGCAACGGTTGCCATTTCATGCAAATTCCTCGCTTAGATTAGCCAGCGAAATCTATAAGGATCTGATTGACCTCGTCCGGCTTCTCCAGCATAAGCCAGTGTCCAGCCTGCAGAATTCGCTCTTCGTAGCCAGCGCTAGCCCAGGGCTCTGTGCCGGGTCGAAGAACATCCGCCCGCGTGACAACGTCCTCGACGCCGCCAATTGCCAGTACCGGCACTCGTAAGGTACGATCCTTGTCCGTGAGTGGCGCCTCGTCCGCCGCCTAGTTTTTTTCAGTTGAAGGTAGGACTAAAGGCGGGTATTCACAAAACTTACGTTCACGCCACGCAAGAAGGCTTTGTAGTAATTTAGCGTGGCGGCGACGGTGTCCGGCTGGCTGTATGATCGCAGCCAAGCCGTTTTGTCGTCAGAAGACAGCCATGAGGGGAGTTCAGTTGTCTTGTTAGCCGCTAGCCAAGCACGTGCAGCTGCGATCTGAGCGAAGTCTGGAGCCCATGCGGATGAATTGGTGTGATAGAGCAAATGGAAGTGTGACTCAAGCTATAATACTCCGTTCTTAGCGGAGCCTCTAATCCTGAGACGAGAAGGCAATATCGGACATTGCTATGTATATTCACACTTGATGTACTTACATTTCTACTGACCAGGCCAGCAGCATTCCATGAATTGAAAAAATACCAATATCCAAATGGCGTGTATCCCAGATTTCTTAGGCCATCTTCGTTGACGGCGTCGATATCGAGGAAGATTCCTGGTGGGCCGTATCCATATGACATGAAGGCTAGCTTGCTGAAACGCTGGGGATAATACACCGCAGACCTACCGAGAATCACAGATCCCCAGTCATGACCCACACCTATGACATCCCGTAGGCCTTCCGCATCGAGGATCTGGTTTAAATGCCCAGCCATACTCTTCAGATTGAATGCCTCAACCGCCGTAGGTTTAGAAGTATCTCCATAGCCCAGACAGTCAGGTACTATAACACCATACCCAGCCCCTACAAGAGCTGAAACCTGGTAACGCCAGTCTCGGCGATAAGCCGGGTAGCCATGTATCAAAAGGATGGTAGACTTTAAGGCTGTTTGTGGGGCGGCGTGGTCATACACATAAGTATATCCATCAGTGGTTAAGAGGCTTTTGGTCGTGACGGAACTGGAGTTCGGGTTGGTTTCAATGCTGTGAGGTGTAGCCGCGGCCATTGAGAGAAACATAGCCTTAAAGGCAAAGCGAAATAGACTGTGCATCTTAGCAATGTGTATCAAACAGATAGGGCTTAAGAAAGCTCGTGGCGAGTAGGTCATGAACAAACGGAGATTTCTAGTACTTTATATTGCACTCCTTTGTGAGGCCTTCTAGGCTTGTTGGAATACCTATTAGCACTATAGTCACCAAATGAATTTATTACTATCAATCAGGCTTACCAATTGGGTATTTTCCAATTAGACATTCCGACTTCAACGTTTGTAGTGACGAAATGAGGCCCCGCTGCGAACAAGACGTCACAATGAACAAACTCGAACCGTGGATTTCCACGGGACCGTGGCAGCAGATGTAATGAGGGCGCGCCCTTTTGAAAGTCCCGAACGTTATTCCTGTAATTTATAATGACGGCTTGATTGGATGATATGTAAGGCAAGGGTAGCTGTGTCAAAGTGATTGTTAGGCATCTCTTGGGGTAATTTATCTTGTCTAACATTCCGACTAATCAATAATTAATCTGCGTGTCATACAAATCATAGATAGTCTTATGTACATCACACTGTGTTACCTATTAATTTGATAAGTAATAGCTTAGAAGTGTTTATTTCAGAAAACCATCGATTTAAGATCCGCATCAGTATATACCTAATCTCCCCTATATCTCAAAGACGACTCGTCTTAATCCTAATTTAGGTAACCGGTACAGCATCGGTGTCTTATACGAACCACATAAGGGATCTTATTTCGAATACCAATAACAGTATACGTCAAGGGAGCCTTAATTTTTGATTAAAGAGACCCTCTAGGACACTCGGATCACTCAGATCAGCGGGATCCTCACCGCGACTTATCTGCTGAAGTTGTTGTGTAATAGCCATCAGTTGACCTCCCAAGTCAGCTTCAGGTATTGCGCACTTCGCAGCACCAGTAATCTTTCCCGATAAAATGTCTGCTGCAAACGAGGGCTCCTGTATGGCAGTGCGCGCAAAGCCCAGGCCGTCAACACCTTGGAATGTCGACATCATCCCGCCTACGGTCCTGAGGCCGCCGGTAGTGTACACCTTGATTTTTTCCACGGATTTCGCGATCCGTTCGGCAAACTCCACGAAATAGTTCTCGCGCTTCACCGTGCTCTCCTTCGTGTGCTTCATCCCCATATCCTCATACGTGCCACCAGAAGTCTCGACAAAGTCAAATTGGGCTTTCTCCAGGGCTTGACAAAGCGCGATGGCCTCATCGGGGCTGACTCCCTTCTCCTGGAACTCCACCGAATTGACCTTGACACCCAAGATAAAGTTATTGCTTACTCGCTTCTTGATGGCGGCCGCGACTTCCAACGTGAGTCTCATCCGGTTCTCGAGGCTACCGCCGTATTCGTCCGTCCTCTGGTTCGTGGTCTGGCTCAGGAATTGTGCAAGAAGGTAACCGTGAGCACCATGAATCTCGACGCCGTCGAACCCAGCGCGCTCCAGGTATTCGGCCGCATGTGCGAAACCCTCAATGACGTTATCGATATCTTGTCGATTTGCTGCTCGAGGGACCCCAAAAGAGCCCATATGCTTCACAGTAAGCTGAACTGGGCTGGCGCTGATAGGGTGAGGCTGTAGAGCTTCCGGCGCCTGTCGTCCAGGATGGGACAGCTGTCCAAGAATCAGGCTCCCCTGGCTTTTAGCTGCCGCCGCGAGCGCAGAGAAAGCTTCAAAGCGCGGCCCAGAAAATTCAGCACCGGGTGGTATAATCGCATTGCCAGGCCCCTCGAGATCCGTGAGGGAGATCATGATATTTCCAGTGAGTATCTGACCCCATCCCCCCTGACCCCAACGCTTGTGAAGGGTAATGAGCTGCGGAGAGGGAATCCCGCGAGCTTCGGTGTTCTCTTGATCAAAGCTTGCTAGGTGCTCAGATGTAGCGGCTTTGAGGAGGCGGTTTGGCGCTGTGCGCTTCGAAAACGGGAATGTCAAGGGCTCGCCGAGTGGCCGCGGGTCCGCATCTGCGGAGGGCCAGCGAGTGACAATACGTTGTGACATTTTGTTGCCGCTAGGTTGATGGGTGTAGAGGAAAGTCGATGAGGGGCTGATTGAAGCACTTTTACTTGAGGTCGAGTCCAGGCTTTTTGAATGAAACGACTCGCCAGCAATAGGATCGGTACATCCTTGTCAATAAAGTCAACTCCTATTGAAAATCTACGATCACGGTTTCACATGTTCAGATATGGAGTTCGATTATACCGACTTACAAATGAGTTTTGCATCATGAAAATGATATGATACGCTAAGGTGGGCTGAGAGAATAAGGTGGCCAAAGAATTAAGGGTATGCACTTCAGAGGAATTCGGCCGGACGGCGTCCGAACCACTTTCGAATGGACGACCGTACCGGTCTTCGGTAGGTTCGCTTCCAACTACAGCACTACAGCTTGTTGCTAAACGTCGTAGCAATTTACAATCGGAGGAACATTGGACCGCGGGACAGGGCAGAGCCGCCGCGGCCGGACGACCACGTGAGCCTACAGTAGTCGCTGAGAGCTGAGAACGTGGCATCCGTCATATTCGCTGTACTTCGGAGACATTATCAAGCTGAAAAGCCGAACTTGCTGACAAGTGACTGTGTATATCTTCGCGAAGAGGCGATTAAGCGGACTATCGTAGTTTTTCTTAAGAGCTCGCTTGAACGTAGTTCATAGGAAGTGCGAAGCGCAAAAGATGGATGCCCAAATACACCATAAGGGCCAATAGAAGTCGGCTTAGTGGAATCCTTGCGGTCCTTAACTGCGTGCCTAGTATACAATGGTTGGGCTTCACGAGCACAAACTTAATGCCGAGTGCGAGCCGTAGAGATATCTGCTGTCCTGACTATTGCTTGCCTCCTTTAGCATGTTATGAGGCGGGTTTGAGCATAAAGCGAATAGGAGGACCACCAAGTCACGCAGAAGGTGCTATATAGGGACTAGGGCTCAATTTTGTTGATTACTAGCCTTTCGAATCACTAACGAGGGCCTCAGGACACCTATATAAACATGAAAAGGCTTGATATTTACATGCTAGAGGGTAGTTGCGACGGAAGCGCGTAACAGACGTAAGAAATGATGCAGACACTCTTTCAGTACCTTGCTGAGGCTGGTTGTTCACCACTAGACGCTCATCGTTTTTCTCTGAGAGGTTTATCATAGACGATGGTACCTTTTCCACTCTAGGCTCAACATGTGCGTTTAAAAGAGGCGAATCCGTTCGATACGAGAAAGAGATCTCAAATGACTAGCCTGCTTCGATACAGTCTAACGACACGCCTCTCAATCTGGTTTATACCCCATATACTAGGGACTGAAAGGCCATAGCTCGACCGAAATCGCTGCTTGGTCTTGCGATGAACTATATGTTTATTAACATGGTAAGCATGGGAGTCTCCATTGCGCGAGAATGTACAGGCACGAGACCTGCAAAGTAGGTACAAATGTAATATTCGAGACTAGATTTTGAGGAGAAATTTAAGGTGTCTTTCGTTATAACTAAGGGCGAACCGGCTGTGCTTCATAACTTATTCACCCCTATTTTATAGTTTACTTGAAACACTCTTACACAAATGTGTACAGCATCCAACTTAGTAGCTGGTCTACTGCACTCCTTTGAGTTGGGTCTAACCTAGTCACTTATAGAAAGCTAAATTGCGTCCCTAGATGTGAAGTAGAATAATTAATTTAACTGTTACTATCTGGCGATTGTGGATTAAGAGGAGAGAAAGTTGTACGTTGATGTACGCTTTACTATCGTGAAGGAGCACAACGGGCACATGGCTGGACGAACAGCCCCAAAGCAACAGCTTCATTGGCCATATTGTGACTATGCTAACGTATGAGAATGAGTCCCAAGAGCGGCAGTTTCTCTTAGACTGATTACTTCGGGACCAGTGACTGTACCAAGTTTTAACATAAGCTCTTTTAAGGTATATACATATTTTAACTAACATAGCTTTGATTACACAATAAACTATTTCCCTTGTTATAGTCCAGTATTCACAGCTCCAACTTTTTTCCATTTCAAATAAGTATCAGTATTGCTCGGGTCGCCTTGCCAAGCCCACTCCATGATCTGGACGCCTGCGTTTCCTCCAGAGTCAACCAAACAATACAACCTCCGAGCTATATTCGCCGCCATCGTGGCTTTCGCTTGGCAGTCCGCCAAGTCCGTGACCTCGTCGGTGGCGGCTGTCCAGTCGTTGCCTTTGAGGTATGTTAATTGCACGCCGTCGTTGCCATCCGGATCGATGCTTAGGACCTGGAAGCCGAGGGGTGTCGGATTGTCCGAGTTACTCTCATTAAACCCCGTCGAGAACGCCGCAAAGTTCGTAAGTGGCCCGATATCTCTCCCTACATAATGGGGGACATTCATGCCGTTGCCAATTCGTAGCTGGGTCAGCTGGCTAGTCATCGACCGATAGAAAAGGTTGATACTCCGACGAAGAATAGCATTTTGGTCCCCCGTGAGCGTCCCGGAGTGCGCGAGCGCGAACGAGGTATTGGCTGACGGTGCCGTGGTGACGTCTACGACCGCCGCGTTGTTGAATCCGGATCCGTCGTCCTCGGCGCTAAAAATTCCTTGTGCTCCTTGCCAGTAGAAATACGTATACTGGTTGCAATATGCGCATTGCTTGCCGTACGCTGCGAGCGAAGACCCCGGTAGCGAGTTGAAGCTGCTGGCCGCAGCCACGGACTTCCAATTCGCAGAGGGCGCCACTGATGTCGTAGATAAGTTGTCTTTGTGACTGTAAGATACGGACATGATGGTTGTTGTCGGCCCGCTGGTTTGGTAGTAAAGAGTCACGTCTGGGCTCTGTCGCAAACAGGCGAATTAGCTTCTCAGCCATTACGGAATTAGGGAAAAGAAGCTGGTTTGGCTTACAGCATCAGTACCTTGCCAGAAGGTATCCAAGGCTAGTGAAGTGCCCAATTTGACGTTGCCGTCCTTTCCATCGACGACGGGCGAGACAACCCACTTGTTATTCGAAGAGTTGAACGCCGACATGTATATTGAGTAGTTACTCGCCTGGTAGACCAACAGGAAATTGTCATAACCATACATGTCAGTGAAGTTGGCGGAGGCGAGTCGCGTGTTCTCGTATATTGTCACCGCTGACGGAGAGGTTGCATTTGACGCTCCGGGGCCGTTTCCTTCCCCAGTTCCATTTCCACCCACATTGTGGCTTGAGGAAGAGGAGCGATTCGTTACCACACCCACCACGACGCCGATGACAACGCCAATAATAATCAATATAGAGGCAGCAAGCGCAAACCAAAAATACTTCCGTCGAATTCCGCAAATCTTCGCTTGTGGTGAACTTTCCGCGCCAGCGGCCGACTTCGAGTTCGCGCCATTGTCTACCACTTCGGGATATGTCGAGTATGTCTGAGGTGTCGTCTGTTCGGTCTTGTGTGGTTCATAATAACCGTAGCTCTCGGGTAACTGGGACGGCGCTACCTCCGGGTATTGACCAGAATGAGATGGCGCTACCTCCGGATATTGGCCATACTGGTGCGGTTCTGCCACCTCTAACGTGCTGTACTCATCTCTGTTGGTGGGAGCGCTCATTCTGTCGGCATGCTGTTTCTGTTCGTCGTGGTGGATAGAGGACTCAACATCACGGAGGATGAGAAGAGAAAGAATAGAATGATCAAGAGACGGAATTGATCATCGACGACAGCCTTGATCACAACCACCTCGTTTTACTACTAGGGATCTTCCCTCTCTATGCACAGAGACTGCTGTGCCGCTTAGTCTCACAACCAGACACGGGCATGGTTCCAGAACGGACCCCTTTGGAGCCCTTGCTGATCCCTGCATGTATCAGCGTGCCTTCTGAAGGATGCCAATCAAATCGGAAATATTTGGTATATATGGGCCAGCCTGAAATTGAAGCTTACCAGGTATGGTGTGGCCCATTGGCCCTTTCCCGGAATGAACCTAGCGGCCCTTGGAAAGTTGTAAGATCGTCGGTTTCCCGGCCGCCTTCTGTGGCCACGGTCACATAGGTTTAGCAAGTATAAAAAACCATCCGTGGGGTTGTAGCGTTTGAGAATATGTTCGCACATAGTGCGTCCAAAGTAATTTCTATGGCAAGTTGACGCGACGCAGGCGATATAGTACGACAGTATGTACGATGAATGAGTACGGTATCTTGTCAGCATCAAAAGCCGGCCCGAAGGATGCGGCCGCATAATCTAAAATAGCATCGCGCCTAGTCCAATAGCCATACTTGCCAGGCTGATGACCAAAACACCCCCCATTTACACGACTTCCAACTAACAATCTGTATACCGTAGGCTGACAAGTAATCATCTACCCCAACTCTACTGTTAACAATGTAAAAGCTTCCGGTAGAATCAGGGTTGACAAATTGATTTATTTAAACTTTTCTAGAAATTTATTTGATGTCATTTTCAGAGTTGCTCTTAGTATAGCTGTATTAGTGTTAAAGAATCTGTGCATTTTTATTGTCGCATCGACTTGTTTAACTCCCAGGGTGGTACAAAAACCTATGTCTTGATACACTTAGCACTCCACACTACGAAATACCTGCAGAACCTTACCATGCCTGAAGATACATGTCTACAGCCAGAAGTCTATGTCAAAGCCCTGTAATAACCCTGCTAGCGGAAAGACTTTTATACGATTCTTTTTACATCCAGTGGGGATCTAGACTAGTAGCGTCGAAGTTGGTAAGGCTGACATGTGGATTTAACGCAAAGTAACTGATCAAGGCTAAATAATCGAGCTACAAAACCACAGGATGACGTAGAACTTCGGTGGGTTTCATTTCTCTCGTCGTTTGTCGAAGAGTGTTGGTCCTATGCTGTGTACTGGCAGCTCGAGGTATCTCTAGGGCGACTCATTATGTCTTAATCAGAAGAGTTCAATTATGGACTAGGAATACTTAGCTGTATCCTGGCAAGTCGGGATGGCTCCTCTAGTGTACAAAGTACATAATGAATGCCTCTAACGAGCAGAGTTGTGAAGTCGACACCTTAAGCTTCGATTCGTGCCTCAGCATGCCACTTGACAAGGTGGCTTCGTTGCGGGTATATCCTACAGGGTTTGCATGTATCATCATTCATACATCATAGGTCTTACGCGTGGAAGGACTCTTGCTAAGATAGTCCTGTTTAAGTGTCCAGCAACCGGATGGAAAGATCGGAATGATTTTAGGAATCAACGCCAGCTTAACGTGTGTTTACACAAAACAAACAGAGCTGGACGTCGCGTGGTTATGTGCTTGGGGTGCAGTTGAGTCCATGAATAGAGATGGAAATCAGAGACAGCCAACAAAATGGCATGCTGTGTCCGAGGCGGCTTGACACTTTGGCTGGTGGGTATGCTGTCCAAGGCTGAACGAAAGAATGTGAGAATGTACTGCTCTCTAAGTAATTCACAAGATACTACTCATTAGCCATGACAGTTAAGCATATGTTAGAGTATGTGCAAGCTCAGCTGGGTTACTATCAATATTATAACAATTGCCAATATCTTCTTACTCGTCTTCGATCCTAGTTACATACTTGCAATAGTGCGTGACGTATTGGACTTCTTTTTTTATGATCTTATAGCTATGCTTAGTCGCACAATAGCTCATTGGTATTGTTTAGGCTGAGAGTGCTGGTTATATCTGCGCAAACGAGATTATGTCAGTCTCAACAAAACCGTTGCCTCCATTGATGGAACCGTCTCTACGCCGTGCGTTATGATATAGAGATTAAGTAGCCGAAGCATACGGAGCGGCCTCGACCACTACGACGACGGGGCTGCTGCCGCTGTTTCGGTTTGCTCCTCTTGCTCTAGCTCCCGTTCCATCTCTAGCCGGTATTCTTTCCACTCTTCATCGGTGACATGGAAACGCTGCGCCATAACCGTGATTATAGCCCAGATCTCACAGGATGTAAGAAACTTGAGCACCTCAGCCTGGAAAAGATTAAGGATCATTCGGGTCGATATGCCGTCTGCGAGGGTAGCTTCGAACATGTCGCCCACAGGCAAACCGAACTTGAGAGAAAAGGCCCGTGCCATGGCTCGGAATGCGAGGATTTCGAATGGCGTGAGGAGGATATGTGTGAGGGAACCGGTTATAATATCTCCGGCGAGCACAGAAGGGAGGCTTGTCAATGTGTTTACGATATATTTGGGGGCCTCTTTCGGTTGTGGTCTAGAGTCGCCGCTGAAACTAGGACGAAGTTCCGCGGACCAGACACCTGTGGGCGGCTCAGTCGATTCGCTTGTATCGACATCGAAGCTGATTAAAGTAGGATTGACCATCTCTGCGTCTTCTTCATCCGTCGCATAGTCCTCTCCTCCACGACTTGAGAACGTGCCCTGTCTCCGGAAAGTCCCGATCGGGAGAGGCTCGCCAATGCCTTCGCCGTTCACCGCTAATGGCCCTGACGCATCTATCTCAGGGTTCTGCGTGTGTCTGATTTCGCGATCGGCCGCCCCAAGAGTAGGGGACTCTGGAATGGATTGCCTCCGTGTAGTGGAAGAAAGTAAGGCTCGTAGACTCGTACTCGAACTCGGCCCAGGCTGTGGTAGATATTTGTGTACCTGCCGCCGAATCAGGTAGCTGAAGACTTCCCAGGCGCAGCCAATCAAGTAATACCCTGCATACGGGGCGAGGTTTATGGCAATCTTGCCCGACCATTCAGAAAAACTCTGAGCACCTGGGGAACCTAGCGGTGGTGGTGCTATGAAGGGTGAAGAGCTAGAGAAGGGGATGAAGAAGTTCAAGTTAGGAAACCAACGAGAACCGGGTATCAAATCCAGGCGCTGCATGGCAACATAAAGCTGGAGATGGAACCTGATGTAGCTTATTGCTGCTCGTAGACTGCGAGCTGTTAGAATTAGGAGTTGGTCAAGGGCTTAGGGCCTACCAGATGCTTCCTCGAACCACCCCCGACATTCTAGAGCACCACTGTAACAACCATGCACTAAAGAATGAAGGCATCCCAGAAAACAACAGCTGCGATGGCGAATGTCTTCTGCTTTCTATTTGCATCATCTCCAAGAAAGGGAATCGGGCGGTTTCTTTGTACACCTGGCGCAATGTGAGTATGGCTTGTAAAACAGGCTTATCGATATATTAAATACGGCCTAGTGACGTACCAAAATGCGCTGCCGTACGCCGTGAACGCCCCAAATACCGGCGACGACAAGGACGCGGCCAATACGGAGTAAATGCCTTCCAGCGCTACTCTCAAATTCATGGTGTAGCTTTGCCGCCTCGGCTTCAAGACTATTGATACCTCCATTCTCGGGCTCGGCGACACCTATGACAAGCATTACCTCATTGTGTGCGCGGATTATGTCTTTATTGATCCTCTTAGTCTCGGCATTGACGATACGGCCTTCGCTGTTGTACTCCTTCTTAGGCTCGTGAGGATCAGCCTCGCCTTCCCCATCTACAACATCTTCATAGGGTGATCGTCCCTATGAACGACGTAAGCATGAGTGACATTAGTCTCCAGGAAGCAACAATGCTACTGACCAGTGCCAACGACGTCAAGGGCTCAAGACGCCCCATTATGTGAGTACGCTCGTGAGTTTGTGTGCCTTGCGTCGCATCGGCGCAAGGTGAAAGCGTATATTACAAAATGCCTAGATATTTGATACGGCTGATGGTTGGTTAAAGAAACAACTTATTTCCCATTCCGCTTTTCTGGGAGGACTGAGCAGCGCAGATCAAAATAAGACTTGGAATACACTAGAAGAAAACTTCAGATTATTCGTGGCGGTGGTGATGAGGATGATGATGGTGAATATCCAAACATGTATTAACTGATTATGCACCACGATAAACCATAGGCAGCTTTGAGGCGAGGGTGAAGCTTCCATAGCTAGGGTGACAATCAGCTAATCAGCTAATCAGCTCTTAGGTAGGAAGTGTCTGCTTGAAGACGTAGGTAGGTAACCCGCCTGAGCGCTCGTACGGTGCATCTATAGTACATAGTACAGTATACGTGGGGGAGCTTCAGTTATCTCATCATATCTACTTTCTCTAAAAATAAAAAATAAAATAAAAAATCAATTGAGGACGCCAGTATATTGAACATCTTAAACAATATTAATTACGGTGCACGCTGCTCAATCGAAAACTGCTTTAAGTATTAATACTGCTGGTAGTTATTGTTAGATATTCAGGCGATTGAGAAGTGAAGAGTACTCGACACTTTCTGTCCTTATCATTATCGTTATCTTTCAACCGTCCCAAAAATTTCTAGAGCATCCCACTTCGAACTTTCAGCGCTTGCCCTTTGACCGTTCTCCCGACAAACAAAACTGAGGGCACGTTGGTTGCCTGCACCAGATATTCCAAACATGGCCAATAAAGCGCCCTTCAAGACGACCTTCGCAGTGGAAGAAGTGATTCGGCCTGTTTTCACTGGAGGCGCCGTTGCTATTGAGAACGAGGCTCGTATATTGGCTTCTACTCTTGGCGAAGATGCGATCCTTACCGACCTCAAGACCGGGAGGCATTTGGCAAAGGTCGAAGGAGTAGGTTCCTCACTCTTGCTTCAATTAAACTTGGTTGCTCACCAGGATTTCTACAGGACGGCGAGCTTATATCAACCCTGACTTGTACGTTGTATTCTTTTCGCGTCGCAATGCGCTCGGTTCTAATGACATTTCAAAGTAACCCCCTCTGGATCTCACCTTATAATATGCTCCCGGTCCCTGTCTATGCGAATATACTCTCTACAAAAGACGCCGGCGACCGACTCGATAGACCTGCAGCTCGTAAGGACATTACGGCCGCATAGCACTCCCGTCGTTGTCTTAGCTGTCGATAGAACAAGTACGTTGCTTGCCACCGGTGGTACGGACGGGTCAATTAAGGTCTGGGATATCAATGGCGGTTATGTCACCCACACCTTTCGTGGGCCAAGCGTTCTAGTGTCCGCCCTCCTCTTCTTCGAATTGACGACAAATCCGAAAAAACAATCGGAGCTGAACGGAGTTAATGATTCGGACAAGAAGAAGAGGAGGAACTCGAAGACTGCACATGACGAGGCCGAGGGAGAAATCACGGCCACAGCGAGGTTCAGACTTGCATCAGGAAGCCAAGATGGTAAAGTGCGCGTATGGGATCTACACAAGAGGAGCGTCATTGCCAATCTCGACTCTCATGTCTCCGACGTCCAAGGCCTCGACTACTCACCTGCTCAGAATACTCTGGTGACTGCCAGTAGAGACAAGACGATTAGGTGGTGGGATGCAAGGTCTTGGAAGCCGCGGAAAGTGATCCCCTGTCTCGAGCTGATAGAAGCAGTTGGGTTCATAGGAGACGGTGAACTGACCTATACGGCGGGATCCAATGGGTGCTTACGTATATGGCAAACAGATACTGGCCGTGAGCTAACAAAGGAGCAGAAGGCAAAGCCCGAAGCCGAGTCTTTTGTTGCCGCAGTGTATCGACCAGGTTTTCCGTTTATAGCCTGTATTCAGGTGGATCATACCATAGCTCTATTCAATGTCCCTCCCGAAGGGAATGTCTCTGCAATTGCGCCGCCTGAGCCATATCGCCGCATCTCGGGAACACACGATGATATAATTGATTTACGATACCTTCTCCCCGACCATTCCCTAATGGCTCTGGCCACAAATTCCGAAGACATCCGCATAGTATCTGTATCGGAACCGAATAATAATGCGGATGCCCTGATATCCTCCGAATACTTTGGGCAGGATATTGCTCTACTTAAGGGCCATGACGATATCATTATCACACTTGATGTCGACTGGTCCGGTCATTGGGTTGCGACGGGTGCGAAGGACAATATAGCGAAAATCTGGCGGGTGGACCCTAAACATGATTCCTACGTTTGTTGGGCAACGTTTCAGGGGCATGCTGAGTCGGTTAGCGCAGTAGCACTCCCTCGGATTCGGCCCGTTGATGGTTCGAAAGCTCACACTGATCCTCTCAACCATCCACCGCAGTTCTTGATAACAGGATCCTCCGATCAGACAATCAAGAGGTGGGAAATACCCAAAGAACAGCAACAAAATGCAAAGTCAGCCATCCGGGCCTTGTATACACGGAAAGCTCACGACAAAGAGATCAACGCTATCGACGTTAGTAGTAACGCACAACTGTTCGCCTCTGCATCCCAAGACAAAGTTGTCAAGATCTGGTCAATAGAAGAGGGTGAGGTCCAGGGAATTCTCCGTGGTCACCGACGAGGTGTTTGGTCTGTCTGCTTTGCTCCCGTCAACACGCCAGTACTCCAGGGAGAACAAGGCTCCGTAGCTGGCAAAGGCGTGGTAGTAACGGGAAGTGGTGACAAGACTATCAAGCTTTGGAGTCTCACTGACTACTCATGCCTGAGGACTTTTGAAGGGCACTCTAACAGTGTCCTTAAGGTAGCCTGGCTTAACATACCTCCACCCGCGGAACGCAACAAAAAGCCCATACTTATTGCTAGTGCTGGGGGTGATGGCCTAGTAAAGGTATGGGATGTGAACTCGGGTGAGAACGAGTGTACTCTTGACAACCACGAAGATAGGGTCTGGGCTCTAGCTGTTCACCCAGACACCAACATGATTGTTTCTGGAAGTGGTGACTCCACAGTGACCTTTTGGAAAGATACGTCTTCAGAGACACAAACCGCATCGAACGAAGCAGCTCTTAAGCTTATTGAACAAGAACAAGAGCTTGAAAATTATGAATACGCAGGAGCTTATCGTGAAGCTATCACCCTAGCTCTCCAATTGAACCATCCTCGCAAACTTCAAAGTCTCTTCGAAAAAGTGGTCAATTCGACGACACCGGACGTGGGTAGTCTGTCAGGCTTGAAAGCCGTTGACCAAGTTCTCGCTAGCTTATCAGACGAACAAATCTTCCTACTCTTATTAAGGTTGCGAGACTGGAACACCAACGCCAGAACGGCACCTATGGCCCAGCGCATCTTGTGGACGGTCGTAAAAAGCTATCCCGCCAGTCGCCTGTCAAGCTTGTCCGTGAAAGGCGCTAAGGGCCAGAAAGGGCTTAAGGAGGTACTGAATGCTCTCAAAGTCTATACAGAAAGACACTACAAACGTATGGAAGAGCTAGTCGATGAAAGCTATTTGGTAGAATATACCCTAAGAGAGATGGAGGCATAAAGAGTCAATAGTCTCTTATTTTAGCAATATTTGAACTATTAAAAGTCTGGCTCGTATGCGCTCGAAAAGTATGTTAAGTTATATTCGAGTGGCCCGAGACTATAAAAGGCCGTCGGTTGACGATGGCTATCATACCAGCCGGCTCTCTTGCTAGCTAAAATTGCACAGCAATTTCACATCTACCGCGCCTTCGTATATGCAAGAGCTGCTGCGTCACCGAGAGCTGCTTAGTTCACAGCCTGCTTCTGTTGGCGCTATGGCATGATCGTCAAGTGGTATGCGCACCTCTAGTGCATGCGTGTCGCAACCGGCTTTATATACCCAGACAAGACCGTTGCTACTACGGAGTTCTCCTTTTCTCGACAACGAAGGGCTCGGGATATCCCGATTAACTTCATCTGGAGTGCTTGTCCACTGTGTTCGTAGCAATGATCGATTGTACTCAAGCCTAGAATTTCCTTATATAATTGAGTGGTATAAGTCAGTGGCTCAAGCTTTGGGCTGCGCTGCCGAGGTCTTTGCACAGCCATGTCTAGGTGTAGATACTCCAGCCACACAGCCACTGCCATCACTTTTTATGTTTAAGCCAAGCGCAGAGCCTCTTTTCGGTTAAGGAAGCTTGACCCGAGGGCATTTATAGCTTAAAATATAAGTATAGATACTGAATGAGTCTAATGTAAGAAGACAAGGCTGATTGCTAGAAAGGGCAGGTTAAAGATACGTGACGCTAACGTGTTCTTGGCATAGGGAATAAGTCTGCATAGAGAAGGAGCTAATCTCCGTTATCTTTACTACAGTATAAAGCAGGCTACGGCTCATGCTAGTGGGTACAATGTTGGCTGTAGCTGCTGTAGTCTAAATCATAGCATTTAGTGGTATCATCTTAGCACTTGGCATTCCTTCTTTCCATTGCTATACTGTTACTGGGTAGCTATCATGACGCTTGTAGTCAGTACCGGCGTCCGACTATACATATCCGAATATGGTTGACGCATCCCATCAGAGTTGTCATCCTTTGCGATAGGCCTTGACATAGCTACGTGGGCATATCAATAAGTGCTGGCCTGACGCCTGCATCTTTTTCGTGTGTCTTGTCCTCGGCATCCATCGAACCGTCCCCGCTTCCTCGAAAGTATGGTTTACTTCAGAGGCATCCGCTGGGTCTCGCTTGTCGCCGCCGGCGTGGCCTGTCTTCTCTCTGCCACCCTGGCCTCCGACAAGCTGAGCGTACACATCTCCGTGGGAGACAATATACTTAAGGGTAGCATTGACGGCCGTGTGGTGCTCATGTTCGCACCTAATGGCACCGACCCTCTTGAGGACACAGACGTCACGTCAACACCCAATAAGATGTTCGGTAAGAACGTCTTCGGCTTTAGTGCAGATGACACAGTTACACTGTCTGGCGGAAGTAATGACACCAAGACTGGCGTCCATGGCTATCCACTTGTTAGCATGGATGAGATCCCTTCTGGCGCGTACCGAGTCCAGGCCTTTTTGACTCCGTACGATAAAGCCCGGCGCAGCGATGGATCTGAGGTATTCCTTAAATTTCCCTGTGGCGATGGTGCACCTAATGTCGACGGGGTTGGAAGCCTTACCACAACGGCAATGGACATCGAAGTGAGCGGAGATCAGCAGACCATTAATCTTAAATTCAACAGGGTAGAGCCTGTCGAGGCCAGCACGGGCAATGAGATTGGTGGGTGTTCTCAGGGCAACTACGCTGACACAGCGCAATTAAAACATGTGAAGATTCGCAGCAAGAAACTGAGCGACTTCTGGGGTCGCGATATGTACGTTGGCGCTAACGTCCTGCTTCCTGCTGGTTACGAAGCCGCCGATAAGAAAACGCGGTACCCTGTCCTGTATTCGCAGAACCATTGGGAAGGTGGCCGAGCTGCCTACGGCTATTCAACCAATGCGGCATTCACCAGCGCATGGAATCGCGGAACAATAAATGGTACAAACGGAGCTCCTAGTAGGCCAACGCCCAAAATAATCATCGTTAGTTTTCGACACGAAACTCCATATTACGATGATTCGTATGGCGTGAACACGGCTAACCTGGGACCTTATGGCGATGCTATTAACGAAGAACTGATCCCTCACCTCGACAAGACGTTCAACACCATCGCTCAGCCGTATGCGCGCATCCAAGATGGTGGTTCGACGGGTGGTTGGATATCTGCTGCCAGCCTCATCTTCAGGCCGGATCTCTTTGGCGCCTGCTTTTCGTCTTATCCAGATTCACTAGACTTCCATAGACATCAAGATATACAGCTGTATACCAATAAAAACGCCTATCAAAACGCCGACGGCTCTACGATTCCTTCAATCCGTGAGTTTGACAACGACACAGAAGTCGTTTTGGCCTCCACCGCGCAGGAGAACCATTGGGAGCTCGTCTTCGGCACTTCCTCCCGTTCCTCCCTGCAATGGGATATATGGAATTCCGTGTTTGGAGTTCAGGGACTGAACGGCTACCCCCTCGAGCCTTGGGATAAGGTTACCGGCGAGATTTATCCAGGAGCAGTCGAATTCTGGAAAGAAATGGACCTGGCGAACTACATTGTCAGCAACTGGGATAACGCAAAGAATCTGGGCGAGGTCCTGCGCCGACGAATTTTCATCTACGTTGGTACTCACGATAACTACTACTTGAACGAGGGCGTTGCAGAGTTTGAAAAGCGAGTTAACGGCGCTGGCGGACCCAATTGGGCCAACGTCACCATCTTGCCCGGTCAGCCACATGGTGGCATTTACCAACTCCGTGATATTTGGAATTATCTCGAGCTCGTGTATAGCTGGATCCAAGACCATAGTCCCGAGGGCAAGACGCCGTTATCCCGCGAGCTCACCAAGTCTTCCAGTCGCGGAAATAAGTTCGAAGACGTCATACGGATTGGAGGGCACGCAGCTGCACTGAAGCGTCAGAGTGACCCTACTCTTACTCTCAAGGAGCAAGTCAAGTGTGGATCCAAGATTACGGCGACTGCGGGGCGGTGGGATCCCGGCGTCAAGTTACAGGCGCAGTGGGTGGTGAATGGAAAGCCAAGCGGCGCGTCGTTTGCCGTGGAGCAGGGCGACCTAGTCAGGTATACATCAACCACAAAAGGGAAAAAGGTTGACGTAAAGCTGCGTGTCACCGGAACTAAAAGGAACTATGACGACGAGACTAGGGAAAGTAACATCATAACAGTGTGAGAAAAATGAGCTTTCACGATACCATAATCTGCCTCAGCTTAGCACTCTGGTAGAATGAAGAGAGCGGGTTAAATTCTGCCTCAAGCTTCAGAATAACCACCTAATGTGTAATTAAAGCACTATCACGAGCAAGAATAAATATACAATAGATTTATCATTAACTATCAGCCTTGACTTTTTATTATTTTTTTTTTTTAATCTTTTTTTAATGCTTATAGGTATTAACAAAACATAAAAAAAGTTTTCATTAATTTTTCGGGGAAAGTATTATTCATAACCTGATGGTGAATTTCAATTCAGCATAACGGTATAATTCTAACACAAATGCTTAACACTTCTAGCTAATTAATCCGTAGCATCATTATACCATCCCCTCTGTACAATAGCCAGCAGGTAGGATATGTATATGTATGTAATATAATAGCCTGAGATCCAGTACTCCTTTCGCTTTGTGTCCCAATGCCAATTTAAATACGCCGTGACTGTAAAGACTCTGTAAATAGCCGGACTCCCCCATTCTCATAAGTCTATTCGATTTCCATCAAGGCAACACCCGAGTCTGCCCGCCAGCGGGTAGGACTCTGCGGCAGACTCTGCTGCTCGAGCTTCGTCACCGCCTTATACTTCTCATGATCAAACTTCCATATCATGCCAACCTCCTCGGCTTTCCTTTCCGACCCCCGGCGAACCGCCAGGTCGTCTGCCACCGGATCCCGCGCGGCTTCCGTAAAGTAGCGTCGTTCCCATACCTGCCCGGCAGCCTGCTCTTGTTTCCGCAGTGCGCGCTGCGCGTTTTCGATCTTGGACTTCTCGTGGGCCACGCCCTGCAGGTCGTTCCTCATGATGGCGTTCGTGACGTGTTGCCATGCGCGCCGCGACTCCAGGGGGTGCTGGCTTTCAATCGGTGTAACCTGCAGAGGCGTCCTACGTAGCGCCGTCATGTCTACCGTCTCTAGAAGTCTGCCGTGGCCGTCCTTCACGGTATAGACTCCGTTCCACTGGCCCTGCAGGACGTACGCCGGCGGCGATTTTTGTTGATCCTCGTCCCGGCGAACAGTGGCGGTAAAGCTGTTGCTTTGCCCACCCAGCCACCCTTTACAGGCGTACTCGATGCTTGACGTTAAGCCCGACGAACTGTGGATGTGTGATGTCCCACTAAGTTCGGGATTCATCTGGAGGCTGAACAACCCCTCGACGTGCGCTTTTGGCATTGTGATCCAATGCGTCTCGTCGTATTTATCGATATGGAGGAGGCTGTACCCTCGCCGTTCGATGTTCACCGTCGAAGAAAAATATGCCTTGGGAGCCACGTAGCCTTCAAGCTATAGGGAGTGTGAGTTTATGTTCGATCCATAGAGCTAGGGGGCAGCAGCGTAAGAAGGTATAGAAAAGGGATCCTACCTGGACGCCGTGCGTTTCATTCCATATCCGATAAGCGGTTGCCGGCGGGTGGTGGCTAACTTGCTCGCTGATGAGCTCCGTCGTGCCGGCGGCGTCCACCCATTTTCCTAGGAATATCTCGCCTAGGAAAGGATTAAGAGGTTTCATCCTCTTCTTCCTGCCATTGTCGTCTTTATTCGCATGCTGGTATATCAGGGTACTGAAGAACCACTTTATGACTAGCAGAGCTCTCTTTTCTGGGCTCTCTTCCTTTGCGGGCGCCACGAATAATGTCGGGTGCTCGGCCCAGTACGCGCTGTACTCGACGATGGACTGGGGCGCGAGCAGGAATGGCGGCGCGGTCAGAGTAGTGAGATCACCCTTACATGCCGCGATCGACTTCAAGCGAGGGTTAGAGACATGTCTGGATATGAATCAAAGATAGGCGCTATGCATACCTTGATGAATTGAAGCCAAGCTGATTTGTGGTGTTGCTGCTCTTTATGAGCCTCACAGCTGGTTGGCCTTAGAGTTAAGGACATCTCTGATGTAGTTTGCAGTCTGCACGGCAAGGGTGGACTATCACCGTAGCTTACGTACTTTTTTGTAGTACTCAGAACCAATAAGAATATTAATAAAATAACAGGGTAGCCTGAGCGCAGGCTTAGAAGAGTAGAGCTGACGATTCTAGAAGTTGGCTTGGAAAATACATGTTCGGGTGGGAGATAGATACACTTTTTATTTGGAGTGTATGTAGTATATAAAGTTGTTGACCCTTAAACATTTGATTAGACTTCATGGGCTACGAAACTGAGACGACATCTGCCTCATCAGACCCCCGCATACCTGTCCGGGTTGTCCTGGCGAAACATATCCTATCTAGTGGTGTTTCAAGGCACTGTTATGGGGCAGTCTCACCCTAACGCTTCATCTTTCATGGATGATAAGGCTCTGCATGTGATAAGTCCCGTTTGCCGCGACAAACTTCTGTAGGGCCAAAAAAGGGTTGATTGGTATCCTAATCTTTTCTCTTTACATTCCATTGGCAACATTACTGATTACCAATTGTTTCTTCGGTAGGCAAGTTTTATGATGAATATGTGTTCTCACATACATATAGCGAAGCAGGGAACCATCCAGAACATAAGAGGCGGCAACAGTATTAGAACTTCTGACAGTTTCTGGAGGTAAACGATTGCAGATGCTGCCCTTTGTGCAGGCTGCAAGAATGCAGGCTGGAGAGACGGTAGGTTATGGCACCTTTAATGGGGGTTTCGTCACCCGCGCGAAGGGGACCTCCTGCTCACCGTTTCCAGTACAATATTGACAAACAATGCGGACTAGATACGATCGTACATAAGACTAATTAAACTACTTTTAATCACCAGCTTGAGCAGTAGGGATTGAGAATCACTTCACAGCTCTTGCGCTGATAGGGAGCTACAAAAAGGTGGCTCCCGCATCACTAGCCACAGCATAAATGTGGCGCGAGCTTATCGAACCGTCAATCATGAATTTTCTAGTCTTCACAGTCTATAACACCTCTCGGTACCTTGATAATTCAGCGCATCTCTTGTATAGTATAATTCTAGCCCCTTAATTTTGCGAGACGTTATGAGTCGGTATAAGATTGTATGCTGTAGTTGATCGCTCCGATGAGGTTTGCGGATATCATCCTGGATCTGGCGGCCCTGGCCAAAGCCTCTCGGTCTGTGGCTTCAAGGCATCTGGAGCTGCGTGCAAGCCAGATCGATCGCTATAGCCGGACTTCAAGTATTTCTAGGTCATTTAGGAACGAACAGAACCATACACGGAGCGAAGATGGTGTCGTGTCGCAGGCACTCGCTAATGATGCAGCAACTAAGGACCAGAAGCAGCAGGCACACGATAAGGTCCCCATACAGCCTGGTCTAGGTGAGAATGCCTCGCTGCAAGCTGAGGAGTTCAAAGCGCCGCAGGACTTTGAAAGAGAATCAAGGCCAGATATGTATCAGGACTTCTTCCAGCGTGGTTCTTTGAAGGATGTACGAGTTCAGCAACCTCCAGCAATTTCTCGGCCAGATCAGAGCGCTATCCTCACGCAGCTAAAAGAAAAGGCGAATTTAACTCAGACGAGAGATCATGAAGGGACAATTTCACGGTCATCATATAACAATCCAGAAGACATACCACCAGATGTGGATGTCAATATTTTCCATACTAGCCGGGGATCTCAGATGCTCGAGGGACAAAAAGACGTTGTGAGGCCACCCCGACCAAACGCGCCCCCTACTAAGCCTAGCTGGTTTAAAGACTTTGGTCATGATAAACCAAAGACACCGGAGGAACCCAAGGGTGCAAAGCCACTTCCTTCCATCTCAAAAACTAAAGGACAAGGAAGCTCGCCTCTTGAAAATAGTGCCGCGTCTGCGGATGTGGCGATTGGAAGCCGACAGTTCGCAGAGCATATCAACCCGCAAGTTGAAGAACGACCAAAATCATCACCTCCTGCGCTAAAGATAGCCACGAAGCGAGAAACTGATGGAGAGAGCGCGTCTACCTCCACTACAAAATCTGAATTATTAGGGACCAAAGAATTCACAAGCCAACAAATAGAAAAGGAACCTACTCAGATGATCAACGACATTCTCTCGAAAGAGGGTGCAAATGGTGCTAAACAGGCAGAACCGGTAGCATCGTCGCTTACCAATGAACCATCCGCACCAGCCCACACCCTTCGCGAATCGAAAGTACCAGCAACCCGATTAAGCAGGCTCTGGAATTATGGAGGTTTAGCAGCCGGAATGCTTGGAGGAGCGCTCAGCGAAGGCCTCAGCAGGGGTTTTGGCGGCGGTGGGCAAGGCTCTGTCATGCTCAGTGCTGGCAACATGGAGAGACTAGTCGCGAAGCTCTCACGGATGAGGGGAGCAGCGCTGAAGATAGGCCAGATGATGAGCTTCCAAGACGCTAAGACGCTGCCGGGACCATTACAGGAGGTTCTGCAGCGCGTCCAAGACCGGGCGGATTACATGCCTGCGTGGCAGCGAGACCGTGTGCTGGTGGCAAGTTTGGGGCCTGAATGGCGCAACCTATTTGAAGATTTTGAGGAGACCCCGATAGCTGCAGCGTCTATTGGGCAGGTACATCGTGCCACTCTGAAGTCCGGTGAGAAAGTCGCCGTCAAGATCCAGTTTCCGGGAGTCGCAGACTCGATCAATTCAGACCTAGACAACTTATCCATGCTCCTTACCGCATCCAAGATGCTGCCCAAGGGACTATACCTCAACAAGACAATCGACAACGCGCGGACAGAGCTGGGCTGGGAATGCGACTACGAGCGAGAGCTCGAGTGCGGCAAGAAGTACAAGGCGCTCCTCGCCGACGAAGGCGACGTGTTCGCCGTGCCGGAGATCCACGCGCACGCGTCGGGCAAGCATGTCCTGACGATGCAGTTCATGGAGGGCGTAGGCGTGACGCGAGTGAAATCGTTCACGCAGGACCAGCGCGACTGGATCGGCACGCAGATCCTGCGGCTGTGCCTGCGCGAGATCGCCGAGTTCCGCTTCATGCAGACGGACCCGAACTGGACCAACTTCCTGTACAACACGCGCACCAACAAGCTCGAGCTGCTCGACTTCGGCGCCTCGCGCGCGTACCCCGACAGCTTCGTCACGCAGTACCTCTCTCTGCTCGCGGCCGCGGCCCGCCAGGACCGCGAGGCCGTCGTCGACTTCTCGCAGCGGCTGGGCTATCTCACGGGTCACGAGAGCCGCGCCATGCTCGATGCCCACGTGGCGAGCATCCTGACGCTCGCCGAGCCGTTCTTGCAGGCTGCGCCGGACGTCTACGACTTCGCGGACCAGACCATCACGGACCGCGTCCGAGCCCTCATCCCCGTCATGGCGCATGAGCGCCTCACCCCGCCGCCTGAAGAGACGTACAGTCTACACCGTAAGCTCAGCGGGGCGTTCTTACTCTGCGCGAGATTGGGCAGTCGCGTCAGGTGCCGGGACTTATTTGTCCAAGCGCTCGAGAAGACGGATCTTGATGTGGTCCGGAGATGAGTGTATATTCTAGGCTGTACCCAGAAATATAGAAATCACCGCTTGGTGCTGTAAATTAGTTGTATCATGTAGCATAGATAACATAGAGCACAGCATGGACGGGCGAGCGCTGCATTGTATCACGAAAATTCCAGCTCTTTAGACATCAAGATAGTCTCGTTATTGGGTGGTATATTGTAGTGATGAGGCGAATCTTGATCTTGGCATTCTAATGATCCCACTTCTTGCAGCTCTGTCTTGTTACAGTTCCAAAGTCTCAAGAGAATCATTGTTTCCTTATACGATCTTCGTCAACCAGGGACTAGACAGCCATCTCTCTGACAACCCAGCTCAGCTGAACGCGAGGTCACGATAGCCATTCTTCATAGGATATCACACTCGAAATTATATGGCCCCCAAGCATAGTATCTATCATGCATTACTCCGTCGCGCCATCGGCATATCCCTGCGTTCTTTGGCAGTGAGTTTCTTCCTCCGCCGCTCAATCGTGCGATCGACCTGCTTCTTCTTCATGCCCGCAAAGCGGTCCAGGAGCAGCTGTTTCTTCTGCTCGCTCTTCTTCAGGTAGAACGGCTTCTTGCCCTGCGCGACCAGCTCCTTCTCCTGGCGTCTGTGCTGCGCGACGAGGTCGCGCTCCGCGTCCCGCTTGGCCTGCGCCTCCTTCCGGCTCTGCATCGACTTGAGCGTGCGTGCCAGCTCCTCCTTCGCCTCGGCCGACTTCGCCTTCTTGATCGCGGCCCTGAGCTGGGCCATCTCGGAGTCCCGGTACGCGTCTAGGAAGGCGTAGGCCTTGCGTGCCCGCTCCTCGTCCACGGGCCCCGAGGCCGCGGAGAAGCGCGGGTCGCGGGAGGGAACCCTGTGGACGCTGATCACCTCGCGCTTCCGGGTCACCGGCCGCTTGCTCGTCATCTCTGTCGGGGCATGCTTTGAGGCTCGGTGGGGTATGGGCCGCTTGGAGGAGGACTTCGTATCGTGTTTTGACGAGGCCCAGTCTTCCCTATCATTTTCTTCTTCCTCTTCTTCGTCTCTCTCCTCGTCTTCCGCCGGTTTACGTCCTTTCTTCTGCCGTATCCTGGGAAGCGACTCTTGCGCTTTTGCGAGTGCGCCGAACGAAACTTGTGCGACTACTGAGACGGGGTCTTCAGTTTCTTCGTCTTCGTCCTCGTTGTCGGACGCAGATTCTGACTGTCAAGTGGTTTAGCTAACTACAATTGGAGTCAATCGCCAATGTTAAAGGTACCTCGTCAGAAGCTCGTCCTTCCCTATCGCTCATATCGTCTGAGGCGCCATTTGAGCTGTTCCCCTCTTCTTGCGAATCGTCACTGTATTCTTCAGGTTCGAGCTCTGGTTCTTCTCTTCGGGCGCGTACTCGTCTCTGCAAGCCGCCAAACGATACTTTTCTTTTATTAGACACCGTGGAAGGCATGTTTCATTGAAATCTTAGGCGTTTGATACAATGCAAACAAAGCACTACAAACAGTAGTAACAAATAATCTAGATGTAAAAGTACTATGGTCGACACTGGGAGAGAAGTGGCGGTAGTGTGATAAGATAAAGCGGTACTTTCTTTCTTATCGATAAGACATAGTATGCAATACCGAACTCTCTACCGATTCTCGGACAGTCCAAGGTCTTTCTGCCTACCTAGCAGCCTCTCAACTGTGGGCAGGCAGGCAGCTGAGTTGGTCGCGCGGGTGAGTTCAAATTGTGTATTTACAATGCGCAGGTACTCTCACCGGTATGCCCTAGTAAGTCGCATGAGAATTACACCTTGGCTGCCTCAACCACGCCTCATCCCAGTCCCAGTACGAAGTAGTAGCACACAGATTTCCAATCAGCCGTCACTTGCGACAACTGGAGTATCGCCAATAACCAAGTCACGGAGCGATCACGCGACAGACGCTGTATCTATCATGGACGCAAGGAACTCTGGGTATATACCCTTTGGCACAGCGCTGTTCAATCCCATTACGCCCAGCTTCGTTCCACCGCAGCAAAACCAGCCGACCTACACTCTTCCGCTAGGACATGCGAACGAGCTCGTACCCAGTCCCTCGATAGGGTCCAATGCTAGCCATCTCGGCCATAAAAACCCTGGCGCAAACATAGTTTCGCGACGGTCGCGCTCACCGGGGGGGACGCGCCCGCGGGATAAAATTACCAGCCCCTCAAAGGCATCCGGTGGCGTTCCCGACCCTACACCTGAGTATCTTGCGCTCGCCTCACACCCACCTCTCCTGCTCCCACATCCTCGAAATATTTTAGTGGTCATCGATATGAACGGCACGCTCCTCTACCGACCCAACCGGCGCGACCCCACCCGCTTCGTCGAGCGCCCCTATGCGCGGCCATTTCTGTCATACTGCATTAATACATTCACCGTCGTCATATGGTCATCAGCGCGGCCCGACAACGTGAACAACATGTGCAAGCAACTGCTGACCAGCGAGGACCGCTCCAAAGTTGTTGCGGTGTGGGGAAGAGACAGCTTCGGCCTTTCTCAAGATGACTACAATCAAAGAGTACAGTGCTACAAGCGATTAAGCATGTTATGGAACAATCCGGTAGTCGCTGCAAGCCATCCGATGGCCGCAACGGGAGAGAAATGGAGCCAGCTGAATACGGTGCTGGTGGATGACTCTCTGGAAAAGGCCAGAAGTGAGCCGTACAACCTCGTGCAAATCCCAGAATTTGAGGGCAACGCCAAAGAACCGGGTTTCGTGCTACCGCAGGTTCACGATTATCTAAACGATTGCAGTCGGCAAACAAACATCAGCGCATACATGCGTGATATTCCTTTTAAAATCAAGCCTGGATTTACTCTGTAATGGGCGTTGTCGGGTTGAGGTAACAACTACATGTTTGGGAGCGCGAGTCTTCACATAGAAAGAGTTGTATAGAATATTCCCCTGTAAAACCGGAACGATTTAGTCTCAGTGAGACTAATAGGGGCATGAAGAGCCTCGATAGAGCCATAAGAGCCACGGGATTATGTATAAACGAAGATGATACCCATTACTCAGGAGGCTAAGCTATTGTTAGATCAAACAGCACTGTGTAAATGACTAAATACTGATCACAATTTCACGACTCATAAACCTTCAATTGTTGTGCTTGCAGTCTAAATTCCATATGTGCCAACTGGCCGCTTGGCGCTAGCTAAGGGACAATTGCGTCTCGAAACTCTTAATAAAGGTCAACTGATAATAGTGGAGATGCCGTTTTTACCATTCAAAACCTCGGTCCAGAGATGAAGGCGGTTTGAACCTAGAAGAACAGACCCACTTCTAGCTCCAGAGGCATGGGCTTATAACATACAATTACGTAGTGTCCTATCGATCGATCTCCGTGGTTCATGATACTTTCTCCATATGATGATATATGGCCTAAACGATGTTGATTTACTTTGGCAGCGCTGTCTTCTACCATTGCCAGGGTAGTTAACGGAGCTTAGCTTTTATCGTGGGAGGCCATATCAGTTCAGCTCACATTCACTTACCATATCGTGTGCGTGTGTGTGTGTGTGACTTCACCCTCCTCACCTTACTCGTCACACTCTAACCTAGAGCTACAGGGTCTAAGTGAGCACGCCATCGTCAAGGGAATTCGTGTGGCGGAGGAGGAGCAGCTCGCCAGAACGGCCGGACGGTATATTGATCCGGTCGCTTGCTCCGTTGCTCTGCGACGATGGTGGCAGCGGACGCAGGCGGCAATAGGCCGTCACCGCTCGTGGCGCTGCTCGCGGGTGGCATCGCGGGCGGAGTCGAGGCCGCTTGCACGTACCCCTTCGAGTTCGCCAAGACCCGGGTCCAGCTGTACGGCCACGAGGGTGTGCGAAACCCCTTCTATGTCGTCGCCAAGGTCGCAAGAGAGGAGGGTGTGCGCGCCTTGTATAAGGGGTGCTCAACTATGATTGTGGTATGTTCTGGCAGGCTTTTCCTTTTCTTTATCCTCTCATGTTCCTTTCGAGCTCTTTTGGTCTCGCGGGGATGGTTCCGAACATGTAGGTCATAGGGTGCGGTCATCAAGGTGATGTAGCTCTACGGGTTGGGACGTAGTTCCAGCGCGGAATTCCCTGAAACCTATGCACGGAGGTTATACACGGCGAGGTCATCCCTACCTCCCCGGTCTACACTCAAAGCTGCGTATGTTGTGCACGGAGTAGAAGCCACTGATCACGTAATCCAGGGGTCAATCGGCAAAGATGCTGTGCGTTTTATGACGTTCGATAGCATCCGATCGCTCTTCGAGGACCCGGAGACGCACCGTTTAGGCACGGTGCAATCCATCGCTTCGGGCATGGTAGCAGGCGTAGTATCCTCAACCGTAATCGTGACGCCGTCCGAGCGGATAAAGACGGCGCTGATCGACGATGCGCGGACAGGGCAGCGGTTTCGGTCACCCTGGCACTGCATCACCGTACTATACCGTGAGCAAGGGCTTCGCGGCGCCCTGTATTCTGGCTACGTGACGACGACGCTCAAGCAAATCGGCACCACGGGTTTCAGGCTGGGCTCGTACTCCGCGATCAAGGACTGGGAGCGTTCTAAGGGCATCGCGGTCGACGGGCCGCTGATGAGTTTTGCGAACGGCGCTGTGGCCGGCACCATCACCACGCTCGCGACACAGCCGTTTGACACGGTGAAGACGAAAGCCCAGCAGGCCAGGCGAACGGGCACCATGGATTCGGTCCGGGCGATCATGGCAGAAGATGGGGTTCGTGGGTTCTGGCGTGGCACAGTCATGCGTCTGGGACGGACGGTCATGGCAGGCGGGATACTATTCACAGCTAATGAACAGGCTACGAAGATGCTGAAGATTATGCTGGGACAATAGCAGCTCTTCCACTACTCGATTTAAAGCGGAATGGCGTGTTCAAACTCGACCTTTATTCCTGAAAGCGGTTAGACGTACATATATATAGAAAAATCCTCGGTTGGGCCGTGATAGATGGTTCGCGAGGTCAGTGTAGATTTCTAAGCTGTCTGTAGTGGCAAGTCGTATGATCTTGTAAAAATTACACCGCAGCACAGTTCCAGAAAGCAATCATTCTATCGTGGACGGCGGCTAGGGGTTCTTATATTATCATGCAATATCTCGCGGACGATGGTACGATCATACTTAAGTAACCCGCCTTTTGAGCTGTTAAATCCTTTCGCAACAGATTCAGTGACCAGTCCAAACTACACGCTTGGAATTCATCGAGGCAAACCTCACCCGCCTCGAATCAACATCCAACCCGAATGCCTCACTTTTCATCTTGTACCCATGTAGCACGTCGACGTCTTACGGCATCGAAATTATTATAGATAACTCCATGGTCCAGTGGTTTGTATTTTCGTCCCGGGTTCAATAAGCAAGGGATACCGTAGGACCTTTTGGACGCTCCCACCAAAGTCACACAGACCTTCAGCTCGTGTTCGCAGTACTCATTTCCAATTCCAAGTTCGAGACACCACATCTCACCAACGCAGTGTCACCACTTCGACATAAGCCTCAGCTGCTGGAATCCGTAACGGATATGTCACTTTGGCGGGATGCTCCCCTCACACGGCGTAGTATTCCTTGCGGCACTGCTTTCTTCAAGCCGGAAGTACATTCTTCATTTGTGTAGCTTGAGAAGTCTTCACCGACGAGCTGTTAGTACGACGTCTCGTTTGTAGGCAGATCCCAGCTCGCTACTAAAGCTCCGAGCACCTGCTTGCAACATGACACACTCCGAGGTCGAACAAGGAATAATTTGACCACTGTCAGATTGTTTTGCTTCATACAAGTGTGCGTCTTTATGAGATTATTGTAGTACTTAGGATATGTCCTGATACCCTCCACCAAATCCTCCCTGCTAGCAGCCCTGCTGAAGAGTGCGGTCGACGAAAATATTGGCACACTTTAACACTTGCAAATGGTGGCAGCGGTGACAACACTCCATAATTTACATACAAATAACAAATAAGAGAAGTTCACCATGATGCTCCCGAAATCCCAATAGGTTACAAACCCGAATAATGCAAACATACGTTGTGATAAATTGATAATGATGAGAATAGCAGAAGTCCTCTGCGAGGGTAAGATACGTCGGCTGGGCGACAATCGGCGGCTGTGGTCCCTTCTCGGCTCTATATGATCTTGGTGTTGACCAGATCATAGGCGCCAGGTTCATCAATGAAGAGGGCAATCTCTTGAAAGCGAACAACGAGCTGCTCAATGGTATAAGGGGAAGCGGTGGGAATTTCGGGGTTATTGTAGAGCTAACTATTTAAGTGCATGCGTTGAAATAAGTGAGTCATTCTGACAGTGTTTGGTGGGCAAATTCAGTTTCTTCAATACTCGGCACTAGATCATTACGTCCACAACTGTCTTCGAGTCGAGCGACAGGGGCGCAACCTGGCCGAAGTTTACCGAAGCGTTCAAAAACTAGAAAACGACGAGGCGATCCCAGATGCTCTCGGTATCCAGCCTTATGGGATTGGATTACCCGGCTTAGGTAAGATACTAGTTGTGGCAGCCATCTGGGTTTAGCAAGACTAAGAAAAGGGGAACCTATGGATCGAGAAGATTGTCTCATTGTCCGAGTGTGTGATGAAGATCAGTAAGCCAACGTCACTGCTGAATCATTGCAAGGAAAACGAAAAGCTCATTCTCCGGGTACTATACGGACGCGTTCACACTGCCAGCTTAGAGCGGTACACCTCCAAGACGGCCACAACTCTAGTGAAACACATAATTTTACTTCCAGTAAGTAGTACAGCAATTTCGAACCACATGCTCCGCTCACCGCTGCCGAATAAGCAGTTGGTGTTTAGTAACCGGATGTCGCATCATACGATCGAGCTCATCGCGATGACAACAGACCCAGAGATCGAGAAAAAGGCTGATGGTTGGGCTCGTGCGACTTGTGAGGATCTATTAGAGACCGATCTGGATAACACTGTGAAGTCGGGTATGTTTCTTTCGTTAACAAAGACGATATCGATGTGAGGACGGTCTACAGACTGCATTATGATACGTTATTGGCTCTCAAGAAGTATGACCCGCATAACGTATTCAAATATGCTATTCCGAGACTATTTGAATATTTCATAAGTTAGGAATATCCATCGCTGCGTCGCGAATGACTGGGCTCTGTATTCGCTAATTCAAGATGACTGTGAGTGATATGTATGTGTGACTGACTCGGATGATTCACTGTTTCGCGTCACTCAGGCAGATCGCTAGGTTACCATCTTTTCACATATCATTTCAGATCCTTGCCCAGTGAGGGAGAATTATTAGCACTCTAAGTCTAAAAACCTCTCTTAGTCGTCCTTTCCTCATTCTATTATATACGCATAGTATAGAACATTGGTAGGTAGAGGCATCACTATTCCGTGATTTGACACGTTGACACCTACAGCAGCACGAAATAGTATCAGCTTGGCTATAATGATGTGGGAGGAGATTAGTTCCTGTAATAACCAAGTCTGTATGTCTAATTAACATAATAAGGGGGGTTATCTGTATTAAATTGGTTCTCGAAGATCCTTGGCGAACTATATGCAAACAATCATAAAAGAAATTCAAACATTTACTCCTTAATCAATCAACTAGTAATTTGTTTAATAAGTATGATGTGACGAAAAAATGATGCCGTTATCAGCGAGTAGGTAATAACGGTATGTACGCGACACATGATATAAAAGAGCCACTGATAATAAATTTTATACAGAATATTGTAGTAGCTAGGCAAGGCGCCTTACGTTCCCTGAAATACCGAGTTAAAATTTAATGGAAAGTAATGAAATACTCCTCTAAGTCATCCATATCCATGCATCAACGACGCTTAACAAACCACCCCTTAATGATTAACCAAACAACGCCAAGAGTAAATGTCGTCTGGCCTTCGGAATAAAGCTGGTCGCGGTCTCCCACGTCCGCCATCTTGCACGCTATTTCGACGATCGTCGCTGGGAAGTGTTTTCCTGCCCTAGCGTACGCAACAACGAGATCATTCCCGTTCGTAATCCCACCTGTCAGCGCTGTCAGTCTACCTCATATACATTTTATGCGTGACAGTGCTATTATGGGCAAGGAAATTTTACCGCTAGACCAGAAGTTGCCATCTTGGATCCATCTGTATTTCTCGCCGACCAGCTTCGCAGTCGGATGCTTTTTTTGAATTAGGTCTTGCAGTCCCCTTGGCCCGCACGCCGTGCGGTCTTCCAGTAGACCCGCGGCACCACACAGGAGGATACCGGTGCAGACGCTTAGTACGTCCGTCGTCTCACATTTCGAGTGCGCCCGGAGGAAGTCGAGGACCGGCTGGTCCCACTTCGATGCGGGATCCGGCCCGGGCACGAGCACGATGTCCAGCTTTCCAGGTTGCACTTCGGGGTCCGTTATATCGTGTGTGGCGCGAATGGCCATGTTAGCCGTAAGTGGGATCATGGGCTTTGATTCTGGGGACGTGATGTAGAAGATGCTCACGCTGGGCGCGATGTCCACGATATGTTTGGGGAGCATGGGCAGAACTGATAGGTATTCCTTGCTCATCATGTGGAAGATGTCGATACAGGCCACGTCAAGAACCTGGGCGTCACCAGGGATGAATACCCCTATCTTCACTGGTATCTCCGACATATTGACTTATAGCAAGCTGCTGTTGTTTGGGTGTTTACAAACTGATAATAGGATCTCCGAATAACCAGGAAATAGGGCTGTATTTTACTGGTAATATGGTACGACCACGTTAGAAAGATAATTCAAAATTAAAAATGTATCAGAAGGCGAAATGCCATGGCATTCAATATATAATCTTACCTATTCAACCTCTATGATAAGTCCGCGTCAACTCGGTAGGACTGTAGACGGCCGCACTTACTCAAAAATATTCCTAGCGGTTTGCGACTAACTTTACAAGGTAGTGAAATGACCCACTGTCCGCTTAACATTTCTGCTCTCCAATAACACGCTAACCTTATGGGACAATTTAAGAGGACTTGCTCCGGTGCCCATCGGAGAATGGATGCAACGCTCACTTCTCTATTGAGTTGTCTACGTCTACACACCCATCGCATGGGCTCTCAACTACAGGCTTCTATAAGACGCATACACCTAGGCTACGCCACACCTCGTCATCTTATCATCCTTTCTCTGCCTCTACCGTGCATTTTGACGTCGCAATTTTCTTTTAGACTTGGCACACATCCCAAGGGATCTAACCACTGTGAGTACCATCTTGCCTCGTGCTCTCGTTGTCTAGCTCAGTCAAGCACTAAAGAAGTCATAGATTACAGAGTGACAGTCGAATGAACCAATTTTACCTATTGTGCCTAGGGACAGGACTATGTTTTTTTTTTTTTGCGTTATTCATTCCATAGCTTTCAGGAGAGTAAGGCGATTCTCAACGGGAAGCGATTCCTCCCCACATTACTTTCCCAATCTCTTAGCCTCGCCCGCTACGATGTCCGGGATCTCAGCCTCGAGGCTTCTGCCATGAGGTTCCCAACCAAGATACTTCTTCGCCCGCTCCGCAATACTGCTCGAGTTGGCACCGTACATCTTATAGTCACCTTCCTGTGTCTTCGCCTCGGGAATATAGCCTTGTTTCTTTGCCTCCTCCGCAACCCACTTCGCTGCGTCGCGCCACTTGTGCTTACCGTTCTCGAGGAAGAAGTAACCGTGCGGGCCAAAGATCTCGGGGTTATCCTTCTTCTCAGGATCCAGAGCGGCGTCCACTGCGCGCACAAAGAAGTCCCCGAGATCGTGGATGTGCACGTTGTTCCATTCCGGTGCGCCATCGCCGGCCTGAACCGGTGCGAATCCATTCTCAAGCGTAAACTTGGCCATGTTGTAGACTTGTATGCTACGCTGGTTGACCGGCCCCCGCCCTGGGCCGTATATTAACGGTGGGCAGACGATCAGCGTCTTGATTTCATCCGCCTCGTTAGCTGCTAGCACGATTTCGTCGCAGTCTCGATGATGAGCGCTATGGGGTATATTTAGAATACGGTCGATGTCCTTGATATCGTGGCTGTAATAGAGTCAGTTAACGCATCCTGGAGAGCTGCGTAGGAAACCGAGAGAGATGAATATAAAGGTGTCTCCACATCATTGTATGAATATACCGTGGCATGCATGGACTGAAGAATTCGCTTACTAGGTCTCTTCTGGTAGTGGGGACTGGCCATATCTGTTATGGTCCCAATCATACCACTGCAAAAGGCTTGTTCCGCAGACATGAATCCAGTAACCGGGCTTTTCTTTTGTGTGTCCAGCGGCAAGGCCCTTGGCAATAGCCCTGGCGGCAGGTAGGTTGTCGGAGGAATCAGCCGTATCTACAGATATCAAAAAAAAATTATTAGTTTGTGCATGAACACTGCTCAGTGATAGCACGTACGGACTACAATGTCGGCCTCAGCTGCTGCCTTCTCGATGACCTCTGCGTCGTCTAGATTGCCATAAACGAAACGTGCCTTTGGATACTGGGCGGCGACTGGCTTGGCTTTCTCTTCATTGCGCACCAGCAAGGTAAACTCAAAATCTGGATGAGCTTTATGAATAGAGTAGAGCGCTTCCCCGCCGATGTAGCCTAGCGGGTTTCCAATCATTAGTAACTGGTACGACACATTTCGGACGTTTGCGCCCCAGATATTCGCAGCAGATCATGAGCTGTATGTTGGCGGGGAATTGGCTACTTACCAGTGGCTCCGGTACTGCGCGGGATGATCAGCTTACATGAGCTTAAGGGGCCACTAGACAGGGAATAACTTACAGGAAAATCTTGGGGGCCATTTTGGAGTCGTAATCAACAGATAGGAACTTATTTTGTCTAAATGAGTTGAAGAAAAGCAAGAGACGTACACGATGCAAGGGAGAATGAAGACATTTAGATGTCATACATAGTATGATATCACTAGTCAACAACCCCCGCTTTTCTAACGATGCTGACTGAGTCGGGGAAACGAACCCCCTCACTCTGCTCTATCTGTTCCACACAACCGGCACGACAGCAAGAATGGCCCATTTCACTGTTCACTACCATAATTTAAGTCAGTACCCTCAGTTCAGAAAATAATGGAAAGTTCGACAACGCTCCATTCAAGGTGCAGTGACCTAGAATACCGTTCCTTGTTGCTCCTGGTTGAGATATATGTGTAACGTCGATTTCGCTATCATATAACCAAGGTTGCTGGCTTAACTGATTTATCATTCGTATAATAACACTCATTGCGTCCGCTACAGGGTCGCTACGTTATGTTTAGCCGTACACAAGCTCAACGGCCTAACAGTAGCGTGTGATATCCTCAACAACCCTGAGTACGACAGAATCGCGAGCACAACGGTTGGTCAGCTTAACCATAAGACAGGCGAGGTTAATCACGAGCCTATTTGCTAAACTCCTTTCAGCGTCATGGGTAGGCGGGTGGTACCAATGGTTATTTCTAAATCATAAGATATGAATATGAGGATTTCAAGAGCCTCCAGCGCCCCTATTTTCGGCTCCACTGCTTCGGTATTAAGATTATGTAAAATAAAATAAAAACACAAAGAAAGTATAGCACTTACAGTAGCGTTCCTGTACTTTACATAGTCCGAAGCGGTTTTCTAGAAACTTCCCACTCAGGAGGTTATCGACGGTAATGAACATAATTAGGTGTTCAACTCTTATCTGGGGACTTCGATATGCTTTTTCGTTATCCGTAGGTTAACATACGTGACTTCAGCCTCTAGGGGCTAGCTTGAAGAGTGTCAGAAATGAACAAGAAGCCCATTACTGGGAGAATCTGTATACTGAATCAGCTTTCCTATAGCTTTAATACGGCCAAAGGGACTACTAACGAGTCATTTATGTATGTTGTGTTGGCGTACATAATATAAGTACTGACAAGCTAGGTGGGCTGACAAGACTATGTGCTTCAGGATTATAACGGTGTCAGGAATGAAATTTCTAGGTTGACAAGTCGTATAGACTCTACAGCATCCGTTGACCTTGTATTTGGTGGATGCATGCCACTAGCACTATGAATGAATCTACCACCAGGGTCAACCACTTGGTAGAGCCATCGAGCCCGAGAGTTGTATGGAGCTTAGCAACGAAAGCAGCAGGCTCAGTGGCAGCGACGTATACTAGTGACTTAGCCAAGACGTGATCAATTTCCAGATGTCAGGAAGCCTGACTTTCGAGGAGAGGAAAGCAGAGAGGCTAATTAATCAGCCCACGTTCTCTATCATGAACACGACAGATAGTGGAATTAATGACAGTGACGGCGGCTGCTCGATCACCACACCCAGAGCCTTTTAAACTGGGTTTAGTAGTTAAAGATTAATTCATTGACGCCGGCCCTGCTCTAGACGCGGAATATGAGGCCCAATCGACTGATAGGTATTGACGTCCTAAGAGAAAGGATCAGTTTATAGACTGGATTGTTTGAACCGGAATTTTGAGCCTTGCTTTCCCTATGCAAAAAAGCATTCTTTACCGTTCTCCAAAAACCAGGCAGGCCAGAGCTAGATACTTCTGTGACTACTAACACCCTCCTTTATAGCGAGTTACGCTATCAACGCCTTTCTCTTGCTTTTTCGCTATATTCATTGCACAATGCATCGACTTTAACTTCTCGTTGGTCTTGAAAACTTAGCATTCGCCGCTGCTCCCTACACACAGAGCAACACAAACTAGCTGGCTTTTGTGGCTCGGGAGGGGTTTCGTGCTTGGGGCTTTCCCTTCGTTCTCCTTCACGGCGCAAAGCCTAGGGTTCGAGATGGGATAGGGTGTATCGTCGGATCTCGCCAAATTCAGGGCCAAGGCTGCCTTATGTAGCGTAGTAAGTGGCTATTTGGTCCACGTATCTTACCGATATATTTATAGGCAGGTAGTCGATCATCTTACGTGACGGAGTTGTGTAATAACACACCTGGGTCCCCCTATATCTGGGAGAATTAAGCCGACGCCGACGCCATAGAGGCGTACCGGGTGCTTACTAGATCAGAGTCAGTTGCATATCGGCCACTGCCAGAGTTTAAGCCACCTGTAGTCTAGCTCCAGCGCAAACCTCGTCACAGATTGAGGTTTGTCGAGTGAAAATTTTGCAGTATATGAGACTGGAACAGGCAGTTGAGTGTTCAATTTCTTAAGACCCTGCGCGCATATATCGTTTTGATGCGCGTTGTCGATAAAAGTCTCTGTTATCTTCTATGATTGCACCGTACGGTTCAGCCTTGCGTAGAGAGCGGACGGGAAACTAACCTTGACCTGAACCGGCCACCGAGAGTGTTGACATTATGAAAATATTTCATTGAAAACTTATGGCGATATGGTTCGAGCTTAGCCATTGTGTTTCAGTGCGGATCTTGAAAGTGATAAGACTGGTTGTGTCTATGAGTCCTCATTTCGGCCTAGTTACGCCTTTCCGCTATGGTTTGGGTGAGAATGTATTACGTTAACTACGATTTCATGGCTAAAAGTGGACATTAGAGAGATGATGGCTCCCCCCCATCTGTAGAATCGTCCATTGTGTTTGCCGTCAAAGAGCGTAGAGAGTGATTACTATACCATTTCGTTCCCACAGATGAACTGCTTACGCAGCGTATCAGTTGTATGTCGAGCGCCAAAGATTTAGCAAAACCTGCTGTTTTGCGAGAAGCGAAACGAGTCCCTTCACGTATCCAGGCACGCTAACAAATAACGAGGAGTTACTGCCCAAGTACACTACAACCAACTTCGCGATAATGCAGACGCTTGTTCAGATAATGCGATCAACACTGCTGTTCGTGGATTGGACGTGGAAAATGACTGCAAAAAGACAGCAATCATATATTTAGCCGCAATGCAATATCCCGCTTAGGAATGCGTCATAGAGTAGCAGCATATGCATGGCCGATCCCGATGTGACAATGATCGGTTGGGTGAATTGTGCCGGACAGCCCCCTGATGCACTCACATTAAGAAATTCAGATGAAGGCAGGCAGATTTGGTACGTAGTATGATCAACTCCCGCAGACAAACCCATATGTAGACTGTGACACGGTGTGCCTCATTGACAGCTGTTGGCCCGAGCACTGAACCGGGAAACCGTGAAAAAAAGCTCAAAGGCCAAGATGGTCAAAGACATTGTCTGAGACCTTGAAGCAAACAAGGGTGACGTGTTAGGCATTTCCATATCACAATCACCTCGTGGCAAGTCTCGTGATGATCATGCGGACCGTGATTGCCATAATATGACTTGATCTTGGTGCAGATTATAGGTCAGGCAATTTGAGTCTTTGCCAATCAAAGATGAGACGAAATATAGACGTAAATAGAACCTCGAAACAAGCTTCAGGATCTTGATTTTGTGTCTAGATCAAGATACCAACCAACTGTTCAGACTCGCACAGCAGCCATTGGTGTAATTGGGACGGAGGCGCGGTGAATAAAGGCTATTGAAACAAAGTAAGGCTGCATAAGCTCGGCATTTCGATGAAGCAATCGTGAAGCTGAGTGGGCTGTTTGAGGGCGGTGGGGATCAGGATGTTCCGGTGTCGAGGCTGTCGGCTCTAGCAAGCGGCTTGTCGCAATTTTTTTTTACCAGCAGTTCCAAACACAGGGGGAATGATGTTTCGCATTAGAGAGAGGGATTTTTGTGCTACTAGTGAATGCAGTAACTCGCGCATGCAGTAAATTTTTCTTTTCCTTTTTTTCTTCTTTTTTTTTTTTCTTTTTTTTTTCTTTAGGAAATGAGAGGGAGCTGGGAAGAATACACTATATGACTGGAAGAGCTTGATGGTACATGGTCAGAGTTTGTTCGATTTGGAGAATAGAGAATGGGGAATGGAGAAGCTCGAAATCACAGATGTCCCAGGCGCCAAATGTCCAAGAAAATCCACCGAGCTAAGAAAGCCCCGGTCTTTCGTCCCATCTCCAATCCAATCCACTCCACTCCACATGGGCAGCAACGGCCGATCGGAAGTTATCGGGTCTAGCATATTGGGGGGCTCAGGGGTCCTCTCGCGTGTTAGACCCATCGGCCCAGCCCCATAGCAGCCCCATGTTTCACGCCTTGACGCTCGCTGGGCTGAAATTGGTCTCTCCGTCCAATTCTGGAACCTTTCCTTCTTTGACTCTAGGGGGATTCATAGGGCCCAATGATCCTCCTATAAGGAATACCGGAGCAAGTCCGAGCTCCCATGTCGCCACAAAAAAAGAACAAGGCGCAAGGGACGAGATGAATTAGAAATGATTTCCGACGGCGCCGCCGTGCTATGCTATGCTGTGCATGATTGATTCTCTTGTCAGATGGGTTGCAAGGGCAGTCCCGGAGTTTTCCTGAGAGAAGCAAAGGCAACTCCGTGTTGTTGTCGTAATCGCCCGGACGTCCCACCCGGAGCCAAAACTGGAAGTACAACTGGTTGAGCTTATGCAGGCACAGTACCGTCCCACGCAGTACCATCCATCTTATCCCCCTACGCACAGTAGCTTTCTCCATGGCGTACCCACCGGCTAGGCTGGTCTCCCGGGCAGCTTTGGGGTAAACGTTCATCATTCATTTTGGACGTGTAAATCGATAGATTTGGGCATTCGCGAGTTCATGCCCGTGTGTGATCCCGTCGACATATCAGGCTATTGCTCCGTGTGCAGAATGGGAAAAAGAAGTACGGGAAACATAACTCGGTGCTTGCTGACCTACATATGATAGGTCGCTCATCGCTGGAACATCTCTCCCAGCAGAGTCATGATGAACAGCTCTGACTTACATGTTACTCTGACAAGGGCCGAAGTTGGCTATCGAGAGTTGCCCCTTCGGCTTCTTCTTCTTCAACCCAACAGTTGAATGGCCGGACGCCATTGATCTGTCGTTTGTCGGCCATCTTGCCGACGTTGTCAATGCATGTCATTCTGTACTGCAGGTCGTTGGAAGACGGGCTGCTACCTGTTCGTTTGATTGATTCCATCGCCGCCACTGGTACATTCACCTCCTACTAGATAGTCGTGGTCTGCATCTACCTGCATGCGCTTAGCGGCCATGTCCAATCAGATGCCTGCTTGCGGACAGCTTTAGGAAAGTGAGCGGTGAAGGGACATTTTCAGCATACATAAGGTATCGAATGAATGTTGTAGATTCTCAAGAGCAACTTGCACGGGATGTATATGGGAGTACCCGATCCCGCAAACGATACCACATTACAATACCACAATATCACATTTTTTTGTCCATGGACATTTCCAGTGGATATCTCCCCCAGGGTGTAACGGGTGTATCATCCTATTGGATTTTGATTATTCTTGTCGGTCTCTCGACTACAGGGATGATGAATGAGCTTGAGTGGCGTGACAGGCCGTGACAAGTCTTGACAACGTGCCGTGACCACTTAACTCCATCATAATAATCTAATCTCTGCTTAGTTCCCTAATTGAATTCCCTAGTTCACTAGTTCCCGAGTCCCGACACCGGTGACCAGCCCCAACAGAATTTTCAATCCGCTGTCACTTATTAGTCAAGAAATGTTCGAGGAAAATGAGGAAAACGATCCTGATGACTGTGCCACGATGCAAGATGGCCTTTGGGCAGGAAATGGAATTAAACGAAGAGGAACTCCCGGAGATTGGAATGTCCCAGACCTTCTCATCCTGATCATTTGATATTTCTCTAGTTCCTGATTCACTTCGTGACCCCAATTTCTCGATAACTCGCGAGGGCCTCTGTTGCCTTTCTGGGACATTAGTCTGGTCTCTTGGAGTCTCGGGGTGGCCTCCAACCCCCCCGTCGTGGAGAGCACGCGACACAATCCACAGGGCAGTTGCTGAAAGTACAGGTGAACAATCCTCGATTAATCGAACAAACGGTAGTTGCTATTATCGTCTTCGTCTGAAAGCTTGAGCCGAGCTAGCTAGCGAGACGTCTGCTGCTGCTGCAACAGCATTTGTTGCCAACTAAGAAACTGTCATTATTCTGTCGTCCCGGGATTTACCGGTCACCCATTAACAGACGCTCCTAATCCGACCATCTGGACCAGCTGGCGTTTTGAAGCTCTTGAAACCCCAACGAAACCACGCGGAGTGGCCATTGTCACAGCTCATTATCACACCCCTGTCATATGATCCTTGGGATGGCCAAACTCCATGGTCTCACGTCTAGGACGTCCAAAGCAAGGGTCTTCCATCCGCCACCTCGTACTGCAACCGGGCTATTATTAAGAGGCCAATCTGGCATCAGCATCGCCATTCCCGGACAATCTCTCGTCGGACCACACAGCGACAATCTCACTCTTACCCATCATCTGTCGGGTCGCAGTGCGCACTACGACTGCTACCACGGCTGCCATAATCTCCCCGAACCTTGTCTCTCTCATTCCGGACTTTTCTCTAGCAGCACTACTGGTAGTGGCTCTGTCCGAAAGTGGAAATCTCCATCGTCGCCCATCTCCCACGCATCACCATCACCTGCACCCGCACCCGTCAGCGAGATTAGCGTGACTAGTTCCAGTCCTAGCAGCTCGACCAGCAGGACCAGCAGCTTACGTCCGCGCCCATCACCTATCCTGCTTCTGCACGCCCCCAGACGACCAATGGCGTATAATATCTACAACACAGCCAGTCCAGATATATCAACCCCTCGATCCTCCTCTCCCTCCTCTATCTTTTCTGGACGTTCCTCTCATACTTCCGCCACAAGTAAACGACTTTCCTTGTCCTTACAGCGAAGGCAATCTGCTTTTAACCCCATGTCCACAGTTGATATTGCTGCAATAGAACAGCGCATGAAAATGGCCGCCCTAGACGGACTCAGAGGTTACGCCCAAGACCACTATGGCGAGGTCAAGCAGTACAGGTCCACAGACTATGTGCCAAAGTCGGCTGCCGGTGGGTATCAAGTGCTGCGAGAACCTCTCTGGAACAAAGGTGTGCACCCGTGAAATTCCCTAATTTATGACCTACAAAACTCTATATGCAAACGTATTACCCCGTACAGTCTATTGACTTGTCTTTCGTAAAGGTCTTTCATTCACACCTGAGGAGCGCGTATCTAAGAACCTATCTGGTTTATTGCCCCACGCCATGGAGAACGCCGACACCCAGGTCGAAAGGTGCATGAAGATGATCAATTCGAGGCAAACCAATATTGACAAATACTTGTATCTGTCATCGCTAAAGAGCCAAAATATTGACCTATTCTACCGCGTTCTAATCGACAATGTCCGCGAATTAATGCCATTGGTCTACACGCCAACCATTGGGGACGTCTGCTTGCAATACTCAACACTTTACACTCGCCCGGAAGCCCTATACATTTCTATCAAACAGCGGAAATCCATCAAGACGATTCTCCGGAATTGGCCATATCCCAACCCAGAAATCTGCGTGGTGACGGATGGATCGCGTATTCTAGGTTTGGGCGATCTTGGCGTCAATGGTGTGGGGATTTCCGTAAGTTTCCACAATTTCAGCCATGTCTTCCATGTCTAATTGACATACTGGGACTGACACCTCATAGATCGGCAAGCTAGCTCTGTACACCGGAGCAGCCGGCATTCACCCTGAAAAGACTCTCCCCATCGTTCTCGATGCCGGTACCGCCAATGAAGACAACCTAAGGGATCCCCTCTACCTGGGTCTCCGGGCTAAGCGCCCGCCCCCGGCCGTCATGCAAGAGTTTATGGACGAGTTCATGGAGGCTGTGAAAGAAGTCTACCCCGACATGCTTGTGCAGTTTGAGGACTTCGAAACTGAAAAGGCATTCAATTACCTGGCCCGTTACCGAAATCAGTACAAGTGTTTCAACGATGATATCCAAGGAACCGGGGCTGTCGTACTCGCAGGGTAGGTCTTGTCCGAGCTCCCTTCGAAAAGAATGAATCTGTTAACTGAATTCCTGTAGATATATTGGTGCTGTGAACTTGTCCGGAGTACCCCTTGATGACCAGCGTCTTGTTTTCATGGGTGCTGGCTCTGCTGGTGTAGGTGTCGCTAAACAAATGGTCGAGTACTACACTCGTCGTGGACTTTCAGAACAGGCCGCCAAGGACAAGTTTTGGCTTGTTGATACTAAGGGCCTTGTGACGTGGGACCGAGGTGACAAGTTGCCAGATCACAAGAAGTATTTCGCTCGTTCAGATAACGGCGGTCATCAATTCCGCACCCTGGAAGAGGTGATCGAGTATGTCAGGCCATCCGCTCTTGTTGGCCTGACGGCTACGTTCGGTGTCTTCACGGAATCAGTCGTCCGCGCTCTTAAAGCTTCCGTTGACTCCAGTGGCTCTGGCCGAAGACCCATTCTATTCCCTCTTAGCAACCCTCTCACCAAGGCCGAATGTACCTTCGAGCAAGCAGTCCAATGGACAGACGGCACGGTCATCTTTGCCTCCGGTTCTCCTTTCGCACCCTTCGCCGTCAAATCTGGTGACCACGCAGTTACTTACTGGCCTAACCAAGGCAACAACGTATACGTGTTCCCCGGTCTCGGCCTAGGTGCCATCCTAGCAAAGGCATCTAAGGTGACCGACGAGATGGTATACGTCTCGGCAGCTTCATTAGCGGAGTCTCTTAACGCAGAAGAGATCCACAAGGGGCTGATCTACCCTCACATTGAACGGGTCCGAGATGCCAGCATCGTTGTCGCCCGTGAGGTGATGAAGGCCGCCCGCAGAGAAGGCGTCAGTACACTCCCCGAAGAGCAATGGGTTGAGTGGGAAGAATGGGGAGACGTCGCCTTGACGAAATTCATCAAGGAAAAGATATATGATCCTCTTAAGTAAGCTGTCCATCATGCATTGCAGTTTTGCGTTGCACTTGAATTGGAAGCATTACCCACTGGTCTTTGTTGTTATCATCATCATCATCATCATCATCATCATCGTCGGCGTTTTTCATTGGGATTCTCGTTACATATGGCTTCATAATACTGTTTTTCTCGATCTTAATTGACTTTTGTGCCCGAAGGCCACCGCCCGATGATATCCCTGGAATACAGCAGAAGACGATTGCGCAGCCGACTGGCGCTTAGCTTGTCGAGTGGACTTGGAAGAAAGGATGAACGGAAGAATGAATGATACGAAGAGGACGCTACTACTAGACGTAGATCAATAAAGGGTCTATAGATGGCAATAGATAAAACACGATTATGCGCCTTTGATGTATACATTTTGCAGTCATTTCACTGGTACTGTTCCTCTTGTCGTGACAGTATGAAATTCAATAGGTGACTACGTTGTACATTACTGAAAGTCTGACCCACAGCTCCGTCGAACCGAACTCTCAAAGGCCCATAGCTCCGCTACCCCAGATTACCTGAATCGTCCAGCAAGGCAGCACTTGGCCAATGGTAAGGTAGCTCCCGTTGGTTGGCTGGCCAAGAGATGGCATAGGAGATCAGTTCAGATGTTCGCTCAAAATGAATAACTTCTCCAACTTTACCAGTTCCATACTTACAAATAGGGTTTATTACTATTGGAGGTATTGGCCTCGTCGAAATCCGGACCGAAGATTTTTGATATATGGTTAATCTATAGAACGTGCCAGCCTCAACATTAGCCGAAGGTCCCGAACCTGCATCTGCTCGCTCGCTCAACAATTCTATTCGCCCTCGCTCTTATTATTCCTTGGTGGAATGTGATGTTGCGATAGACAACCTTGATTGTTATATCTCTAGAACGTTACAGTATTGTTCAGCTTTCATGGACATGGTCAAAGTCAAGAAGATCATCGAGGTCACCGCCAAGAAGGCGTCGACCTCCGCTTTCCCCCTGATTAAGCTACCTGCTCGCTTTCTTATCTGCGCAGAAATTGCTGTATGTGCATACGCGCGCGTATCATAGCTGCAGTCCTCCTCGCTTCTGGCTTTAAGCTACTTCCAGCCTACAAAGTTGTGGCGACGACCGTTTGGCCTTAAGTATGAGAATCTAAACTCATCACCGACTTAAAAGAGGCGAGCAGATACTAGCAGGCTAGTTTGCTTATTGTTTATGTGAGAGCCAACAACATCCTAGTCCCGGGTAGACAACAGGGCAATCATGAAACCTCTTCTTCTCCTAGCCGGCCTGGGCCTCCCGGCCCTTGCGCACGCAGCGCTGAACGTGACGGGCTCGACATGCACGGTGACGCCGCTCCCGGCGACCAGCACGGGCAAGGAGCCGGACGACACGCCGCAGATCCTGCAGGCGTTCAAGCAGTGCGGAACGAACGGCAAGGTGGTGCTGAGCGAGGGCCTGTTCCACATCGGCCAGGTCATGGACACGCTGTCGTTCAGCAACGTCGACATCGAGATCCACGGCACGCTGCGCTGGTCCTCCGACATCCAGTACTGGCTGCGCAGCAGTCTTCCCGTGACCTACTCCGGGCGCAGCACCGCCTGGCGCCTCGGCGGCACCGACATACGCCTGCGCGGCTTCGGCACCGCCCTGTTCGACGGCCAGGGACAGCTGTGGTACGACGAGAACAAGGGAGCGAGCAACCAGAACGGACGCCCCATCAGTCTTACGCTGTGGCATGCGAAGAATGTCCTCGTTGATGGGATCACGTGGCGCCAGAGCCAGTTTTGGCGTGAGTCTGTTCTTCCTCTTCACCTGCCAATTCCTTCCCCTTTCCCCAGAGGCTTAGGAGACGTACGAGAGGAAAAGGAAATAATTGCAAAGAGCTGTTATTTAGCTCTGACAGGAAGCTCAATCGGGAAACTCTCATTCGGGATATTACCAATACTGCCATGAAGATCATGAGAGAGTCGAGACAATGAACTCATTGAGTTACCATGAAAATACAAATGCCACTTTAAGAGCGGAGAAGGGCAATGCTATTTCTCGTTCTATTACCGTACAACTAACATCAATGGGCTAGACACCTTCGTCGCTTATAGCGAGAATATTACCATGGCGAACTTGGATATGAACTCTACCAGTAATAGCCAGTGGAGCACGGTCAATACAGACGGGATAGACACAGTCAGTAGCTCATGGGAGCACATATTTCACACGCCTCTTGCTGCAACTGACTTGACTGACTTGCTTTCCCGAACAGTGGAACTCAAAGGACATTGTGCTCTCGAACTGGACGGTAACATGTGGTGATGTGAGATATCCTTTTCCTTAGGATTCAACTTTCACACCGATGTAGTCATATATTAGTCTCAAACCTAGCAAGACGCCCCTTAACCAAGTATGTGTATAGGATTGCATATCGATGAAGGGTAATTCTTCTAATGTGCACGTCTCCAACGTGCACTGCTACGAGTCCGGGTGCGCAGTGATCGGGTCGATGGGCTCGAACGCCGCGCAGCCCGACTACGTCTCGAACGTGTACTTCGACAACGTGACGTGCACGCACAGCTCGAACGCGGCGTGGATCAAGACGTACTCGGGCACGGGCGCCGTCAAGAACGTCACCTTCGCCAACTTCAACTTCGTCGACGTCAACCAGCCCATCTACGTCACGCCCTGCATCTACGGGTCGTCGGGCTGCGACACGAGCCGCCTTAAGATCAGTGACGTGCACTGGGTCAACATCACAGGCACGAGCCGCTACAACGTCGCGAGCGCCATCCACTGTCCGGCCAGCAACCCCTGCTCCGGCTTCTCGTTCGAGAACGTCAATATCAAGAACAAGGACGGCAAGACCGCCGACAAGTTCCTCTGCTCGAATATTCAGAACCAGGCGCAGTCGGGCATTCCCTGCACGGGAACCTGCCCGGCGAATCAGCCGCAGCAGCTGACTGGTAATATTTAAAGAATCAAGTCAGTGGTCGAGATGTATATACAATATTGTGGCTAGCCAGTGAATTGTAGTAACTTTTTTGGCTCTATAGTTGAATTTCAATGAAAGGTCGCCCTCAATACTAAACCAAATATACTTATTATTCACATTACAGAACTCAGCTTGTATAAATTCAGCTTAGGTTATATTGGGGAGCGAAGTGCTATTGAATGTTTACGAATCCCAGATCATTTATTAGACAAGCAAAAGTCTCCTGAGGATACTGACAATGCTGTAAAGAAATACAGTCACCATATCAAAAGTGAAGCAGATAAACATATACCTATAGAGTGAGTGTTATTGCCATCTGTGTCTCATTATTATCGTAGCTCATTTCTCCTCTCCAAACCCCTCGTAGATTGGCCATCAGATACGCATGCTTATGCAATGACAGCGCGAGATAGCCATACCCCTGATCATGACCACCGGAGTCCAAACCCTTCCATACCAGAATCTCGTCCCCAAGCGCCATTATCCTTGTTCCGTTTGTTTGTTACGTGTCACATAAACCATACTGATCTATCATGATATCCGGTCCCCCTGTCCAAGCACTATCCGTTTCTCCCATTACCTTTTCTGTCCACTCCCGTCTCCGAGGGCATTCCCTAAGAGCAGTAGACCTAGCGAACCATACATCTATTTGCCTTCAATGGGGGGGTATCACTCATATTTCCTCCACTCCTTCTCGATACGCTCGACCTCGGCATTCGCCCACGCCGTGCCCAGGCCCTTGCGCTCCACCGCCGCCAGCCGTTCATTACACACGCGTTCCATATCGGCGCGCTCGCGCACCTTCGCCGCCAGGTATCCGAGGTCCCGCCTGCGGACCGCGCGCTCGAACACGTCGCGCATGCGGTCCGAGTACAGGATGCAGTCGCCGCCGCCGCCCTTGGGCATGGGCAGGGGGTCGTAGTAGAAGTCGCCCGCGACGGTGACGTCGGCGCGGCGGCCGTCCAGCAGCGGCCGCACGACCATCAGGAAGCACTCCGGGCACACGGTGACCTCGGGGATCGAGCGCATCTTGTGCCAGAGCGCGCCGTGCACGAGGCGGCCCTCGGGGCAGGGCGGGACCGCCGCCAGCTCGCGGATGCGGTCCGCGAGCGCCTGCACGTTGGGCGCGGCCTGCGTCTCGAGCGCGCGGTCGGCCTCGCCCTCCAGGATGTCGAAGTACAGCAGGAAGCGGCCGCGGTCGTGCCCGCGGTCGTGGTGCATGGCGCAGACGCCGCGCGCGGGCTCGGCCGGCGTGTCGAGCGGCACGAAGAGGCCCGTCAGGCTCGGCAGCAGCGCCTCGACGCTCTTGGCGCAGGCGTGGCACACGGTGAAGGCGTCGACGGGCCGCCGGGTGCGCGGGTCCTTGACCGTGTACCAGATGCGCGACACCTCGCGGTGGCCGGTGCACGGCTGGCTCTGCGCGCCGATCTGCGTCAGCTTGTGGAAGAAGCCTAGGTCCGACTTGCCGTACTTGCGCGTGAACAGCCACGCGATGCGGTAGTACTCGGACGTGCCGAAGTCGCAGGCCAGCGGCCGGTCGCGCGGCCGGAACGGCATCGGCACGAAGTGGTGCGCGAACTCGGTCGACGAGAAGTTCGCCGTGTAGCACGACGGGCAGATGTTGAAGTTGTCGCACCGCGGCAGCGTCAGCCAGTCCATGTGCCCTACCTCTTCCCGTGTGCGCGGGCAGTGCGGGATGTCAGGGAGCTCGCCGTTCTTGACTTCCAAGGAGAAGCGCCTGTAGGAGGTGATGGGCGGGACAGAGTTCGGGTTGTGCTGGGGAGGCTCAAACTTCGGTGGCCATGATGGCTGCTGCACTGGGGTGGGCGCGGGCGGCGTTGAAACTGGTGCTCGGGTATCTATCGTTGGAGTTGCTCTTTGCGGAGGGGGGATCACTGGCCGATGAGAGTCGACCGAGACGTTTGTGCTTGGTGAAGACGGAGTTGCTGCCGCCACCGCCGCCGCTATTCCTACCGGCGGGATCACGTTCGCGCCGGTATTGAATGATCCTCTCGCTGTTGAGGTTGGAGATAAGGGCCGCTCAGGGCGAGCCTCATCACGGGAAGGTTTTAACTCCCTGGGAAATGTTGCGCTGCGAGAGCTCGAAGAGCTAGAGTAGGAGTCTGAAATGGAGGTTTGGGATATCCGTGGTGAAGGTAAGGGCGATGCTCCCCTGGACTTCCGTCGATCTGTGCCACGTGCTTCGACTGGAGCTTTTAGATATTCTGTCTTTGCTCGTGGCAAGGCAGAGCTTCTTCGATGAGAGTCGGCATGAGGGCGTGTTTCGTCTTCACTTGAATAAAATGTATCGTTATATTGTGTTGGTCCCCGTTTCTCTTTAGAAATCGGGGAACGTTGCGTGGCTGCGTCGCGGTCAGACTGTGAATAAGTTGACGATGGCGCTTTGCGGTCCGATCTGGAAGGAGGTATGTCGGCATATTGACGAGATGGTTCGTAGCTCTCCTTAGAGTCACGTCTAGTATACTTTGGGACATCTGATGATGTATGTCTCTTACGCAGAGTAGGACTTGATGGTTGAGCAGAGTTGGAACCTCTCTCCTTGTACTTGCGGTCGTTGGCCTGATTTCGGCTGGAACGGTCGTTAGAATGAGCTGAGCGGTTACGGCTCTGGGTGTTTGGACTAGAACCGCCCTTATAATATGACTGATCCCGACCATTCGTGGCGTGTTCGATGATATCTGGCGTTAACAAACTCTCGCGGGGGTAGCGGGAGCTGGTAGAGGAGAGACGAGGGGAGAAGTAATCATCACTACGACCGTCCGTCCTCGATGTTGGTTTCGCACGTCGGGTATCATGTGATGGTGCTTCAGTCCCGGCACCAGTGATTATGGGAGGCAGATCCCTTGGTCTACTACGCCCGTTTTCGCGCTCAGGTTGTGCCTCTTTCTTTCTGCTTGATCTATCCTCGCGAGGCGTAGGCTGCCCGTATTTGCGACCAGTGTTGGCTTTATAAGAAGCCGACTCCGGGTCTGGCTCGGTCTGTCGCTCTGATGGTTTGCGCCGCCGGCTTTGTGCCCTCCTTTCTGAACCTGAACCCTCTGATGAGGAATCAGATAGGTTTGATACGAGCACGAACCGTCTCTCGGGATTGTATTCATGTACAGGTAGAATGATTGGGAATTGATCGGGATCACCACGGTGTATTGGTTCCTCGGATGGTACGCTCGACACGATGGATCCAGCCTCCTTCGCTAGGGAATCGCTTTCATCCTCAACGCTCGGTGGTGGAGGATGCCGGGCGTACGGAGGATGGCCTACGTGGTAGGGCACCCTTCTTGGAACCGTCCGATCCTCTTGGGAAGAATGACTGGGCCGATCAAGTGTATCTGCGCTGTTATGTGCACATAAGTAATGTTAGCGTCTGGATTCATATCACTAGGAAGCCCCGCTCGGTGCCCTGAGAGGTTGCGATCTGAAGTTGATTAACGATGGCGAGTACTCACGTCCTTGGATTTGCACTTCGGACCCTCGAATTTGGCCAGTAGCCACTCTGCAACAATGTTTCAACGTCAAGTTCACCCATTTTGGCACGATTCGTGGATAGGAGTCAAAGAGGGCCTTAGGGCATCGCATCTGGACTTGTGAAGCTGAATATGCAGTTTTAAACGCCCAGCTTCTCATACACAGCCTCGCTGACTATCCTCTAACAACGGCCTTGCCGCCAACGCTACTACCCAATAGGATGCACTGTTAAGGCACGGGATAAAGCAGAAGCAGAAGCAGGAGGAGAAAGTGAGGCGAAGTAACCTTTCTACACCAATTCGAAGTGCCGTGCTTGTAAAGGGAGAGCTGTATGGAACCAGCAGGATCGCGGGCGATGCTAATAAACCGGTGACCCAAATCGTCTACGCGGGGCCGCCCAGCTTTAATGTAGCCAAAGGACTGACTGGGATGTTTTGGGGAGTGGGGGATACAGGGACAAGGGGGGAAGAGAAACAGAAAACCACCCAAAAGAGCCACCGGGGCGGAATTAGTGAAATCTCAAGGTCTCCGGTTGTCTCAGAAGTGAGAATGTCTGGAACTACGGTTTATCTTCTATGAGATGGGAAGATGCTCCTCTTAAGAAATGCAAACATTCACTCACTAATAGCAGCTGACGCCGAGAGTGATCGCTCGCTGGCCCGGGGGGACAACCGTCCGGCTTGTGAGCCTCGACTTACATACGAAATCTGGCCCGGCTGGTCGTTACGTTACTAGTGCAATACAACGATGACAAACGCATTCTCTTATGTCTCTTGATCGCTTGCAAAGATGGCCAGTCTTTGCGCCATGATCAGTCCATTTTACGTTGGCGAGACAAAAGAAGGTCAAGCATTTGATCAATCTGCACGTCTTCATGTAGGACTACGTGGAGGACTAGGTGGAGGATCTGCAGCTGAACAACCACGGAGTTATCCCACAACCCGAAGTCAAGCACGTCTTTGGCAATTGTGCCTTGCTTGTATATTCTTCGAGGCTAAGCAATACGGGAGTTTCCTTATAAGTTCAGCCTTTTTCTTCTTATCTCCGGCCTTATTAATGCAGCTCACTCCAAGGATTATCGATGCTGGTGGTGCCCGACAATGCGTGCGCAATAAGTAGCAAACCCGTTACTTGCCCTAAGACTTCTCTTATCTCATCCCCCCTCCCGGTTGGCACTGACGCCGCCATCGCCATTATGACTCCTTAGGGCTTCTTCCGAATAATAGTCGGGCGACATTCACCGCAGATGTTGTGGTGTGGGCAGAATAACAAGTTGGAGCTTGGAGCGCCACTGCCCAGATCTTTCACAGCTCTTGGTGTAACTCGCCGCCCGTGATATTAGCTAAAGGGAAATAATGGTTGTACGGCATCGACGGCTAGCTGCCGCGTACATGAAGGCTTCCTTGCTTGACAGCTCGCTATCGATGCCTTCTTGTTGACGACTAAAGCAGGATGTACACCCATGAGCAGATGCAATAATAGTTTGTTAAATAACGGTGGCTATAGTCTACGACCTCATCGAAGATAAAGTGACCCCACGGCCGGAAAAGAGTCTGCAGTAAGCATATGCTATATGCAGTCTTCCATGTCTATCAAAGCAACGATGAGAGCCCCCCGCTCTTAGAACCATTTCGTAACTGATAACGCGGCCGGGAGTTGCTTGCTGAACCTGGAAATATGTTGATGGGCGTGACGAGAACTGAACACGACGTACATACTGGCGAAATCGATGCGTTGTCATTCTAGAGTTAGATACAGGTAAAGCTGACTCTTGCATGTCGCGTGTATTTGATCTTGTCACGGTTTCTTCCCATTTGAGCCTGTTTAACATTGCAAGTTCTAGAAGCCATAAGCTCAAGGTTAGGCATGTATGACAGTTTTGTATGGTAAACGTAGAACTTGTTCTCGCGTAGTATCGCCTTGATACCCAAAGTGGCACGGCACCCCCTTTTAAAAATGATACTCCAAGAGCCTCGGATGAATCCTCTTCTGATCGACCATGTAATATGCCTCCTCCGCCCCCGGAAAGGCTATCGGCCGCGGTGCGAAAGCCGACAAGATGCAGAGCACTATGGATTCCCGCAGCCCTGGGACCTCTCACAGAACTCGAAGACCCTGGCAGTCCACGCAGTATGAGTCACTCTCTCCATGAATTCACATATGGAACCTCCATGAGGCAACTAGTAAGATAGGCAATAGGTTGCGTGTCAAAGTTGCCTCGATGGTAAGCAACCCGTGTAACTACCTAGACACATGTGAAACGTCCGAGTCTACTATTTTATACGGATGCAGCTATCTCGTAACCACGGGAACCGAACTTTCTATAGAGAACAGCCAATCCGAGAATGCTGATAAAGAGGATCACCGGTCCCTGCAACGGTGCAGACAGCGCTCCTCTGATAATCAACAATCCACTGACGGACGCGAAGATGATTGGGTTTCCCATCCAAGTTATGTACTTAGGATGAGATCCGGATGGCTTTTGCTTCGCGGCCCGCCGTAGCATGAATATACCTAAAACCGACATCATAAAGCAGCAAGATTTAATTATTTCTATCTACGTATTAGTCGCGGCATCATTTTTCCACACATAGAAGTAGAATATGTATACCTATAAGGGTGATGAGCCCGCTGAAGCTGCCAATAAGCACAAATACTGATGTGAGGATCCCGTGTAAAAGCAGGGCGAAACTATAAGTACGTTAGTACGAATGTACACGTTGCTCATAGACCAAGAAGCTTTCACCACTTTGGTATAAACGTACATGGGTACAGCCTGTTCCCACCGCAATTTACGCGTTAGCCTCGCAAGGACTTGAATGGGAAGCCGAATCGGCCAGGGTAGCGCCCGGTGAAAGTAGGCTGCCTCGTCTCGTGCAGTACAGCAGTGTAAGTTTGCCAGTATGGAGGGGAAGTAAGCACGCTGCGAGGCTGCAACACAGAGCTTCGCAACAGCAAACATATTTGCGTTGACGGCGCCCATAGCTGATATGGACACCATGAGGGACAACACGAGACCACCCCAAGGGCCGATTGTTCGTCTTGCGAATTCCTAGGCCTTGTCAGCTTGATTGTACACGTCGGTACCCGCCGGCCGAGCAAGCCAACTCACTACTGCTACTGTTGTGCTTTCTCTAACAATATCGAACGGTAAGCATATGTACAATGCCGCGTTCATTAGGAAAAATCCGATGATCACAAGAGCCATCGCCCCATTAATGACTGCCGGGAGATCCGTACCGGGATCCTCCATATCGCCAAGAACGAAACCTATATTCTCCCAGCCCCCATAACAAAAAAGAGCCGCAAACACGGCTGTAGAGAAGCTACCAAGCGATTCCCATATGCTCGGCTCAGTGACAGTCGCTCTATCCCAGCCAAACCACCCAGCCTCCGATGCAGGTACCCCTTCCCCGTCACCAAACACGTACGTTGCAAGTCCGATGAGGATGATGCTTCCAAGGGCACATAATTTTAGTAATAAGAACACATTAGCGGCCTTCGCTCCTGCTGTCGTGCCGACGCAGTTGATGACTGTGAGTGTGGCTACACAGCTGAGTGCTACGATCTTGGTGGCCCATGGCAAGATCGGCCCATCAGACGACGGCCACCACAGGGTGCTGAGGAGATACTCCGCGAAGATGGTGGCTATGACAGCGTTCCCGGCGGGTTTCGCAACGCCGAACCACGTCCAGGCGAACAGGTGTGCCACGTACTCACCCCAGCTGGCCCGCAGGTACTCCTGGATGCCGCCGTTGGACGGCGGCACGCGCAATCCCAACTCGATGAACGATGCTGCGCCGGTCCACACGAGCAGCCCAGCCATGGCGAAGACGCCCAGGCCCTCTGCAGGGGAGCGGACGTGTCGGCTGATCAGACTGGGCGCCGAGAAGATACCCGACCCGATCTGCAGGCCGATAACTAGGGCGAGGCCGTTGAGTCGTGTCAATGTCGGCGGCTCCTTGCGCCGCCGTGGCCGAGGCTCGTCGTCTCCACTCGTCGACCTGCGGAGGAGCGCCGAATGAGCGGTGGCCATGTGTTCCTCCGCCCTAGAGTCAGTAGAGGCATTGCCCAGTGGCCCTGCGCGGGATCTTGACATGCTAGCGGAGCGGCCCGTCATGGTAACGATTCATGTGCGCGAGATGCCGAGAGCGGTCGTATTGATGGAGTACGCACAGGTTAGAACCATCGGACATGATACAAGAAACTTGGCAACAGGGTTTTCAAGACCCGCCAAGATCTTGTTGCTTGAAGAAGTATCTTATTAGAAAGAGCAACTGAGTCTAGTAATTAAATTGTTCTTTCACGTGGTCGTTAGATATCCCTGTCATATACGTACCCCAACTCTTGAGAAAGGGATGCTGGATCTTTGGTTGTGACCATAATGGTCGGAAAAGCAGGGGTTACTTTAAGACGAACAAGGGTGTGTCCATGGGAAGTTATTCATAACTTCGAGCTGCACGAATAGACAGAAGAATACGAAGATCGACAAATATCACGATGACAATGACTATTAACACAGGTGAAAACCTGTAAGCGGTCTGCCACTATAACGGGGACGCCTGCATGAGTGTTCGATGAATGTACTAACCGGTCAACTGGACTGTCGGATGAGACACAGATAACAGTGTCGATCGAGAGTCTTGGCAGAGTCACTAGCACAATACGACGGTGCATATGCGATGGTACAACAAGCCCATAAGACACACTATCTCCCCAAATTCCCAACCTTTGATGACTTGCTCTTTCGTATATGCGAATACAACCGGCTGCGATTCTCTAAAATGTGAACAGCCAAACAATTTTCTTTGAATCCTGCAGTTCACCAAAGCCTAGGAACCACAAAATGTTTGTGATGAAAACGGGGTGAAATGGGATGAAAGTCGGCGGGAGAAGCATGATTATTCTCGTGGATGGTTAAAGTTAGCGGTATTGGTATTATATACGGGTTGACCTAGATATTTCTCATTAGGTCTGGAGGGACCTTATCCGACGAGGTACTCCTCAATATCCTTGTCCTCCAGCTCGTCAAACGTCTCCTGTAATCTCTGTTCTTCGGCCTCTAGGAGATTCTTTATCATGGTCCGTTGCCGTCTCCGTGCCTTTTTGCCCCAATCGGACGCTGTGGTTTCGCCTTGTTCCTCATCGTCGTCGTCGCTGACTTCAGGAATACCAATTTCTCCGCGCAGTTGATTAGGAGAGATTTGCGCTAGGTCCTCTTTTTGGTCTTTCTCGAACTGTTTCTCCTGATATTTCGCGCCCATCTTGATGACATAGGGACGCAACAGCGCATAAGCGCCGACGATAGCGATCAAGCGAATCCATTGCTGCGCCGTCATTTGGGTGAAAGACGTGCTAACATTGTTTGTGAAGCGATCTGTAACCAACGTGACTAGCTTCCATATCGAGTCCCCTAAGTGAACAAAGAGGTCCGCAAGTTCGTCCGACATTGTTCGGTAGGTTATGACTATGTGGCTTTGGAGTTCTAAAGCGCAGTAGCCGAAAGAGGTACACGGTAAAGTCGCTAAGTCGCTGTGCTTGTGGCGTTGACAATGTCTCGCAAATTATCAATTCGTGTGTAGGTAGTTGGTCGCGTTACGGATCTGAGTAAACATGCAACGAAGTAGAAGATTTTGCGTCAGTGGATAAGGGAAGCACAGAAAAGAATAGCAGGTAAGGTATACTAGAGTTATATTAGGGTTTGGCTGTCCATGAGACTTTTTAAGCTTTGGTCGCGAACGAGGGATAAAACCGCCCGGCGCGCCGGCCCCACAGCATAAGGGTTCAGGCATTTGATGCGACTCCTGCAACTACTGCTGCAACACCTGCAAGCTTGGACCCAGTCTACCCGGCAGGGCGCTTGACCCGATGTGGTGTAGAACATTAAACCCCACCATTGCAGCTACAGTATTCCCCGATTCTCCAATCCCTCAACGCGGTCAACGCGGTCAACGCGCGTTTGAGTTAGCAGCCCTCATCGACCTGGAAAGTGACCCGTTCATCCAAGTATCTTCCGAGATATATTCCTCGCATTATGGCTGATGACCCCGCCGAAGATGTTCAAGAGGTATGTGTCAAATAAAATAGAAATTGCAAATATGTCGCCTACAGTGTGAGTCTTAGCACTAACAACGTCTCATGTGTCTCTAGAGGTTGAAAGCTGCGCTGTGGTTCGCTGTCGGCAAAATGGTCGATGAGGAAACACTACGCAGAAATCGTAACGTGACTCCCCAGTTTATTGGAGCCCTGACGGAGATGATTTGGACCCAAATCGGTAGGCCATTCCGATGCCTTGATCTTGCAGTCATGTCTGACGTATATCTAGAAAATGTCGCGCTGGACCTGGAAAGCTTCAGTCGGCATGCAGGACGGTCGACCATCACCACCGATGATGTCCTGCTACTCGCTAGGCGAAACGGAGACCTCTATAACATCATCAAAGATTTTGTTGATAAAGAGAAAGCTGAGAAAGCAAAAGAGAAATCCAAACGTTGAGAGCAACAGTTAGGCTCTCCGACCTGATACGATTTCACGGTTCGAGGACTCTGAAGAGAGAACTGCCATATTCAGCTAGTCAGCCGGCCAAGTACAGCCAGCAGAAGGCACCAGCATTGCTATATCTTAAGATTAAGAGAATCGGGAGAGCGCATCTCATATTTCTTGCGCAGAATTATAAGGTCGCTTGAGCTTGGCTTAACGGTGCGCTGAGACAACACTGTTATCTTCATAGCTCTCGTATCATCTAGAGCCCCGTTGGAGCTACCAAATACGGATGATAGCAGTCCTATCAACTAGTGCAAGCCGCTTGTATGGATAAGGAATAAAACAAACGACCGAATAGACGAAGAACGAAGAACGAATAAATGAAGAGAAAGCCGGGTACCAGTTACATCTACTCGATTAGGATTGATTAATCGTCAATTATTGGTAAATACTTGATACTGAAATCTTTAAATAAAATTTATACCCAGTCCTATACTAGTCTGGGGTGCCCAGTGATACCTAGAAAGCTCATAGTAGCATATAGTAAGTAGAGCCCAGCAAGCGATTCAAAGCTCTACATCGCCTGATATATCACTTAAACTCATCAATCACTAACATTTAAGAATACAGAGTTTCCCCAGCGTGCTCATGCTACGTAAAATTTATGTCTGGTTCGATCTTTATATATCACCAGTCTCATCAAAATACAATGATTCGAAGCCATAGTAGGTACCTAGGCAAATATCTACTAAATATCATTTCTTATGCCCTTTGGGAGGCTTGGACGGCTGCTTTCGCAGTGCGTTCTCTTGACATTAAACACAATCAAACAATCAATAGGCAAATGTCTAGCTATGTAGATATATAAGTGAAAGCCGGGGAATCGTGACTACCTAACAAAGGCTACGCAGAATCGCCAGAGGCAACCCACGCCCCGCCCACCAACAACGTCACATGTGGCTTAGCTAGAATAAGGGTCCCTCGGCAGCCCCGCCACAATAAGAATGACGTTAAAGTGTGGCTTAGTTTCATTTTCAGCAAATCGGGGCATTTAGCTGACTCGCAAATCCGGCACTTGATGTCATGGGACGGCTAGTGCAGGGAGCTAAAGCGGAAAGGTGGGGCAATTGCGTCTGCAATTTAGAGAATGGGCTCTAAATTCTTGTGCTAGAACACCATGTTGGAGGTGGTTTAACGTGGTTTAAGCCTAATCATTCGTCATCAAAGCTCCTCCTTCAGCGCCTCTTTAGCACACGACCTTGATTCTGTTGTGCGGACAAGGAAATATCGACCGCGGCTTGGTGGAGGCTAAATAGCAGTGTGATCCTTAGTTGACGCTGGATCTCGTTCGTGATCGACCGTTTCGGACACTTACCCTGCCGCTCTTCCGGCTTTTAATATTTCAACACCTCTCACTCACCTCTCATTCCGAACCCTCTGCATACCTCTTCCGGCGCTCTGAATTCCCATCAGACCTAACTGATCAACATATCACAACACACAAAACTACAACACCATAACCCTTGTACCTCTATCATACGAGTACAGCTACATCGTACAAGCCTTGCCAATATGGGAGCCAAATCAGGACTCGCTCTTAAAGCCCTGCAGTGGTTTGTCCGAGTCATCCAGTTCCTAAGTTGTGCAGTGGTACTGGCACTCTACTCCTACTTCCTTGCGGTTGCCTCGCAACACAATTATAGTATCCCGACATGGACGAGAGCTGTTGAAGGCATATCAGGCGTAGGCGTTCTATATACACTTCTTGGCCTATTGCTACTGTGCTGCCTCGCCGGTCATCCATTTACGTCGGCGATTGCCATCATTCTTGACATTGCCTTTGTGGGTGCCTTCATCTACGTTGCGCAGGCAAACCGTGGAGGTGCTGGCTCGTGCAACAACAATGTCGATACGCCCTTTGGCACTCGCCCTGCCAGTGATGATTTAGGCAAAGGATTACCCAACTTTCACCAGATCTGCCAGATGGAGAGTGCAGTCTTAGCCGTATCCATTATCGCGATGTAAGCATCCCATGGCTAGATTTACCGCATTATCGGAGTCAAATTAATTCATTACTTAGTGTCTTCTTCCTGATATCCGCCTTCGTCGAAATCGTTCTTGTTCGACACCGACGCAAGGAATCGCGATTTGGCCCGAGCCCCGCCAACAATTACACTTCAGGCTACGGACAACGGGGTGGCTTCTTCAGCAGGTTCCGCCGTCACAAAACTTCCGATGAGGAAACTATCAACCCTAACGCTCTTCCGGAGCATCCTCACCCAGACCAAGTGCGTCCAAGCTATAACACCGAGAGCACCGCTGTTGCAGGCCACGAGGGTACATACAACAAATATGGTGAATCTGGCCACCAGTACGATGGTCAGACCGCATACCCTGAGACAACTTCCCATCCTTCCACTGGATATCACTACGGGGATGGTACTTACAATGCTCGATAAAGATTGTAAGGCAGCATGACGGATTGTAATATCCAGCCATCAAATAAATATGGTAAAATAAAAGTGGTGCGTGTTGGAAAATTGATACCTTGTGCGGCCTTGATAAACGCTTGATTACTGTCATTCGCTCCGTTCTTATGAACAATCAGAATGAAGGATATGTCAAAATTGTATAAAAGTACAAAATTGACAAAGGCGGCGGCTCTATATGATGCCTTTCATAATACCTAATGCTAGATCAACTGTAACTACGCCTTCTCATCTCTATTAATTCTAAAAGTGTTTAGTAATGTGTCCTCTCGGAGGATGAAGTATTAGTCTCTAAATAATAGCATATATCTTTAACTAGACTACTTACAGAGTAGCAGTGTGCTATCTAAACTTTATGTCACCTGAGCGGCTACTATATGATCTTTGAGAATGTTAGGCATAATGGAAAAAGAAGGCTCATGATCTCCTAATCTCATGACTGAAGGTATTCACCGCATTTTAGAGAATTAGAAGGGTTGAATTAGAAGTCTTGGGGGTTCGACTTAGTTTAGAAAGAGTAATAGACGGGCTAAATTATGAATACCAATGGCGCTGGTACCTCAGCTCAATATTGCTCCTCGTGTGTATTAAAGAAGCCTAAATAACATCGACCAAATATGATTAGAAAGTGATCATCCTCCCTCAAATCGTATACACGGGCAGACTTGGTGTTTGGATTCAAGTATAGCTTTTTGTCTCAATTCAATTTCTATATTTTGTTCTTCCAAACTTCTTTCACTCTTTACTATTTCCCTTTATCTACACACTTAACGTCCCCTTCGTACTCGGCACCTCGCCCTCTTTACCCGGAATTCGCGTAGTCGCGTGACGGATAGCGACAGCGAGGGCCTTGAAGGCACTCTCAGCCCGGTGATGGTCATTGTCGCCCCGGATACAGTCGACATGCAGCGTGATCCGAGCAGCCTGCGCGAAGCTCTGCAGACAATGCGGCAGCATCTCGGTGCTAAGGTCGCCAATCTTCTCGCGCTTAAGACCTAGATCCGTCACGCAGAATGGCCGGTTAGAGAGGTCGACCACGGCGCGCGAGAGCGCCTCATCCAATGGCGCGTACGCGGACCCGAAGCGCGCGAGTCCCGAGGCCGAGCCTAGCGCTGTTGCGAAGGCGTATCCCAGCGCGAGACAGACGTCTTCGGCTGTGTGGTGGTCGTCGACTGGAGCACGTGTTAACTTGGGTGCCTTTTCTTTCTTTCTTTCTACCTCCCTCGTCCTTCTCTCAAGCTCCGTACATTGGCCGGAGTTATCTAGAGTAGAGGGAGGAATAAGGGAGAAAGATCCCTCCATCGAAGGAGCCTATTTCACGTACTGTGCAAATCACCCTTGCACGCCAGCGCCAGACTCCAACCGGCGTGCTTCGCCAGCGCATGAAGCATGTGGTCTAAGAATCCGATACCCGTGTTGACGCTGATGGTTTGCGACTTGCTGGCCTGGCTGGCATGGCCTTCCGTCGCAGCCATCAGCCGCGCATCGGTTTCGGGCGGGAATGCGCCCCCATCTAGGTTCAACGCCAGCTGGATCTTGGTCTCGTTTGTGTCCCGGGCCAAGGCGGCCCAGCGCAGTTCTGTCGTCGACCCCATTGTCGCTGTATTTAATACTTCTCTAACAACGGGAGGTAATGGCGGGGAAGGAATGCTAAAGGGAAGATACAACGGAGGATTTAGAAGACACAAAATTTCGACACTACAGACTTGCTGCGTTCCCCAACTTCAACTTTTTAGGTGACGCATTCCGAGTATCGGTGTTGGAAATCAACTGTCACTAAACTGACTTGTGATGGAGTATCGAATCGCAATTGACCAACCAGTTAATGCCCATTTCTGCTGTTAAGAGCTAAGTTTTTGCAAGGGCACTAACAAGCCCCACCGATCTCTGCTGCGTGCAAATCCACCAGCCCTGACCCAGCCCCGCCAAACGCTTTAATAGCATTTTATCGATAAGCCCGCTTCTCCAAAATATTTTCTAAAGCTACAATCATTCAAGCCGCCCTCTTAATTTCTAGATTGCCACCACGGCCATAAACATACGCACACAAAATGGCACCGCAAAGAACGAGGACAATAAAAAACAAACATGCTGCGAACAAATCCGGCATCAGGTCGAGCAAGTCGTCCAAGTCTGGCCCCTCGGATGGCGTCTCCAAGTCGAGGAGCAAACCTACTGGGGCGCCGCTGGCAAAGCAGATGAAGGGACGAACAATGGCCGACTTGCTAAAAAAAAAAAAGAAGAAGGTGTATACCGAAAAGGAGCTAGCAATCCCGAAATTGAATATGGTCACACCGCTTGGCGTCACGAAGCCCAGGGGGAAGAAGAAGGGGAAGGTGTTTGTCGATGATAAGGTTCGCTTAGATATTCTATTAACCTTGTATCGTTATCTTGATGTGGAGGCTTACACTATCCGAACAGGAGAGCATGAGCACAATCCTCGCCATAGTGCAGGCTGACAAGGACGGCGAGATTGAGTCCAAGATGATCAAGGCGCGGCAGATGGAAGAGATCCGCGAGGCACGGCGAGTCGAGGCCGAGAAGAAAGAGGCGGATAGGAAGGCCAAGCTCGACGAGACAAAAGAGTCGTTGCGCAAGAAGAGGAAACGGACCAAGCCTTCGGATGAAGACGGTATCACGGAGGCCGTTTCTGCGGGCACGAATACGAAGCCGAAGAAGAAGAGGGTGTCATTTGCGTGAACGTTATCACCCTTGGCCCATGAAAAGGAGTTTATGGGCGTTATTGTATCTTACTATTTGGTGGGTGTTTGCCGGGCTGTTCGAGGGAGGGCTATTGCTTTACGATATCTTTATGATACCCAATAGAGACCATCAAAGCCATGCTTCGTTCCCTTCCAAACAACTTTCATATTCTTTGCTTTGATACTTTTTAGGTACTAACAACCATAAAATACCAAGTATTATATAGTATTGGTTGAATGGGCAGGTATATATGCGCATTGAGTCCACGGATTATGGTTTAGTGATAATCAGTCGAATTGGTGACTATTCCACCTTCTACATACTATCTGTTCTGTAAGCATGCGTAGACGACGGGTAGCTGCCTCCACAGCGTAATAAATACCAGCTAAATTCTTGATGAACTTGACTCTATAAATAAAGCAACAGTCTTACACTTGTAGGAAGATGTCCACTCGACACGCTTATGTTGTGCATGCAGTTTCTATGTACTTGTATTTTCGTTGTTAATAAAAAGTTTGCTTTCTTTGCAGTATAGTCAGTTTCCGAAAGATTAAGTCTTGTCCTATTGATCTAATCTAGTTTACTACATCTTGCATATTGGGACTAGTCTTTCCAAGGCCTTCTAACATCCGTTGCAATACAAGGGAGCTAGGGTAATAACTGGAAATTGTACTGCTGGCACATTTGCGCCGCACGTGGCTGTTCCAACAGGATGAAGTACATTTCGTTCCTAATTATCATCAATCCTCAAGAAAAGAAAAGGGCTTGACCAAAATCTGACTAAAACTAGGATCATTCTGTAGTGGAGTTAAAACGATCTTATGCACGCGATAATTGTAGCGTGGAGATAAATGAAGCATCTGATTTGCTGTATAGGCCGTGGCTTGCTAGGCTCTAGCTGCAGCTAATATAGTGCTAAACGCTATGCTGCGTGTGGTTCGTCGTTGAGAATAAGTAAGTTTAAATCAACAAACCCTATTTCTTGCTGGGAACATCCAGCTCTTATTCTCCGTGTAAATAAGTTGAACAGCTCTGGATGTTTTCACACGTAAGCGGAAATTATATTCGTTTGACTGCTGATCATGACGCAAAAGCGCCATTGATCGACTCCAATGGATAGGCCAAGCGTTAGGAAGTAAATAACGAGATCCACCTACTCAAGGGTCCCTACGTTGAGACGTTTCAAGGAAAATGGCCTATGACGATAGTTGACGAATCCCAGCGCAGCGAGATCTGGAGTGCACTGGTCCGGGCCGCGACATTCTCGTTCCTAATCTTATGCTGACGAGGAAATATTCGTGTACGGTACGATGATGCGAGCGTTATAGATTTAGGGAATGGGGGCCGCGTTTTCGGGGCTGGTCACCATCAAAATGTCTCTGCCTAGGCTAATGAATACGAGTTTGGCAAACTTCCATATACAGCCACCTGCAACTACACATCGTATCCTACACGCCAAGCTGTCGATGCTTCGCGCTGCGCCTAGCGTACCTGCATGCCGCCTTGGTGCCCTAGTCTAGTGCCTTGATGCCTTGAGCGGCTTGCTGAAGATTGAAACGACTTGTGAGATTTCAAGCCTATCAATGCGCAATTTCAATACATATGCTGGCCAGTGCTAGAATGATGAGAAAAGGGGTAACCCGAGATATTTGAACCCTATGATAACTCACCCGCGCCGGCCTCGCGAACAACGCGCAATCGAAAGTTTGCACAGAGCACTCCCTAATGAGTGGTAGAATATGGCCAAGGTGACCCCCTGGCGAAGGTCGCACTACACTGGATGAAATGGGTAAGCTGGTCATGTGTGATTGGCTCTCCATATCCGGCCCCCCTGTATCAGGAAACAACATTCATGTCAAGCGAAATGAGCGTGACGATAGCGATCGTGGGCTAACGTGCCAACTGCGACCGACCTAGGCGTACCAGCCCAGTTTAGGCACTAGATTCGGGCAGTCGAGCCGCACGGAGAGCCACTAGCCCACTGTTGGGGGGGCCGTCGTGTCCCACTGTCGAAAGGGCACTCATTTTAAAATTGGCGGACAATTGGCGGACAAATCGTAGTGCACTGTACATATTACTACTGCTCTAGGGGCCTCATTCCTCTCTTTCCCTCTTTCTTCCCCTTCTAGCCCGTCGACATTCTGTCCATCCGGTGTAGACGTCCGGTGTCAGACTCTCGCCGACGACGATGAGGAGCAGGTAGAGACAACGCGACAGCCAAAAAACGGAAGAGAAGAGAAGACGAATAGGAGGTGGTAATGATAATGGAAGTCTCCGCACGATCGACAACCTAGCGCATTCGTTTATACCACCTGCCGGCGAGTCAGCAAACGCTGCCCAGATTTCCAAACAAATTCATCAACACCTCGTATTCCTTTTACACCGCCACGCAGCGCGATGACTGAACAGGTTTCTGGGTCTTCACTCCCTCAGACCCAGGACCTTAGTCAACACACTCACACTCATTTTCACAATATTAAAACTTCGCATCACCACGACCATCAGCAGCACCACCATCACGTTCGTTCCCCGGGCACTAATAAGGCCCACAAGCGCAATAAGTCGGACACCGTCGTTATCGTTGAGACTGTCTCTGTCCTGCAGTTAACCGATGCGAGTGGTTCAACTATTATCCAGACCCTGAAGCATGATCCCACATCTGCCGTGACTGGAAGTCAACCAAAACCAACGCTCAAGGGCGACACCGGATCACTCACATCATCAGATCTTCCGTATCCGACTTCTGACGACAGCAGCGGCGGCGGCGGCGGCGGCGGCGGAGATGGTGTCACTAATTCGTCATCCGTTTCCTCGACTATAGATCCGACTGCAACACCGTCGGGGTCTTCTATGCCTACCTCGTTTCCCACATTATCTTATTCGCCTATTACATCCACTCCTTTGTCTGCGGCACCCGTCTTTCCTTCAAAAGCTGGCTTATCCAACTCTACTCAGGCTTGTCAGTATTGCTAGTATCTCTTGACGTTTTGCAACTAACACTACTGCAGCTCTTCCATCTTCTGCTTTCGCTAACTCTACTGCTTCTCTACATTCATTTACTACTGCAAGTACTGCAAGCGATGGTAATTTTTCAATCTTCGGTGGTGTAGGAGGGACAAGTTCCACGTCTGTCTCGGGTGGACATGTATCTTCGATATTCACATATTCGCCTACCGGGACATCGACATCCGGAGCATCTTCTAGTGGCGCCTACTTTACCAGTACTGCCAAGCCCGACGGTACTCAAACCGACGGTGACAATGGGACGGGCTTGCCTACCAGCACAGCCTTTATCGGTGGCTCGGATTCAGGCCCGGGCTCAACCTCAGGCTCGGGCTCAAGCTCGAGTACAGGTAAAACATCAGCCGCAACTATTGCTGGGAGCGTGGTAGGAGCGATCTCAGGGATCGCATTTATTTTACTCCTCGCAGCGGTTATTCTCAGGTGGAAGAAACGCCAGACGGGCGTAAAGCTCATACAAGGGCCTGGAAATGGAAGAGATTATGGAGCTATGGCAACCGGAGGAAATGGTGGGCCTAGTGGTGACCGTGGCATATCTGACCGTCGACGGTCTATTCCATTCGCCATTCCTGCAGCGCTTGCGAGTCTGTCTGGTCACAATCGATTCTCGAAAAGCACGGTGTCGTCTGATGGGGGAGAAAGAGGGTTTGCGAAAATCTCTGGCCGAAAGTTACCTCCGGTCATACAGTTCGGCGGTGATGGCTACACGGACCCGAGAGGGACCATGATGAGCGATCAATCGATTGACTACCGGGCGTCGCATAACTTTCTCGGAGAAAACCCCCTGTCAAGACTAGCTGTTGGTTCTCCGATGTTGCAGGAGACCGGTATTCCGGTCTTTCATGCTAGTCCAGCTCGGACAGCAGTTGTTGCCACTGATCCGTTTTCTGATGAGAATAGCCTCGAATCTCCGACGCTACCTCCGGATCCCTTAGGACGGTCCCACAATATCGGATCGGCACGGTCTCACGGTTCCTTCTCGAGATTTACCGAGAACCTTTGAGCTCGCCACTGTCATTTTGCGCGGCCTGTTTGCTTACATACAGCTAATTTTATATGATACCGCTCAGCATACTGACTATGTCAGGGTATGCTTGTAGCATCTTCTAGGCGTTCTTGTTTGCATCCAATTTTGCTGGGAATGAGCAGAAATGACAAGGCTAGCTTCACTTGATTTGAGCTCGACGGGGTCGATTTCTTGTATATAATCAAATGTGTCTAGCATAGACGAAGTATTGGCGATCAGCTAATCGAGACTGCACGGTCTCTGGGTTGCTTATATCTACTGAAGCAATGCTCGGATTATATACCATTTGAATGATCAACGTATGCGTAATTCTTGATGCGTGATAGTGTTCTGCACAGGGTATTATATACAGCAAAGATGCCTTACAGGTAAGCTGCCAAGCTGGAGGGCCGTAACGGCTTCATCCCATCATTCGAACTGTAAAAACTGGAATGACATGCTCAGGATAGGCAGAAGACGGCTTGAGACGGTTGTGAAACTCGAGATGACGTTGCCTACCCTCACAAGCCCCCGGATTCCCGTCGCCTTTGCCTTCCGTGACAAGTCCTTGCCACAAGACACCCCCAGCCAATCTTGTGCCACCAAAAATGACAGGCATGCCACTCGAATCATGAGAAAACTTATACTAATCCCCATAAAGTGAGGCCTCTCGCAAGCGGTCACATTAAATGGGGTGCCTGAAGTTCTTATTCTACAAAGGTAGTGGCTTCTCGACCCCACAACATCACCACGCACCTTGCTAGGGTCCTGAAACACGGGAGCATCTACTTTGGATTGCGGATTTATATGCGACTCGGAATGCCTGAGATCTTGATAGACATAGATTTCTCACCTAAGCAAGATCGGAGACTTCTTATATGCTTAACTAAACCAATGAGGAAGCCGGGGATGAGTTAATCTACCTCGTTGGCTGCATACGACTATAGATAGGTTTTATTGACCTCATCATATGATTCATCATCGAGATCATTTTTAGTACCGAGCATGATTTAGAACTGGCTGAGCCAAGCGCGTGCCGCTTGTCTACGGGGCTTGGCAGGATGATTGCATCGCTGCAGTATAATTGTTGTATGCATAGCAGATCCTGAACGCCGCCAACCTGTGTGCATTGCCTCTTTGTTACAGTAGACTTACTAATGAAGGTAAAAATCCAAAATTCCTAATCTAGGGTTTTTAACACATATATACGGCTGCTCAGAGTCTTCAAACGGCATTGCGTCAACGAGCACCGCGGAATGAGAGTCATGACGATCAAGGGACTCATCGTCTGCTGTCTCAATGCAATGCTTTGCAGAAGTGAGCCACTATGTCGGTACTTTGCAAGCACCAGATCCATGGTAATCGAAGGCTGTACTGGCCTGAAAAAAGCTGGTGAACTTGAAAGTCTGGCAATATTTACTAGGATTATCGCCTAGATGTCACCTATGGACAGGGACTGCCAGTGCACATAGGCGAGTCTCAGGATGCTATTAGCTAGGTTATTTGTAACTTTCTCCTGCGCCCGGACGCAGAAAGAAAAAAAACAGGAGAAAAGTGATGTGGTCACGAATATGCACGTGGCTTTGCGCCTTGACAAATTATCAGGTCTTCGCACCTGTACATGGACACTGCCAAGTTACATTACCCTTGATGCAAACGCGATTGGCGTACTGGAGGATTGCTTTATTAAAACACCACCACACCAGTCGGTTCATTAGTTCTAGGCGCAACGGAAGTTGGGAGAGCTTAATCGCGACTGTCGCGCTTCAAGGGGTCGAAACACAACTATGATCTAAATGTCCTCACTATGTACACTAGCTTGACCAAGTAATAGCTAGGTTGGTCCCTTCTTGCCTATATCAAACACTCTTATAGGGTAGCAGAGACCCTTGAGGAGTCGCACCCAGAAACGTGATTCGCTGGCTCCGTGAACGTCACCGTAACATTGTCTGGATAAGGAGCTTTTGGGCTTCTTGGGTGAGTGTCGTAAAATAAGTGCCAATGGGAGACTTAGGGGATCGGACGAGAGTCAAACCTGCAGGGGGCCATTTGAGTGATCGTCCCTGCGGACGTCCACAAAAGATACCACCCAAGGCCAGGAGCCAGGGGTCTAGAAAGTCTTCATCGTGAATGAAGAGCGATGTAGTCAAACACTCTCCACGATGAGTCCTATGAATGCTATTATGACTGAATTTAGACATTACGAAGCTGCAGCACACGTAGCACAAGCAGATGGAATCATCATGGCCATTGTTGTCGAATTATCATTCGTGCAAAGTAAACGCGCATAGCTGTTAGTCTTTTAATAGCTGCGCGTTTCTCGAATGACAACCCGAGTACGAGAGCCCAGCCTATTCACCAGCCTACCGCCTCGGCGTTTAAACCCGCTCAGCCCCCTGGAACCTGTACCGAGCGAATAGGACTGGGCATCAGGTTGCAGCAGCCCACGTATGATTTCTAATCTGGTACAGTTTTCTGCAAATCTCATACCACGAGGGAAATCCGGTACATTCGGTGCTACTACACCTGCGGGATCCAAAGATACTAAGTTAAAGCCGAAATTCCAACGGGGTGGTGTGTTGTGGTGTGTGGGCGTATGTGTGTATGTGTGTGTGTGTGTGTCACAGAGAGACAGACCTCTTTCTTTCTCGAACTTCTGCAACTAGTGAATTCCAAGCTAGTTCTTTAATTAATTCCTCCAACGCCCGCTAATGAATCGAGGGGCCCTCGTATAGGTACTGCTTGTTTGCCTATTTTGCATCCCTTCCCCACGACCACGACTTAACTCCGTCATCAATCCGGTCTCACGAAAGAACAAGAATTATCTGATAAGACACAAACGTTGAAACCAGCCAACCACCACGGCAACAACAACGACGAATACACGTAGACAGACGCTAGTGCACAGAGCACCACATGGACCATCTCAGAATGGACCCGGGAGGCTTCCAGATACCTGGAATGCCTCCTCCGCCGCTGATGAACCAGCCGCCCCAGATCTTCGGTGGCTACGGCCACGACGGGCTCCCTGTACTGCCGCCGGAGCTTGCAGCGCAGATGGGGTTTGACCCTTCATCACTGCTTGACGATGTGAATGAAGCAAAGAGGAGGAGAATCGCACGGGTAAGCCCTGCAGCCTTCCTGGTGACCTGCTATGATACGCAGCGCTGGGGCGTCCTGATCGTTCTGGGTGACTAATGGCATTGTTGCATCTTAGGCGTGCGACATGTGCCGGAAGAAAAAGATCAAGTGCGACGGAAAGCTACCGGCGTGTACACACTGTATCAACTACAAGACGGATTGCGTCTTCACGCAGGTCGAGAAGAAGCGAAGTCCTCCGAAAGGGTATGACACTATAGTAGCCTAGTATATCCCGGCAGTGCGGTCTGAACTAACATAGGTAATCTAGCGCCAAATACATAGAGGGCCTTGAGAATCGCCTTGGTCGTATGGAGAGTTTGCTCAGGTTATCTGGTAGGTAACCACTGCCAAGCCGATGCGCCGCGTCGAACCTTAGTGTCTAGGGCGTCATTTCGACATCAGCTCGGCTGCGCATAGCTAACTAACCATTTAAAGGCCTCCTCGGAGACGACGACGAAGCCACCGATCTTGCTACCCTCGAAAAGCGCCTCGCCGAGAAGCACCAACAGTCAAAACATGCCTCACACATCTCGCAAGCGTCGCAGTCGAACCCGACATCACCGTCGCAAGCAACATCCGCTCCCGATGGTTTCGAGTCGACCCCTCAGAGCGCATTAACGTCACCCGAACCAACACGAGAGCGCGAGTTCAAGAGAGACCACTCCCCGCCGCCAGATGCAAAGAGCGAGGAAGAAGTAGCGGCCTTGTCGGAAATGATGTGCTCGCTAGTCACAAATAATCAGGGTGAGACGAGATATATTGGTACGTGGAGAAGGATGACCGTAACGAGTAGCGCGCGTTAACATATAACAGGATCATCATCCGGCTTCTCTATCTTTTCACCGAAAGGCATCCAGTGGGTCAACGAAAGGACGGGGGATACATCCTTCCAGCGGATGATATCAGAGGTCTCAATTGACGACCACAAGTGGACGCAATGGAAGCCCGAGGTTTTTTCTGATCTCTTTCGTCGTCCGGTCTTCCGACCATTACCACCTAAGCCGGAAGCTTTATCTCTGTTGAAAGACTTTTTCGAGAACTTTAACTGCATCTTCCCACTCTTCCACCAGCCTACCTTTATGCATCTTGTCGAGAGGCAATATTCATCTAATCCATACGAAGGTTCTGGCTGGTGGGCGAGTTTGAATTGCGTTTTCGCCATTGCTCATCGACTTCGGGTCATGAGCAACCTCGTGCCGGCGGAAGAGGACGAGAAGGCGTGGGCTTACATAAAAAATGCAATGGGTGTGTTCACCGAATTAACGATGCGGAACACAGATCTCCTCAGCGTACAAGCTTTGCTCGGTATAGCCCTATTTATGCAAGGGACGCCCAACCCCCAGCCTTCCTTCTTACTTGTTGCTGCAGCTATTAGACTATCGCATAGTATCGGTCTGCACAAGCGCGGAACTGGCTTCAATCTAAATCCTATCGAAATCGAACAGAGAAAACGAGTATTTTGGATTGCATACATGCTAGACAAGGACCTGTGTCTTCGCTCGGGTCGACCACCGGCGCAAGATGACGACGATATGAACGTTGAGCTTCCCGACGCTGACCCCGCGGATCACATTGGCAATATCCCCTTAGCTAATGGCAAGGGCAAGATGAATCTCTTCCGTGTGATGTGCGAGTTAGCAGTAATCCAGAGCAGAATTTACAAGAAGTTGTACTCGACGAAAGCAACGAAGTTGTCGGATGGCGAGCTGCTACAGACAATCGGAGAGCTCGACAAGGAACTTGAGACCTGGAAGGATAATATTGATATTGACTACCGCCCAGAGCACGAGATCAAGGCTTCGCATACACCATTGATATTGCACATTGTCATGTTACATTTCTCTTATTATAACGCCCTCACTACCATTCACCGCATGTCCATACACCACGGCTTCTGGACAAGCAGGTTAGCGAATTTCGCAATTCAGGGCTTGAATGCTCGACCGCTGAATCCGAGAGTATTTTCTTCAGCCGCTCTTTGTGCGTCGGCTGCAAGAGCCACTATCTCATTACTGAAATATATCCCGCAGGGTGACTTCTCATGTGTTTGGTGTGTATATCCCCATACTCTTCATGCATCACTCGGCTAATTCATTAATCCAGGATGGCTCTATACTTCCCAGTATCAGCACTGGTAACACTTTTTGGGAACATTCTACAAAACCCGAATGATCCGCGCGCACGGTCAGACACGCGCCTTATGAATCTCGTAGTGACATTCCTATCAACTCTAGGCATAGAGGCAGAAACTGGTGGTGTCTACCGTATGCTAGGTGTGTGCTCGGAATTTGAGCGCATCGCCAAAGCCGTGATTGACAAGGCCGAGAAAGACGCTTCGTCGCGGAAGAAGCGGAAACCAGCTGAGCTAAACAGGTCGTTTAAAGACGGCAATAATCACGGCTCGCCCTCTCTACAATCCACAACAACGCCTCGTCCGTCTTCATCCACAGCAACGCCGACGCCAAATCTCTATGGCAGCAACGGCAATAATAATTCAGGTGTGGCGCAGCTGTCGCCGAAATTCAACGGCGAGCAAAACCGACAAAAGAATGCCAGCGCAGCCGGGACTCCCAACAGTACGTCCCAAGTTAGCGGTAATAGCAATGGGTACAGCCCGATGAACACAGCAGCCTCATCGAACGGATCGGCGCCCCGCGGCGGCGCGAATAGCTGGCCCTCTGAGCAGTTCGACCCCGGAGATATGGGGTCCTTCGCGGAGTTGACGGGTTTTGGGCAGCCAATGGTGTCGCCGTCGACGATGCTAGGCGCTGTGGGATTGAACGGCGCTGGACCGGGGCCCACGGTAGGAGCTGGAGGCGCGGCTGGATACCAGCCGACGCTGCCGCAAGACCTCTGGCAGTTGCCCATGACTCTTGATTGGGACTGGGCTGAGTTTACAGGTGGGCCCTACCCAGGGTTTGAGAATGGGAGTACAATGCAGAACGGAGGGCCAGAAAGCATGCGCTAGGAATAGATGTGAGCTTGAAATGTCAGGAAAGGGAAACCGAAAGAAAAAGATGAAAAAAGTGCTGAAAACTAGGAGGGAATTTCGAAGCAACGAGCGAATAAACAACGATACGGCAGCGCATCGATTAACGGCATAAGCGAGAAAGGCGCGAGTTCGAAATGGAGGAAGGCTATTACGCTCCGCTACGAAACGAAGAAAACGACTCGCAATACTATCATATTTTCTGATTTGTCTGATTACCATCATAATTTCCACGACATGCTTCTCTCAAAACGATCGGAGTTCTGATTGGGGTTTCCCGTGTTTCTGCTTTTCATGGAGTGACGGAATCTACAGGACGGGGTTGGGGTTTGAGAAATCACATATCACTCTTATTTTTGGCGTGTAGGATGCCGGTGAGGCTGGAAGCGTGAAGCAATAAAGACGAGCACTCATAGCAAAAGTTGATTGTGTATATAATGTACAACAACTAGAAGACTCGTGTCCCAATGGATATTGTATTACAATACAACTATCTGACGATCAAGAGCTCTGTTGATTGTTAACACTGAGTAGCTTGTATATGTCGTACAGTTGGATCAATTATAGCTAGAGCGGTTTATAATATTCTTAGTATGGTTAAATACCTATCTACGTAGTGCCTATCATATCAATGTTCAATGGTAGAGCTATAACTCGGTAATATCATGGAACAAGAACGAGAACGAAAGGGCTAGACTAGTGTAGGTAATGGTTAGTCATCATCTTATATCCGATAAGCCCGAAGGTTGACATGATGCCGTAATCGAACTCGGATAAACGCACTGAGCAAATGCCGTCTAACAGAATAGCGCTAAACTAGCCCTTTTTGAGCTTAGCGAGGCAAATGAAATCTTTCTAGCCATCACCACCTTCTCCCAGCTATACATGCCAGACAAGTTATTAATCTAGCTGGGGCGAAAATATCTGGCTCTCTCGAACCACAACAGCTCGCAACGCTGATAGGAGCCGTACTTTCATTGCACAAAAATAATAATTCAGTCGTAGTCCAGCTGCCTACCTGAGTTGTCGCCCACATGAGATAACACGCAGTTCCCTAAACTCCCAGCCTCTCGACCTCCCAACAAACCTCCGCCTGCTCCGGTCCGGTCGACGAGCTTTACAATCGCCCGGCATGTCGAGCATCTTGCGGCGGTCGGCTGGCTTTGCGCGGGTCGCTAACCGCTCCCTTAATACTTCTACCCGAGCAAGTCTCCGGACACCGCGCGTCCTGCGCACCACTCCTGCTGCATGGGCAGCACGGCCTCTCCGATACTACTCAGCCGACCAAAGGCCGCCGGAGCGTAAACCTGGAGATGACGACAAACACGAGAAGAAACCCTCGAAAGACACCGCGGCCGAACCCCAGATAAAGAGCTCAGACTCACCGGGGCCAACCGAGGGAGAGGCCCCCAAGACCTCCAGCGAGGAGAGCGATGACAGATTTCCGCTGCCGGCGGGATGGGTCCACCTATCTGAACAGCAGTGTCAAGATCTTGAAAAGCTCCTAAAGTCTGGGCCGTTGAAGCTTCCTGATAAACACGCTCTGCAGGTTCGACGGACAGGAGTTCCGCTAGAGATACTGGATATACTAGATAGGAAGAAAACAGGGGCTTTTGGAATCGCCGACTTCGGAAAAGTCTTAAAGGCAGTTAATGCTTTGGCGTGGCGAATGGCTGAGCTTGAGAGTCAAGGTCATATGAAGGGGCCGTCGCAAAGTTATCAAAAGGCATCTTCCGACAAGAAATCCGACGAGAAGAAGGAGCAGGATGGTGAAGAGCCACGCGATGGACAACAGGGCCCTAAGTCTGGAGAGAAAGGCTTTAAATCGAATCCGCCGCCAGATCCTAATAACGGAAACAATCCACTTAGAAGTAATGATTGGCTGACCACCGTCATAGCTACAGCTGTCGCCTACTACTTATACAGCTCCTTATCATCGGATACCGGTCGAGAAATCACCTGGCAGGAGCTCAGGAAGAACTTTTTGGATAAGGGCCTGGTTGAGAGGATGGTCGTCACGGGTCATCGGGTCCGCGTGGAGCTCAACCGGGAAGCCCTTCAGTCTATGTACCCTGACTCCCCTGCTCTACGTCCTGGTTTCAACTACTACTTCTCTATCGCCTCAGTCGATGCTTTCGAGAGGCGACTGGACGAGGCACAGAATGAGCTCGGCATTCCAAGTAGCGACAGAATTCCCGTGAGCTATGCTGGAGAGAGCAACTTAATGAATCTGTTATTGGCTTTCGGTCCTACTGTACTGCTCGTTGGTTTGCTATTCTATGCAGGCCGCCGTGGACCTGGTGGCGGAGGTTCTAGTGGAATTTTCGGCTTCAGCAAGAGCAAGGCTAAACGGTTCAGTCACGAGACAGCTATAAAGGTCAAGTTCTCCGACGTGGCCGGTATGGACGAAGCAAAACAAGAAATCATGGAATTCGTCAGCTTTTTGAAGAAGCCAGACAAGTTCCAGCGGCTGGGTGCCAAGATCCCACGTGGTGCTATTCTTGCTGGCCCCCCCGGTACTGGTAAAACGCTACTCGCGAAGGCCACTGCTGGTGAATCCGGCGTCCCCTTCTTCAGTGTAAGCGGTTCAGAGTTTGTGGAAATGTTCGTCGGCGTAGGTGCTTCTAGAGTGCGCGATCTGTTTGCCACTGCGCGCAAGAACGCACCATGCATCATCTTCATTGATGAGATCGACGCCATCGGTAGGTCGCGGGCCGAAGGTCAACGGTTTGGCGGCAATGACGAGCGAGAGGCCACCTTAAACCAAATACTCACCGAGATGGATGGCTTCAACACGAGTGAGCAGATAGTCGTTCTTGCTGGCACCAACAGAGTAGATATTCTGGATAAGGCTTTGATGCGTCCTGGACGCTTTGATCGACACATTAACATTGATGCGCCAACAATGGCGGGTCGCCAGGATATCTTCAAGGTGTACCTCAAAAAGATCGTGACTCACGAAGAGATCGAATATCTGAGTGGTCGACTCGCTTCATTAACACCCGGTTTTGCTGGTGCGGATATTGCCAACTGCGTCAATGAAGCTGCACTGATTGGTAAGTGCCCATTCAAACCTTCAACGTGATAGTGACCAAAGCTAACGAATTACAGCTGCGAGGAACAATGCTGCCACTGTCACCTTACAGCACTTCGAACAAGCCATTGAGCGTGTCATTGGCGGCCTCGAACGCAAGTCCTTGGTTCTCAACCCTGTTGAAAAGAGGACGGTTGCCTATCACGAAGCTGGGCATGCTATCTGCGGTTGGTATTTCCGCTATGCCGATCCTCTGTTAAAGGTTTCCATCATTCCTCGCGGTAAGGGCTTAGGATACGCCCAGTATTTGCCTGGGGATGCATACCTCATGAGCTTCAACCAGTTGATGGACCGAATGGCTATGACATTGGGAGGTCGCATCTCGGAGGAGCTACACTTCCCTACCGTCACAACGGGAGCCAGCGATGATTTCTCCAAGGTCACAAGGATGGCCACGGCCATGGTGACGCAATGGGGCATGTCAGACAAGGTTGGCCCTCTCCACTTTCAGGACGACGATAGCAAGATTCACAAGCCTTTCTCGGAAACAACAGGACAAATAATCGATGCGGAAGTCAAGCGCATCGTGGAGGCAGCGTACAAGCAATGCAAGGACCTCCTTGTGGAGAAGAAGAAGGAAGTTGGCATCATCGCCGAGGAACTATTGAGGAAGGAGGTTCTAGTACGAGATGACATGATCCGTCTGTTAGGGCCTCGGCCTTTCGATGACCGGGACGAATTCACGAAGTATTTCGGTGGTGCAGCCAGTACCACGCCGCCAACGGACCCAACGGAGCCGCCCTCATCACCAAACCTTCCAGACACCCCTGAACCGCCATCGCCAAGTCCAGCTGCATTTCAACAGCTGGACAGCGGAGATTCGAGGTGACGGGATGCGATGATATAACGCCAAGGACACACCACACTCTGTATATAAGGAAGAAGAAAAAAATAACTCGGGCGTACACAAGACTTTTCATGGAACTGCCTGGCTTTGGCTCGATTGGACTTGGACGAACATGTGCCCTCGTCACTCAAACTCTGCTTTCTACATAACGCCATAAATGATTGGCGGACTGTAGAGCTCTCAACTCAACAAAACACACACCCTTGTACATTCACCTATGTTTACATTACTTTGTCGAAGACGGGGAGTAGAGTAAGAGAAGTGCGGGAGGCTAGGAGCGCGATGAAGACGGAGCGAAGAGCAGAAGTGAAGCTACGGATGGCGGGGAGCAACCCTCACAACAGTATCATGTACCGACTTGTATACTAATAGACCAAATGATTTGCGAGAGGGCCTAGATATTGAGTTTGTTTTGTTAATATGAATATGTTGCATACGTATAGATGAGCAAGCCCATAAGAGCTATCTCAAGGGTCTGTACAGATGTCGCTACCAAAAAGGCTTGCTCACCGCTTTGGCCCACTTTTCCCTTTACAACCAAGAATAGCTGTATCTGCCCGTGTCTGCAGCCAGTAACCCACTGTAATTGCCTATAAGCTTGGCGCCGATAGTGCCACTAACTGTACTACTACTTACGCGTGTTATAACGTGGCTTGATTCTGCCTGGCAGAATCGAACAAGTGGGTATAAAGCGGTGAGCAAGCCTTTTTGGTAGCGACATCTGTATGAGCTAGGAGAGATACTCTGCTTACCTCATATCTCTTGACAGTTGGGAAGTTGGTCAGGAGTTGGTCAGAAGTTCTGCCCGGGATCCTTTCTACATCTCACTTAGGTTTAGCGCTTTCCGAGCCGAACTGCATCTTCTCCCTATATGTGTGTGGGGAAAGCCAGCCGGGGAACTCGTTGGGGTTCGCGGTGGATAATTGGCATTTGACTATATTCTTATTCTCCTTCAACGAGAAGGGAAGAAAAGAAGTTAAGCAGCTGTACAGTTATCCGCACATACTGCCCGTAATAGGGCTATAAGCTCGACAGCGCTCCGTAACATGACACTTATACGTGAAACCGTCTATTAAGCAAGCCAGCCTTATAATGACATATGCCGAGTTTTGAACCGTGGTCTTCGTGGTACTATACTACAGCGGATATGATGTCAATGACCAGATAGATAGCTAGCAAAAGCGAGGAACTTGGCAATCGAGGCTTTTCCTTCCGAACCAACAGCCACCAATCAGATACAGTATCTTCCCCCCCTGTTAGTTTATTTTTCTTACATGCCGCTTCACCTCACATATCGTGGTGAAGGCGTCTGCACATCTGTTGTGTATGAGGCATCGTCTAGTGCGCGCTCGGCATCCCAACACGTTTATTTTTTAAAGGTTTTTTTTATGTTTACTAGCCTTCTGCATTCCCCCCTTCTTGCTTCTCCAGTGGAGAAACCACTACGGTCCATTGCCCACTCACCTGGCCGGTTTTGACTAGGGTCCATGCTCGCTCGCCCACTACCAATTGCTGCAACATTCTTCTTTTGTGCTTACACTAATTAGGTGAGCGAGGTGGGCTCTTCTTCTTCATCCAGCCGGGGGGCGGTCTTTTCGCAGGTTTTCAGTGGTTCGGGGGTTAAACTCCTAAGCTTAGATATGCAGCCGATCCTATTTTTCTTGCCGGCGCTAGCTGCTGTCAAACCCGGGTAGACTGTTCACATACATAAGACTCCTGTTACGCCTTTCACCCGCCATGGGAGTAATCACCGGGAGTCTATCTTGAGCTGGACAACTCAGCGGTGAATAGGGCTGGTGGCCTAGAAGACATGCTGCGCTACCTTTGATGGCATATCCTTCCAATCTAATATTACTGTGCTTTCCTCGTTCTTTGTTTGTGTGTTGTACGCTCTCATATGAAAAGCTGCCTTCCAGTTGAGAGTAGATATCAGGATCTGTTCACTCCCGTTCCGGCCAATTGGCGCATACTGCATCCGCACGACCTTCTTGAACGGCATCGTCAAGTATGGCGGCCGCAGCTATCGATACTGCCATAGACTCTGACTCCAACTCTGGTCCGGAGGCCGGGGCCGGAGGTGATGATGTCACGGACCACCGCAGCATGACAAGTTCTCGGAGGACAAGGTCGGCCCCGAGGTGGTGGAAGATTCACCTGTTCCGTGGCATCGTCAACGACATCCGCCGTCGCGCCCCCTATTACTGGAGCGATTGGATCGATGCCTGGGACTATCGCGTTGTTCCGGCGACTGTGTATATGTACTTCGCTAAGTACGTCCCCTGCCCCTTTTGCATTCATATGTACGCTATTTTTGGCAGTCTGTTCGTGCAGTACTATAGCTTGCAGAAGGGAGAGGGGGCAGCGTTTGAAAGTCACGATACAAAAAAGAGAGATGCTCTTAATGGGTGATCAACAAGTCAAACCTACTGGTTGACTTGAAAATATCGTCAAGTGAGCTGAAACTAACTGTGGATATAGTATCTTGCCGGCATTGGCTTTCAGTTTGGATATGTTCACCAAGACAAACATGCAATACGGTGTCAACGAGGTGCTACTCGCGTCTGTTCTCGGCGCCGTGGTCTTCGCCGTGGTGGCCTGCCAACCGCTCGTCATCGTGGGAGTAACGGGTCCTATTACCGTGTTCAACTAGTACGGCTACCCTCCATGCCCTCCTGTCTCGCCATACACCGCCCTTTTTTCCCAGGATCGCTGTCACCGGCCGGAAAAATGACCTTCTCCCCCCTCTTCATTTAAGCTAACGTGAGCCTCAAGCACCGTCTACGACATCATCACGCCCTCAGGAACAAACTATTTAGCGTTTATGTGCTGGATCGGGCTGTGGTCCGTCCTCCTGCACTGGATACTTGCGATAACCAACTCGTGCAACTGGTTGAAGTACGTGACGCGGTTCCCGTGCGACATCTTTGGCTTCTACGTGGCCTTCATCTACCTACAGAAGGGCATCCAGGTGCTGGAGCGCTTCGGCGACGGCGCGCCCTTCTATCTGTCCCTGTCGGTCGCGCTGCTCGTCTTCGCCATCGCGTACATCTGTGGCGAGCTGGGCAGCGCCACGCTCTTCCGCCACCCTGTGCGCGTCTTCCTCAAGGACTACGGCACGCCCCTCACCGTCATCTTCTTCACGGGCTTCGTGCACTTCGGCCGCATGAAGTCCGTTGAGCTCGAGCGGCTGCCCACCAGCCGCCCTTTCTTCCCAACTGCGGACCGCCCCTGGCTTGTTGAGCTCTGGGATATCGAGGTCAGAGAGGTGTTTATCGCTCTGCCGTTTGCGATTTTACTTACTATTCTGTTTTGGTTTGATCACAATGGTATGTCTTCAACTCACTAGTTTTGTCTCGTGGCTCGCACAGTACTCCTCAGTATTCGAAAATAAAACCTCGAAACTGACAAGAGGTAGTGTCGTCCCTCATCGCGCAGGGCACGGAGTTCCCGCTCCGCAAACCGGCAGGCTTCCACTGGGACCTATTCCTCCTGGGCTTGACGACGGGCGTGGCCGGGATCCTAGGCCTGCCCTTCCCCAACGGCCTGATCCCACAGGCGCCGTTCCACACCGAGTCGCTCTGCGTGACGGCCGTCGAGGCGGAGGCAGACGAGAGCAGCAATAACACCGCCACAGACACCAAGGGCCACCACTACACGTACAAGCGCACGCACGTGGTCGAGCAGCGGGTCTCGAACCTCGCGCAGGGCCTGCTGACCCTCGGCACGGCCACGGGCCCCCTGCTCGTCGTCCTGCACCTCATCCCGCAGGCCGTGCTGGCCGGCCTCTTCTTCATCATGGGCTACCAGGCGCTCGAGGCGAACGGCATCACGGCCAAGATCCTGTTCCTGCTCCGCGACACGAACCTCACGCCCGCGAACCACCCGCTCGGCCGCATCCCGCGCCGCGGCGCCGTCTGGGCCTTCGTCGTCGTCGAGCTGCTCGGCTTCGGCGCGACCTTCGCCGTCACGCAGACCGTCGCCGCTGTCGGCTTCCCGCTCATCATCATGGCCCTGATCCCCGTCCGCGCTCTCGTCCTGCCCCGCTTCTTCACGGCCCACGAGCTCGGCGTCCTCGATGCGCCTACTGCGAGCCCGTTCACGATGGAGAGCGTCGGCGGCTCGTATGGCGGCGTTACTGCTGGAGCCGAGGAGCCGCTCGGCGCTGGCGACGCGCAGTTCGAAGGCCGTGGCGGTGGAGGTGGGAGCGCGAGTAGCGGCGTTCTCGCCGGTGGACACGAGAGCACCAAGAGCGAGGAGCGGCTTGCGGAGGAGGGCAGACGGGGGCTGAATGAAAAAGGGGTCCTCGAGAGCGAAGGACTGAGCCGCCGGAATCAGCCTGGTAGGGTATCGCGGGGTGGCGAGAGATAAAATAGGACGTTTGTGGGCGATCGTCACACCTGAGGCTGCGGTCTCTAGCTCCTTTCGAACTTAGACTAGATAAATCGTAATAGTAGTTCATGGATGGCAGGACAGATCTGAGAGCTGTGCTCAGTCGCATATATATATGCAGCATGGACGAGAGAGCATTGAAAGCAAATAAATTTTGGCCCTCCTCCCTCCTCCTCCTCCTCCTCCTCCTCGGTATTATGTGACCTAGGTGAAGGGCAAAGAAACATACAACTACCAGTTTTTGGGCAAGGGGGAAGTCTACATATTGAACAGCAGTGGTAGGCTAGCTCATTCGGCGCAAGACGTCTGTGCCTCTTTGGAGGCTCACCCAGAGAGATGCTACGCCGAAGTCTTGTCTTCTTGTTGAGTCGAAGGATTTATGGCCTACTGACTTCCAGCCTTGCGTGTTGCTCTCCTTCTTTATCCCCACTGTTCTGCCACGGGGGAAGAATAATGGTCGCCGATTGATCGCGAGCGACGTCCACATCTTTGGTCAAGCTGTCAGGCCCTGCTTGGCGAAACGTTGTGGGGGGCTCGTTTATCTACCGGCCCCTCAGACAGGTAGAGACGACGATGCTATCAAAGGGTAGATGAATGGAAGTCCGATAGGAGATCGACCCCGGGTTACGCGGAGGAGTAGACCGAGACATGACAAGGTCAAAAGTTTGTAGTTAACTAGTCGTCATAAAGTTTTACCAGAATCGGCATGCTTCTTCCGCTATTTTATCTTATGGTGTCCCCGACATAGACTCCTATCGAGGTTGTCAGTCTTCTGTTAGCTGATCGTAGTCCTGTCGTGGGTGCCTATAGTTAGCTTCGAACATAGCGAGCGACGGTCGTTTCTAGGTTTACCTGAAGCTAAAGGATCGCCAAAGATGCCAATCCTGTCCGTTCAATAGTTATGGGAGGCTGCAGTAGCCTCGTCAATGTTCTGTAGATGTACTTGGAATATGCGCGGTTGCTATTGGGTCGACGACGAGAGGGGTCGACTAGTCGGGGGGGATTAGGGGCTTAAACACTCGCAGTATCATCGGATATCGTACCTGCTAGTAATTTGGATCGGGTGGAAGTAAGTTTGTTGCGATTTTTCGTAGGTGTTCGGGCTTCGATTGTACCGCTTGAAAGCTTTGTGGCCTGTCAGTCAAGATAGAAGGGGCAGCCCCTATTACCACGACAGCGAAAGATCAGCGTCTAGAGTTGTAATCTTATTGCTAATTACCTTCTCACGTATTTGTATATCTAGATGGAGTATGTATGGATTGTTCGGTGTCCTTTTTACTAGTGTCAAGCATGATGTCCATCGATGTTTTTTGTGTCCGTGCTTACGTCGAGCGGCGAGGGGGACCGACGGAGGGTTTAGAGACCCAACAAGGTCGTCATAAGTTAGGTGGTTTGGCTAATGTAGATAGATGTTGTTCGTCACAGCTGGAGAAAATAGCATAGCAGTGTTTAGAGGTTATGTCGGCCCTAAAATCAGGTAGTCTTTGTACGGCGACATAAGGGGCCACTCTTAGTCGAAACTGTCTCGAGGCCTAGGAAAGAGACTCGATAGGCATCATCGCCATGATGGCATCGAAATCATTTTGATTCTTTATGTCTATAATCGGGTTTGAAAGAAAGATACTGAGTATGATCTGAGCTATTCTTTCCGTCTAACTTCTCGGGCGTTGTTCCGTAGTCGAACAGACGCTGAAGCCTACGATAGTGTCAGCCCCTGAGCCCAGCGACGGCCCCCAGCTGACACTTTTAGCTTCAATACCTCTGCAAAAAGCCCAAAGATCACTACAAAAAGAACATGAAGACTACGACTGCAGTCGAATGCTTTTATAAGCTCTACGTTGTCTATTTAGTAGTCTTCATGCGCAGCGTCAAGTACCAACCCGTCCTCGCTAGGTCGCCGTCGTACTCTGTATCCCTCGGTTTACCCGCCAGCATCACAGTTCCACCCAGTAGGGGCTCGCTTGAAGTGAACAGGCAATTTCACTTCATTAAGGCAAAGCATATGTCAGTTTAGAGGTGCTTTACAAATAGACAAGCATAGGATCTGTCAATATGGTGAATAGATGATGCTTATTTATCTAGGCTGGGCAATTGTAAGCATCGAATGTTCCTCGACACTTCATCTAAATGGCATCTACTGTGTGCTGTGTGTGTATGATACTCTCAAATGTTGTAGAAGGGAAAGTTCTCGATCGTGACCGAAATGTCGACTGGTCTGCCTCCTCTGGCCCCATTCAACTACGGTGGCATGTTTCGTGGCGGGTAAAGGATCTGCTCGATCTGACTATTACAAGGCTCTCGCGGATCTAGTCTTTCGACCGTTTTCTTAAGTCCTACGTTCTATTGTACGTATTGGGTCCGTCAGCACTACTAGGCTCGATGAACGCGCGATCGACTGCCGTGTTGCGTTGATAGCCAGCCCCCTCGATTTAGATATGAGCCGCCGCACAAGAGGGCGAAAACAGAAGGTGACTGCACGATAGACGCGGAGAGCATGTGCCATGTGTGTCGGAATGGAGGTCGCCCTTTGCCTGTTCCTTGATAACGCCTATGGCTAATGCCCACCCATCTCTCTTCCTATTCCCGCAATGACTCGGGGACACCCCTGAGACATAATCACTTGGCCATCGTTATCAATCTCATATATTGGCCGAGTGCTCGCGTCTGTCAACGTTAAAAGTTACCACTTATTTACCATGAGAACGGGACGCAAGTCGTCGGCATCAATTATAACTGTGTATATCATCTACTTGTTATGCCGCTCACCTGCACGCACTTACAAGCCGCCTGCTTGCGGCCCCAGAAACTGGTTGCTGCTAGGTAGATAGGGAAATAGCCCGTGCTGCAGGTTCTCATGCACGCTGAATTTCGCCCAGTCAGGAGCCAGTATGCGTTTAAAGGGCGAAAGGATATTATATGAGACTTCCACTAGTATAGGTTTCGAACCTCGATCTTCTTTACATTGGTAATCCTTGCTAACATAACCAAACCCCGTGTTTAGGGCCTTTAGTTTCTGTAATATGTCTAGCCGGTAAGAGCTACTAACTGTTGTCCGAGTCTACAAGTCTAGTATATTATTTCCCTGGTCAGAGTATCCTCTTGTCCAAGACACAGCATCTAGAGTGGATATCTAAGGTGGCTGGGACAGATACGAATCTGCTTACGTAGCACTTCTTTGATGCAATATACGTGCCGTGGTTCTTCGGGGTATTTAGAAGCTTGGTACCTGCGCGCTGTCGGCGAAATAGATATGACTTGCATCGTTGCTCATCAAGGTGCAATGGCTATAGGATGGTCCGTATGCGTTCAATACAGCCGGGTTGGAGAAATTCCAGGGAGCACCAGCTGCAGCGATCTGGAAGAAACCGGGCAGCCAGAGCCGGTAAACCAGAGAGATAGATGGGAAGCCGTCCATCTTCATCGTTTGTGAATGCTAGGTAGAATACCCCATGGGGTTTTCCGGGTTGTGATGTCATATTGTGATACCAGATAAATGCATGATCAACAACAAGATTCGAGAAGATGCTGTTTCTTTATTGAAATACCAAACTTCGACCTGTTATTCAGGAAGTACATATCCGCTGTCTTAGATCCTGTGGCTTCTGTACTCGATGCTGTGTACCAAGAAACATGAGAACTTGTAGACCGCACCCGCACGAACTAAGATATCCTGGCGCATAGCTAGGGCTACAATGTCCGAGGCTCTGGAATATCGTAAAGATTCATGGGGAAAGGCCGGTACAGGCGGGTTCAGGTACCTGACTAGCTTCGTTACCAATTGCGCACACCTAGAGGCGCGGCTCTTCACCAGCAGGCCGCAAGTACCGAGCTCTAGCTAAGCAGTCGACCTGGATCAAGTGCTTCCGAACCTGATATCTTACATGCTGTCTGAGATCGGGATTAAGCGCCCGCTGCAGTGTACGGGCTAAAGGGTAAGCATCCTGCCTTTTTGAGATGTCAACGAAACCCGCACTGCCTACTAAGAAGCGCTCTAGCTCTAGAGACAAAACAAGCATCGTCGGACTTTCATTTACCCTTAGAATACCGGACAGACAAGCGCAGCTGATTGCGGGCCTCAGTTCCAGAGACTTTTTCCTGTCTCTAGGTGGCGCAGGTCCCAGAGTCCTAACCTTTTTGCCTAAATCGCTAGTAATCCTCTAATCTCGTGAGGTCGACACGACATTCCCGGCCTGGATTGAATTTGGTATATCTTCGAGAACCCAGCTTGTAGCGCTGAAGAATCTCGTCGCTCCTAGCTATGGGCAGTATCATTAGTTTGAAGCCTATAAACCTCTTGAGAGGTTAGAGTAAAAATGGTGGTTGGCCCAGAATTAGTCATACGTCCAGGGGGTTCTAGTAGGACTGACTAGATTTACCATCAGGCTGGATTCTAGTAAGTCAACTTGGAGAGCCGGAGGAGATGTGGCCCGTCGATTGGTGGTTCCAGACGTTGCGCGGAAAGCCGAATCGAGTTGACCCATAACGATCTGACGAGCCGGTCCATCAAGCGCATCCTTCGTCCGTGCGTTAGTTGATGAAGAGCTAATAAGCAGGGTTAGCTGCAGTCTAGATCACGGATCTGACATGGCTGGTAAGGGGCCTGAAAAGAGGCCCACTGCCGCCTCTGGGCACATGTACATACTCCGTAATGCAAGAAGGGAAGTGCCTGCTTAATGACCGGTACGCTATTCACAAAAACGCGCAGGGGGTCCGGGAACGTCAAGCCCCAAGAGGGGAAGAGGAAGATCCTGGGTGGCTCGATTGGAGTATTCAGTAGCTATAACGACTCATACTATAGGCCCCAGCTCGGCTCTTAACGGCGGCTTGCAGAGGAGAACCAGACTTTGTCTCGATGGATCCGCTGCAACCACGTCCGTAAATCTGGCTCTCGATATCTCAATCACATTGGGGGGGTCATGCTAAATGGTTGGGCTGAGCCGACCAGGGCTGTCTCGGAAGTACCATCATTGCCGTGACTACCCCTGGCTGTGGCAGTACTAGTATCTTGACGTCTCTTTGAATCCAACCTGGGATCCGTGGTCGAAGGAGATTGAGGTCAGGCCTTAGGTCCGACTCAGAGCGCCTGGAGATTGTGAGACATACATTCTCGTGCACACCACACATACACGCACATGGCTGTGTGAACACCGCACTTGTAGGCTGGCGCCGTGAGGCATTACCGTAAAAGGCTATCTCTACGAAAGGTGTCACCGTCCGACCTGATGACATCCGCGCGCTCATCAGAGGAACCAGTGTCGCAAGGACGGGAGCACCAACCGTGGCTGACAAGAACAGGCCGACGACACCCTTGGACTGGTCCGAACCGGGCTCGAGCGAAAGCTTCCGAAGGTTGGTGGTGCCTGAACGGGAGAAGGTTGGCTGCATGCTGGTACTGTACGATGCCTGCTGAAGCTCGTGGGGTGCGACGCTACGGTACGACCTGTACCCACGGACGTAGTATACATGTTTACCTGTATGCATAGGCTGACTGACTGACAGACAGACAGGGAGGTAGGTAGGCTACAGAGAAACACAGCCTTTTAGGCCCTCCAGGCCTTCATACTAACCTGAACGTTGAATAGAACGGTCGATGGGTACCGTCCGGTTACTGACACAGGTTACCGACACAGGGTAGCGATGATGTGGAGGGCATGCATGTGGGTTTGAAGCCAGTCTCACGGCAGTAGAGAAGTATCAGAAGAAGAGGGCCGCCCGCCTGGCCCTCGATGGATGTTGGTGTAAGAGTAGCCGCACCCTCCCGGCCATATTGCTACAGCCGCGGGTGTCGCAGCGCAGCTGTCTGCTAATCTCTACGAGGTCGTACAGTCCCCCTTGAGCCCCCTCCCCCGGAGACGCGCTCATACGCCCCCAGGGGGAGGGCGGTCAAGCTTTTTCTAGCCTGACCAAGTGATTAGCCACCTGCTGTGTTATGTGAAGAATATGTACGCGCAAGTCTAGCGCAGAGCTGAGCGCAGCAGTATTGTAAACAGCCCAGCAGAGGTGTTGCAGACGCCCCAACTGGGCGGGGAATGACAGGTACGGCGCCAAGGCATGCAACCAAATTTTCCAAAGCCCTTCGACGAATAGACCTCTTGTATGATCGTTGGTTATATCCAATCCGAGGATAACAGTATCTAGGGAGTAGGGTTAGGTGTCTCGTGTGGATTAGTCTGGCTATGCCACTTTGAACAGACCCAAGTCCAGACGTGTCGCACCGCGTTTGTGCTCTCCCTTGGAAATCCCTGGTGAAAGTGTTACACGGAGAGTACAGCAGGAAGCAGACGAGTAGCCGCCAAAGAAATTCACTTTTATCCCTTTTTTATTATCTGAACTGCCAAAGAAGGCTTGTATTTCTTGTGTGTCTCGCATTGCGTCTGTAGCCATTAGCTCACATTCTACTATAGCTGGTAGGCTTGGCTTGCTCCCCGCTAGCCATATAGACGTGAATGAAATGGCATGTTATTCTTCACAGTGTATCTTTTAGGTTTTACTGCCTGCGGCGGAAGTCGTGGTGTGTGTAATGGTTCTGCATGTCGACTTTGCCTAGAGCCACCCCTTCGATGTACATGTAGATCCTGGCCTGGGTACATGCCTACAGGAAAGAGAGAGCCCGTGTGGGACGGTGTAATGACACTCGGCACCGACTTAAACGTGCCAAGAGATATTGAACCTACGTCACGTTGATTGTGACACGCTGCAGTGAGGGAGGTATGCTTCGTGCTCCGGAAAGACAGTGCTATTACAAGGTAGCAGCCAGTCTCCTCAGAGTTAGCAAAGGATCTCTGGGATATATCGGTCTAAATTTGCTGGTAGCGTAGCGATAAGGCTCGCCTGTGAGACATGTGATTTATAATTACAAAACGTGTTCAGGGGAATTCTAGGTGGGACGAGATCTTTTGGCGAAATTACCTTCTATCAAAGTTGCGTTCCAACGTTCCAACATTGCCTCCTAAGCAGCATGAAAGTTTGTAGTAAATCAACGTCTCTATCAGGTTGGGATAATTACTTGCCTTCGTACAGTTAACAAGCTTGGTAATCCCATGGCAAGCTTCTTGGCTTAGCATCAGCTTCATAGTTTATGCACGATCATCTCCCGTGAAGCTAAGAGATCACTATGAATTATTTATTCATGTGAATAGTGGGTTGAATCAGCGTTAGAGAGCTGTCATAGTACTAGCTATACCAACGTCAGGTGGGGATCTGGAATAGATAAAAGCGATCAAGTGCGCTATCAAGTATTTTTGATGCCCAAGTATCCATACTAGGTAAATTTTTATACAAGAATCATGCTCAATGGATTGAAGTCCCCGTGCCTCGTGGCAAGAGGTAAATTAATCCCAGAGGCACCCCCATCAAAAGCTTTCTATATACTGCCCTGTTATATTGTGAGTTTCTTGGTGAGAAAGATATTGGTCCCGCCATTTCTGATTTGTATCATTTCATCCGTAGTCCTCATCAGTCGTCCCCATCTTTCTTTGATATTTTCCGTTCAGTAAGTACCACTAATTTATCCTCGGCCGGATCAACACTGAAATGCGCATGTTTCCGCCTTCAAACAGCCCGCACGGTGGGGCAGCATTCAACTAAAGAAAATGCTTGTTATAAATCGACTCATAAGTAACGTAAAATCCGTAAGACATATAATAATAACACAAGTTGTATGGCAAACCATTCAGAGCATAGTGGGTATTTTAGTCGCAAAGAAAATCAAGAGAAAGAAAACGCCGCTCTTCATTGGGTGTTTAGGATATTTTGGGGATATTTTGGTCGACGGGCGGATGAACATTCCGCGTTAGTCACCCTTGTCCTGCTTCGTTGTCGCTCTTAATTCGTGTGTCCGTATGGCTGAGAGCTTTGCGATGACCCCGATGTGTGTGCCCCTTGGGATAGGCTGAACGAACTGCGCTTGCGTTTCAAGCCTGTACTTGATCCGCTCAACCTCTCCTGGGAGTATTCATCGCCCTTATCATTAGATCCTTGTCCCTGACCGATGTTCAAAGAACCACCACCAAAGGCATCCCGCATTGGCGTCCTGGCACTCGAGGCGCCCATGTTGCCATGTAGCGCTTGGGTAAAATCGTGCGGAGGCGCGATTGGCGCGCTCATTTGAGGAGGCATCGAGTAATCCTGAACGGAATTTCTGATTCCAGGTGTCCTTGGCAGCGAAAAATCGATCGGCGCAGTTAAAGGGGCGGAGGGGAAACTCGTAGAGTAGCCAGATGAAGTACCGTAATGTGTAGTGCTTGCCGCTCTAGAGGTCGAGGAATGGCTAGGAGGCTGAAGGCTGTGTCCTGATGATACAGATCGGTATTGGTGTCTCAAGTCAAGACCCAGCGGTAGCGTTGCAGAAGCTGCTCGCAGGCGAGACCGAGTTTGTGAGGGTTGCTGAAGGCTTGAGTAGTTGATGTTCGCTGTTGACGACTGCAATCCCGAAGCTACTACACAGTAAGTACGTCGACGTTAAGTGGTTACGGAGATTTCTCACTGGAATAGGAGCCTGAATCATAGCCCAATGCGCTTCCTGTGCTGCTCCCTATCTGATCTTGCTGGTAGATGGATGTATGCCTTCCGCCGATTCCAGGGCTAGTGCTACTACCCGGATAAGTGGCGTAATCAATCGAGTCGCCTTTCCATGACATGCTCGATCGGAGCGGTGACTGTAGGTTATCAGATCTCGACCTTGACATTGTTTCACGGAGGGAAAGCGGTTGAAGGGGACGGATATGATGCCGTGATTGCGAGTGTAGCTGGACGCCCGAGTCTAGACTGTTCTGTCTCGCAAACGGATTCGATGTTCTTGTAGCTCCTGCAAGAGGACTTGTCAAATGACTCGAGTAATATCCTCGGTCGTTAGATGAAGGTGACAGTGGGGAAAGAATATCGGAGCTGCTCATTGTCCCTGAAGGCGTAAAACCAATACTGCCAAATGCAGGGCTTAGTCCTGTAGGAGATAGGTGGTCATCACTATCTCGCCTCATTGTGTCTACCAGCAATGGTCGCATGATGTGGTCGGTATAGGACGACGACCCAAAATCCACTGGTGGCGAAATAGGAGTTCCTAGTGTATGTACTGCTCCGTAAGGAGAGTGCAACGCTTGGACATTATCAAAGTCGTCGGGCACGGCACGCATTTTAATCATTCGATCCCGGTCGTCGGCTGTCATTCGTTTGATTTTGGCCCTCCTGTAAACACTTAGAACCGCGATCGCCTAAAAGCTGCCACACCCTACTTACCGGTTCTGGAACCAGACTTGAACCTGCCTGGGACTTAAGCCTGGGATCTCGCGTGACAATCGTTCTCGGTGAGCTGCATCCGGATGCGGTTGTTTCGCAAATTCACTCATGAGGAATCGGGTCTGCTGGTGCGTAAGCCTGCAAGTGGTCAGTTGAATTCGGATGACTTGGGCATCTCACAATACCGAAATCGCTTCATTTTCCTTCGAGCAGCTGTTCGTTCGGCTGCTGTTTGAGGATGATTGGGTGTCTCATTTTCACCATCGCCCTCGCCGTCCCCTTCGCCGTCTCCTTCCACCATGTCATCGTCCTCTACAATTTCGTCGTCGTCTTCCTTGCCTATGATCGTCTCATCTGTGCCACCTACAGTGAGGCCGGCATGGTGACTTTGTTCTGCTGACGAGACAGAGACAGGGGGGTTCGATTCAAGTGAGAGCTGTGCGGGTTCGGTAGAACTAAGTGGTTCCTCGTGAACAGTCTCTGATTTTATTGCATAAGCAGTCCCTGAACTGTCAGGTTGTTCTCGAGCAGGGGGCTCGGCTTTTGGCTGTCGCAAGCCTAGAGGATCCAGAACACGGTAGTGACTCACGGGCGAGCTCAGAGTGGTCGAACTAGTCTGACCCTGTGTATCCAAGCTACTATTGTGGGCGCTCGAAGAACGCTGCTGCGATGAGACTTCATTGTCGTTGCCGGAGCTTGGTACTTGCTCAAATGGCTGCCCGAAAATACTACTTTCCCCCGGGGGAAGAAATGAATACTGCCCTTGCCAGTCAGGCTGTGTAGAGAGTGGGCCGTCGTAGCTGGACATGCGTGGACTGGTGGACTTGTGGAAAGCGGCCTCAAATTTACTAGACCAGTGGCTTTGCTCCGTATCGAAGTGCCTAGAAACGAGCATTGGGATAAATTTTTTGAAGCGACGATCGGAAACGATACAAAGATACTGCCGTCTCGGGTATTAAGTCTTCAGTATAGCTTTTCCGTAGAAATTATTGCTGAAGACAAGGAAGCTAAGCAGCAGCAGAAGACTAGAAATCGAGCAGTATGAGCTGTATAGTCTACCAAAGCCACGAAAGATGGCCGAAGATGTAAATCAAATGCGTTTTCCGATATCTGGATTATTTGCCAAAAGCTGTACGAGGCTTCCTGGCGTGAGATATTTGTCGGTCACTGCTTGGCAGATGGTGCCTGGGAATGGACAATGTTACCTCGTTGTCGTCGAGATTTTGCTGAGTCGGAGAATGGTGGTTGCGTTCAAGCTCTGGCGCAGACTAAATGAATGACCCAGTCTGATATCTTCGTAGAAGTGATCGTTGATGGTGAATCGTTCCGTGCACGCCAATCTTCTTCTTCTCAAAGAGGGTGATGTCAAATGTAGGTCAAGTCAAGGCAAGGACCTTGTGAAAAATAAGAAGCTATTGTTAACAAAGGTTCTGCCAGCTCTACCGGGGAAAGAGAATGGAAAGGCTACCGAGAGCGCCAACGATGGATCTGTAGCCAAAATGAAAAGGATGTTGGTGAAGCTCGTTTTGCCAGGCTCGGGTCGAGTTGTGTATAAAATGAGGACCCTCGGCCGATGCTTGCACTGGTGGGGTCGACCGCCTCAAAAACTCCAGACAGCGGCGGACCCAGCGTTATGTATGGATGGCGCCTTGGAGGGTTACCCGTGGTTATAGCGAAGCACTCTTGCGAGGAGGTCCCTTGCTCTTGAGGACGACAGAGGTGGGATTAATACCGGACGCTTGCCGCCTATCCACACGGAGAAATGACAAGGGAGGACCCGAATACAGAGCAGGGGCGCCACGCGCTGCGACTACGTTGGAGAACAGTCAAAAGCCGTTTGTGCTTCCTTTTGGGTTAGACTAGGCTGCTTGATACGGTGATAGCCAGAAACGGTAGCGTTATTGGAAAGAGACTGAGGTAATGACGTTTTAAGGCTGGGTTTCTTTAAGAAAGCTGCACGTTATATGGCCGGACCAAGGTCGCAGTTGAAAAGGCCATGGTATGGAGACAGCTGAGCCACACCCCTTCTGTCTTGAACAACAGCATGAGTAACAGCCTCCGAGTTCGAGTGACCGCGAAGTGTCTGGTTCTCGGCTGAATGGCTAATGCCGTGTTATGATAGTCTGCCTAAGAACCAGCAGAACGACCCTTGCCGCCACGGCCCCCAACCGACCGGAATGCCAACAGTAACTAGAAGGCACCATAGAATAGAAAGTTTTGCTTGAGACGTCACGTCTTAACCCAAGTAAAGGGTTCCGTTATGGGCATGGTGGCAATACGCAAGTCCATTTCGACCCAGAAGAGAGTACCGGTAGATGTACATTCAACGGCAGGCGAGGGGCTCGGAGGTGAATACGCGAACAGTCAGAACACATGGGCTGGGACACCCAGGTGCCGCTTATTGGTTGTTCATGACATGACCTGGGCAGAGCCATCGCGGATGAACGCATAATTGTAGTTGAGACTGCTGAGGGCAGGGACCAATAGGAATATCGATATGTCCAGGTGGGTGTGGCCATCTGAATCTGCGGGGACGGCCTCAAACTTCTGCTTAGATCACATCCGAATCGGTAGCGAAGCAGGCATGCTAGTGGGGTGAACCAAGAAATGCGCAAGGGGTATTGATTTGTGATGGCTAACCCCCAGCGTGGCCGCAAGGAGTCAACCATGAGGAGATCACAGTGATCTTCCTGGTCAAGGACCGGCACGCACCTAATCATGGAACACTGAGATTATCTAGAATATCAAGTATTACCCTATACTGGTACCACTTCTAGATAAGACAGCAACATTCATGCTTACTAGCAGGCTTACAGAATCCTAGCTCGTGCTGCGTTTAGCTGGCCTGCTTCATGCCGGCAGGTCGACAGTCAGCATTGGTATTTACTTACAATCGTTAGTCTACTGTACAGTTTCATCGTCACTTGACAAGTAAGTCCGTTGGGCAGAAAGAGGGAGATAGAGCGGTATTAGGAATGCCAGGCCCTGTAATAGCATCAGCAGTCTGCGTATCAGGAACCTGTCTACATAAAATCTGACTCTCCAATAAAAAGATAAAAGGTTGTGGTAAGGCCATAGCCATGGGCCCAAGTAACTGGAGGGTTGTTGGCAAGCTGCGCCGAAGAGCCGTAGCCTGATATGATGTGTTACCAGCGGAGCTAGTGGGGTTTGGTGTGACGGCAGTTAAACAGCCACTTATTTCGTGGTTCGCAAGTACGTACCTGTATTTGTACAGCAGCAACGCGTCCGGCTCTCTGACCCATGGCCTTCCAGAAGGAGCCGCAGTAAGAAAAAAAACGAAGAAAAGAAAAGAAGAGCGGGATCGCAGGTGGAGTAGTGCCCCGTCGATACCGTATTTTTGGACTCTGAGATGTTTGGGTGATGGAGCTCACGACAAGGACTAGGACTCTCGTGGGAAATGAGGTCTAAATTTACAGAACGCGTGCAGGGTACAGTAGTCTAGCTTACCTAGCTCTGCCGTTGGAACAGTGCCGGCGCGGATAGCAGTGAACTGTCATCACAATACTTCGTACTGCTAGAGAGTTGAGCAGTCCTCATAGGTCGGCTTTGAGAAGTCTGTGCATATTGCCTGACTTAGCTAGACTGAAGTCTAGTGGATGAGCGCCAAGAAGTACCGAGCGGAATATGCCTCTGTGGCAAGGATATCAGCCCGCCGTGGTTTCATCATGGGGGGGCTAGGGCAACTCGCAAGCTCACAGCTCGCAGCGACATGGGTTAGAATGGAGACACACCATCGGTACAGTATGATGTGGGCGGTCATCATCAGCCCCGACCGACCGAGTAAAGTAGAGATCCAACATTGGGAGATTGCGTCGAAGCGGGTTGTTTTGCGCGCTTGCGAGACACTTCCACTATGCCAAGCTCTTACTGAGGACCACCACTTATTCAAGGATCGGGAAGTGACCGCGCGGAGGAATCCGGCCACTGCCTGAAGACATAGCAGGAAACCCTTTGATGATTGCGAGACAGTTCGCGCGGCGCGGGCTGTCTCATGGTCAGCAGAATACGAAGAAGGATTAAGCTAGGGCTGAGAGCCGACATGCTAAAGCGCTCGTGCCCATATGTCTACGAGCCCTGCCGGTAGAGGCAACAACAGGTTGGAAGACTCAAGGCTCAACGGTATGCTATATCAAGTACTCGGACTTACACGTAGAACAGGCTGGAGGCTAGGTGGCTTAACCCTCTATAGGTAAAGTGATAGAAGGGACGTAGACGATCAAGGCAAAGAACCTACAAGGATACTAATTACTCCCCTGTTGCAATGCTGCAAAGCATCTGTGGGAAGCCGTCAATCAGCTACGTGATCGACAGTATGGTTTGTCTCCGCGATTGGAGTTATATCACGCTTTGTATAGATCTGTGATCAATTACAAGAGTATAACCCGTTAGGAGCAATGAGTTACTCAGTCCGTGCCTGGCCCGTGTCTAGGTGCTGCGGTACCTGCATATCGGCGTATCGGCGTATCGGCTGCCTTCTCCGAAGAAATGACAAAAGTCGGAGAGGCAACAACCTTGAAGAACTTGGTTGTACGGAGTACCTCCCTGCAGTCACTGCTATTACGGCAAAAAATGTCCAGGTACGTGCATCAAACACCTATAATTCAACGTCGCACCATGTGGGATAACCTCGTGATAGAAAGCGAATCGCAACTTCCGAACCCTCGAATATCCAGGTGGGTAATGTCCTGCATCTTGTCTCACACTGTGCCAAGCTGGCCTTTAATGGAATGTACCAAGCCATACGCCGGCCATACGCAGCCACGCCGGACAGCTGTGTTCCAGCTGTCAGTCAGCTTGACGAGCCGCTTACCGGCCTAGCACCACCATGAATGGATTGCACGGTGTAGTAGAAATCAACCTTATCCATATCCTCGGGCGTTCGTACTGGATGAGGGTACACCGCAAGAAGCTGAGACAAAAGCCTCCCAGGTGCTGAAATATTAGGTAGTAACTGGCTAGGGAGGCAGGTAATAATTCATATCCAAAACAAGCACACTTAGGTTAGTAGTTTTGAAACTAGGACATCCGACCTTCCGCTTTCCAACAACATCCTCCCGCTTATATTACGATGTAGTTCAGTCCGCACAGTTGAGAAAGAGAGCTAATAATTGGCTCGAAGCCACCTCATTGGAAATAGGTAACACCAACTACCGCCGGGCTATGAAAAATCCACGGCTACTATTTAAGATAGCCAAGACACTCAGCTGGGGGATGCTATTGTTGTATCGGTACACTACCACTAGAGCTGCTGAGGCTATCACGAATTGCGCAATCGATAACATGTAAGTAAGACAAAGACGATCCTCTGTCATGTTTCAAAATTGCGCCTCCAAGAGCTTATAACAACCATGTCCTCAACCATTTTCCTTGCCTGTTTTGAAGAAATGAGCATAGTCAAAGCATACAGCTTTTTAACAAGCGCTTGCCCGGATTTGTGCGACTACTATGTAAGTTGAAATACGGTATAGGGTGTGTCGGTCACCCTGAGTCCTTTCAAAAGCGGCCCAATCGGAGAATGTAATTTCGACAAGCAGGAAGGAGAAGGAAAAAAGACTTCATCGCAGCCGAAATCGTTATCGTATCTACCATATCGATGCTCTTCTGTCGCCACAGTTCAACTCAGCATCAATCGGTATACCGGGTTAGGTCTTCAATGCGTTAAGTTCTGCCTTTTAACGCACATTGACGTCTGCTTAGGGTCACGGTAATAAGCTACCTTGGCTAAACGAGGTGGCAGGGCTTTCACTAAGATCGAAATGCTTTGTCGATAACTAAACTCCCATCTGGACCGTCAGCTTCCTGAAAACAGAGCTAGGATAGTGAGTATCACTTACGTAGGATGCACCCATAATTAATTTTTAGCCTTGACAGCTAGTGGCGGGATCCGCCTCGACAAGCTGAGGTATGGTAGAAATTCTTGTTTGAAATGTTCTCTGCGGTGCAAAGACCCATAAAGCGACCGACCCCTTGCAAAGATGAAATGCAGGGATATTTGTGGTAGCGATGATCTGTAAAGCGTCGTCAAATCTTTGGATCTAAAACCCATTCGCAAGAGCTCAGAGAGAAAAAAAGAGGTTCCACCAAGTAATTTTTGTCGAGATGGGCGAAACTTGCTCTTCACAACGTTGAATCGCTTCCAGTTACACTAAGCGAAGCGCAGATCTTACGATAACGGTGTCGAGTGTTGAGGTATCAATGCAGGCAAATCCGAGGATTTGGAGTTCTGTCAATATAAAGTACCGTAGCAGGCTATGCACGTTTAAGTAAGTACCTAGCGAGGGGTTCTATGACGGTAGGGCTGATATTACTGTGATCTTCACTATGAAGATAGGTATACTATAGTAACAGTTGTTGTGTCAATCTATCAATAAAAAGCTACCAATGCACTGCGACTTTGAGCAACACTAGGCGATTTTGATTCAGTTCAGTTCATTGCCTGTCACGAATCGGACCAGCGCAGAAGTTACTGGGACCAAGCTGCTATCAATGAACTCATTGCGACCAATCGCACGGTCCTTATCGCAGCCAGGAAGAGTAATAAGAACAGGTACATTTAGCTAGCGTCGAGGATTGAACGATTTGCATAAATGTGGCACATTTAAATTGGATGATGTCCACAGAACAGGAATAAGTTTACAAGCATATGTTGATATAACTACACGCATATATTTATCGATACATGTAGATTATCACCAAGTATTATGTATGTAATAAAGCTATTCACTAATCCAGTATAATAGACACCCACATGAATAATATGTACCACCCGACGTAAGCTCAACAACGCAGCGTTTTGGAATCTCACCTCATTTCAAGTCATCTGCCATTAGACTTGGAAATTTTTTATTATAAGACCATCCTGGCGCGAGGGACGTAAATCTCATGCTTTAGATCTCTCCAACGCCAAGTTCCATCGTCTGACGACAGCCGATCATCATTTGATAATACATACATTATTCATGTGAAGTGCTCCGCTACCTCTGTTCCGTTGTTGTTGTCGTCGTCGTCTTTGTTACAGACTGGCTCCTTCGGTATTGCCAATCATGTCCTTCCAGGTCTGTCCCACGGCCTTGCTGTCTCCCCAGACTCTACCGCCCATACGCGCAGCTTGTGCAAAGTCGCACAAAGAGCTCTCCCGACCAGCAGCTGGTGGAGATTGCGGGTTGAATGACCCCTGTCACTTTCGGAATACTTGCATTATTCTGCCCTCCCTGTGTAGGTCCTAAGCAGGTCGCCTGGACACATACCACAGCAATCGTCCATGAAATAGAGTAAATGATACTTAGGCTTCAGCGTACCATATCATGAGAAGTTTCGTTGCTACGTATATCCTGATGAGGGCAGATTCGGATACTAGATCGTACCATAATACTGTATACCATTACAATTCAGGATGCGTATCCCATTATCTTATGAAACGGCTTCTAAATCTAACTTCCGGTATCCTACTCGCGATGCTTTCAAACCGTTCTACGCATATGAAAATGTTCTCCACCTTCTACGTCCATGGGTGCTTATTTTGCGCGATCTTACTCAAAACTGCCGCATGTATTTTCGCGTCGACGCATCCATCACGCAGCCCATCCTTCGAATGCGCTAGATGGGCTACGTGTCGCGCACATGGGCTTGTCGCAGAAACTGCAGCCTTCCAAGCAGGGGCCGTTCTCATCCTGATTGACCGATCGGACTTTCTTGGCCTTCGGTCTCCTAGCTAAGCTGCATTTTCCCCGACAGGCATGTTATGCGAGAAATAACCAGGGCTTAACGGTTAAGCGGGATCGTCGCCAGCCACAATACAACCTTAGAGGATGTGAGTTCGTCGCGTGTTATGATGACACTGTTGTTCACTGCGTTTTGTTATAGTACACCTTCAGAATCTGGTACCCATAGCGTCTTGGTCAAAGTTATTATTATTCTTGATCAACCTTATGGAGTTTCAGAAAATCGAATCAGCCTAGGACAATCCCGGACCTGAAGTCTTGTGCAGCAGTAAGTAGAGCCGGCCGAGCACTTCGCGAACGGCACCTTATTCAGCGTTCACTAAGGGCTGATGATATATCCAAGTTACTGAATACTTCTTTCCACCTAGTCTATCTTCATTGCGGGATCATTCAGAGCTATTGGAACTGGTCACTGGGAAACGGCAATAGACTACATGTCGAAGTAGACATCCACATATCATGATGATGTTTCCAAGAATCCTCCGCAAATGGTCTCTTTACAGCAGACGGCATCGCTCGCAGTTACACTTTCATGTAAACGAGCAATACATGCCTACCAATATCGCTTCTCCTTGTTCAACTTGCTAAGCTCTAGGGCGCTTCCGCAGTGACTAACAAGCGCCACATGACTGACTAATCTTCCCAACCCAAAACATTCAAGAATTATCTGAAGGTAAACATATGAACAAGGGTAAAGCGTTCGTGATCAAGGTAGATAAACGGCCGTGTAGCCTAGGTGGACACTTCCTATGAACCCTTTACTAGTCCTAGTCTTGCGGGTTTGCAACAGTGAACTGGGTCCAATATCTACTGCCAGGTTGCATTTTTCTGTTTTCCCTGGTCGATTGACTTGCACATCTCATCGAATGGCTGAGCTGATCCTGATTCTCCTTCTTGCATGAACGATAGGTACTTTGCTTGCATGATAGTTCGGCACGTGTGTTTCGACAACTCGTTACCCGAAGCCCTGTAACGAGGCCATTTGTTCGCAGCTATTTACTGCCGCTTACGAGGGGACTTCCACCTCGTCGTCTACCTATCCATAGTGGTCGCATTATTCTGATTCACTAAGGTTCTTTTATGCAGGCAAGCGATTCAGCCTACTTCGGAAGGAGGTTTGGACATTTTGTTTGTATCCCCCTGCGATATACCGGTAAACATCAGAATTATCGACATATCAGTAAATACAAGTAGATACAATAGCTTGAGAGCCATACTCACTCCTGTTCACCCGAGACCACGATAGATCCCTCCAAGCTCGTTCCTGGTGACTGCTGATTAAGATATCACCTTGTGCTATTACGGATGGGTTCGCCCCATTGGGGAATAGAGTAGGCACGGAATGCGACTAACGTACTGGCGGCTAATACTGCTACCTGGAGGAGCAGGCCTTAACAATTTCCGGAATCGCTCGGGTGATTCTTAATTCAACGTCTGGGCTTCAACGGTTACTTGCGGTTGGTTTCCTATTCGTCACTTCACATTCTACGCGTCACATGGTAAAACTAGGCTCAATCCATAATCCGCTTTCCTAGGCCTAGGTGATCTGTACCTGGCATGTCGTGAAATCGGGGGCAGCACGACAGAATGTGGGGAAGGCGATGCGCGGCTCCCAACCTGTTTTTGCTGCATACTCGCATTCGAGTCTTGCCTCGGGGGGCTAAGCCAGCTTTGCTCAAGATTGAACGATCTGCGCCTCCGCGATATATTGCACGATAACTAGGTCATCCCAACGCTCATGCAAACCAGCATCTCACCGCCAAGAGTATAGCTCAGGAGCTCACAAAAATCCGCGAGAGGCAGAAAGGCCAGAAGTTGCAAGAGCGTGTCAGCTATTGTCGTTCGTTGTCCCATTGAGGCCTCAGCTGGCCCGTCTGGGTTTATTCGCCGTTGATGTTTCACACATACAGCTACTTGTTCTCCTTGTCAGCTTCCTGCCGCCTTTCATGGTGGAACGAATCACGGGAGGGCTTACAACGCAATGCTATATTCTCTCTATTGCGTGCACGCTGAGCGTCTGGGATTCCGTTCTGCTGCCGTCCTGTATCTTACGTTTATTTCTTGCCGTGCGACACATGGAAACGGCCTGAGAGACCCGACGGATTCGTGGGAGTACTTTTGGCTCGTGATGATTTGCGAGCGTGATCTCTTTTCTTACAAGCTAACCCCTATAACAGAGAATAAATAACTAGATACACTCGGCAGAGGGCATGTTTTCTCGTCAACTCCTGACCGGCTGATTTTGGAGGCATAGGAAATTATATGAGGGCTCTCGACATTGCACGCTTCGGTCGACGTGTCTCCGAATCAAAGCGCGTTTGGAGTTGGCAACGCGTCTCACCCATCAGCTTACAAGTCTTGACGTGTCGAAGTTGCGCTTCTTAGTCACTTGACATATTCTGGCGGTGAGTCATTCCAGTCCCGTCGAGATGTAAGGATGTTCTCAAGTAGATTATTGGTGTTTCATGGAGAGGTAAAGAAGGCCCAGATGACAGGCTCTAAAGATCGTTGGATGCCTTCGTCAAAGCCTGTTACTCTGGTATCTCGCGGCTCTGTTATTCTCCTATTGAGTAGGCTCCCAGTAGATGAGTGAATTCGAGACGTCGACCTGAACATCCTAGCCTTGCTTAGGAGAAGCTTCCATCTTCTTACCTCCACATATAGTCTATCGTACGGTAACTAAAACCCACACACAAATTATAACTGATACAGCAGTTATTTACTAACAGGTAATCGAACTCTAACCATTTCGTCTCCAGCCATACTCACCAGACTAGCCTACTGCCAATATATTCCGGTTCCTCACCACCATGTACCAGTAGCGATACAATGCAATGAATAAACCAGGCATTACAATATGGGGAGAAACTTCCCTATTCACCTGATTCGTGATAAACATAACTAAACCTCACCCTCTACGATAACCAAGTGCAGTGTTGTATTCAGCTTCAGGGCATCAAACCTTCGAATGTCAAGATCCAATTATTTGAACAGAAAAGCTCATTATCTACTTTCGGGCATTGAAACCTCCCTCTACAAATAAGAGTAAACAATATCTATTAATCTAACGAAGGGAATCGACGATATACAAGAGACCCTCTTGCTCATTAGTTACCAGACTTAGATGAAGTGAACAAGGAAGTTAAAGACACATTCTTTAATACTCCATAATACGCACATGAAATAATATTCACTTTGATGATTTCACCATCTCATCTTGGATAAAAGCAAAGTATTCCACGTCTTATAAGTCATATTCATTCTGATGTTAACTATTCACTCAGCTAACAATCTCAGATATATATGTTGCACAGCCTGAAAAATTCGTGCTTAAGCAACGCCTTCTCTTTGCCCCTTTTTTTGTTCTTTTCCTTAGTCTTCAGCTCTGAAGGTATCTTCATGAAAATATCCCTGAAGAACAGCATTGACACAAGCAGAATAGCACAACATTCCTACTCCTATTTCCTTCGCCTAAAATGCTCTCCTTGGCGCGCCTATGCCCGAGTGATGTCTAGACAACACTCGGCTTTCCGAAATCTTCATCTTGATTGGCGTTTTCGGTCGGTAGTTTTCGGTCTGGAGCCTGTGCAATGCCGCTATCAGCAGCATAAGTGCTTCGAGGTACCCAACTGGCTGAGGTGCGAGGAGTAGTCTCCTCAAGCATCTTATCGACCTGTTCAAGAGTAAGGCCCTTGGTTTCAGGGACGAGAAAATAGGTATAGATGAAGGCAGTGGCACAAAGGCTACCCCAGAGGTAGAATACCTTAGCGCCGAGGTTGCCTTTGTCCTTGTCTACTATGTAGGGCGTGATGAGGCCGATAATAAAGTTCCACAACCCTAAAGCAATATTTAGTGACTCGGTAACTCACTCGCGGCAGGGACGCAAAAGGCTTTGGATAGGAACATCAGAAATCAGGAGATAAGAAGAAAGAAGAAGTGTTTCACGCAAACAGGTAAAAGTATATATGAAAGGGACTTACAGTTGCTGGCAGTGGACAAGGCAACGCCACGTGCTCTCATTGGCAGTGAGAAGATTTCTCCGACAAGAACCCAGACACAGGGCCCCCAGGTGCTAGCGAAAAAGAATATGTACAAGCAGATGAAAGCAATCATAGTTGTAGTAGCCGCGACAGAGTGTGTGACAGTGCCAAGGATGGCAACGATAAATTGACAAATCACCATTCCAACCGCTCCCCATAGAAGAAGAGGTCGACGACCAATCCTCTCAATGGCCCAGAATGATATAGGCGTTGATAAGACGTTTACGAGCGTTGTTATTAGGGAGATGAGGAATGGGTCCCTAATGGTACCTAAATCTTGGAAACTGCTTTCAAATTAGTATAGCTTTATATTGACTAACGCTTACCTTTCAAGAGCCTTCCATGGCCTAAAAAATGATAGTGGTCAAGTATACTAAGAACAATACTCGCTGATTCCAATTGAGAGGATGAAAAAAAAAACATTAACTTACTGCAGATGAGTTAGTTTTTTGATGAGGTCCAGTTTGAGAAATGATTAAATGGTCAGCGTTGTACCTGCACATACCAAAGTGGTTCCAAAATAGAATACGAAATTAACACCAGTCCACTGCTGCATCATTTGAAGAGAGGTCCCAAGAATGGTGCGACGGAGGTTGCTGGAGCTATTCGACAGAGAACCGTGGAAGCAAACGAGCCACGAGCTAAAATAACCACCCTTGGGCATGGCCGAGCGCTCATGTTCATAATTGATTACAATTTCAGCGAGCTCATTCTTGATGTACTCAGTTGTTACCTCCTGCCCGCGGAGTCGGGACAGTGAGGCTGCGGCGCGACCCAGGTTTCCTACGCGGACATAGAACCTGGGAGATTCAGGAAGGAAATAGAGACCAATACCAAGGATTAAAGCCCATACCATTTGGACGGCAATGGGAATCCGATACGAACCGCTATCATTGCGGCTTTGTGTGGTGTAGTCGATGACAGAAGCAAGCAGCAGACCTAATGACGGTTAGCAAAAGCAGAGACATAGAAGGGGTTTTTGAGATAAATAGGAAAATGATGACTTGCCTACAGTCACACAGAACTGGTAGCCCGCTACAATAGCTCCACGGACCTTGCGAGGTGCGATTTCTGAAGCATACAAAATGATTATCGCACTCACGCCACCGATACCAAGGCCAGCAACGATGCGGCCGGCAAGAAGGAGAGGAAGCCCATGAGAAGCCACCTGGAGAATGGCTCCAACGAGAAATATCACGCAGCTTCCAAGGATAGTAGTGCGTCGGCCAACCAAGTCAGCGAGATCACCAGCCATTAAAGCACCTTTAAGAAAGAAATGTCAGCCTGAGTCGGTGTTCTCACCACTGAAATCAGATTTGGGAGCTGGACATGAAGATCAGCATAAGGTTACCCACCGAAAAAGGTACCGAGAGATAAGAGGGAAGTGATCAGAGCCTTAGTAGTTCCAGTTAAACTAGTGGCATCGGGACCCTCGATTTGCTTGATGAAGTACGGCATTCCCATCACACCGTTGATGTACCCGCTATCGTACCCGAAGAAGATACCCCCGAGCGCTGAGAAGGCGCAAATGAGGTAAGCTTTGAGGGTGACTGGAGCTTCAACACGATTCAAGTCCGCCGAACCGACAACAGCTGTAGGATCAGACATTACGAGTAGCCCGATTCACTCATTCGGAGGTAGATATAGCGACAAAATGATCAAAGAAAGAGTTGATGTTTGTAGATGAGGTTTTAAGGATTCGTCACAAGTAATTTACATGAAGGAAACAACGGCGAGTAGGGTATAGGCATACATGTAAATTACGCAAGGAGTAGGCAACTGTTGAGAAAGTGACGCGGGTGACGCGGGTGACGAAAAGTATGCAAGACAATGATGCTCGCCTTCTGAGGTGATACAAGGGGGAATGTGAACAGAAACAGGTAAAGCGGAAAGAGAGACTGAGTGTATACTTGGTCTGGGTATGTACGATGGATGGAGAGAGGATCATGTTGTTGAGAAATACGTCAGGCCAAACTCATAGCGGAGAGCATGCACCTCGGCATAGGTGTGAGATTGCCTTCCAGAAGGTACGTTAAGTATGTAAGGTGCCTTTATCCCATAACTGTCTCTTTCCACAGCCACAGTATATGTAGGTAGGTAATCACGCTGGGTATCGATTCGTTCACTGGGTAGTTTCTCTAATACTCTATGTTGCAGTCTCGCTACTTGGTTTTTACTACTTTTTTTATTTTATTTTATTTTATTTTATATAACAAAAGCACTGTCACCTATGGAATAATTGTCCGTTTGGAAAAGGTGAATGATACCCTTCGCAGCAGCCGTGATACCTCTGGGTATTGTTGAAATGTTGTTAAGAGGTGATTTCGTAAAGACGTGCCCATTTTGGATATTCATCTCCTTATGCTCGTTTACTTTCTAAGAGCTGTAAAATGTACTAGGTGGAGTTTAAAGTAAATCATCGTCATAGGTATAATATAAAGACTTGTTTTTTGGGCCACTTCCATACGAAGCTAACATTCCTATGTTGTAAGCCGTAGAACAAAGCATACAAGTAGGCCAGTTTACAGAGGAGTCACAGATCTCTGGGTTCTCATTTGTCATGTGGCAACTAAAAATGTATATGATTATCTGAACTCTTTACCGAGAAGAGGGTTTATAAAGCAAGACCGGAATGTTAGAGTTGCGCATGATCTCTCCGCCTAGTATAACCGAGAAGCGAGCAGCAAGGATTGGGGTTGGTGATGAAGATCTGAGTTATGGCTTTTCTATTTTATTATTCTAACAGCACCGGGTAGCATCATGGTTGCGAGCATCAGTGGAAGTTGGAATACTTAATGGAAAACCGTTATAATTACTATTGCTTGCGACACCATGGTCTGTTTGTATAGTAACCTTTTTACTCCACATGAGAATGAGGTTTACTTGGGATAGCTAGACAGATGAGGATTCTCGGAACACATGAAAACAGGGTGTTTAAAGACGGCAGGCAGAATTAACTTTCGGATTTCCTTTTGCAGACCTCTGTGTCTTAATATTGCCAAATTGTTTGTACACCGTGTCGTACAACGCAACTACTTAACATGCAAGCAATAGAACAAGCTGCTGATATACACAGAAAGTCGCAAACCGCAGATGGCATGTCCTCGTCCTAGACGCCTTTTCGCAAATACAGGATCCCCAATTTGCCCAACCGTAACACCGAGCAATATGCACGAGATACCAACGCCTAGCCCGTAGGCCAGCCCTTATTGATAAGACCAACCAGGTATTCAATCAGTTACCATTGGCCCCCCCCCTTTTAACTGACAGGGGCAGGGGCAGAGAAAACTCAACCCATGCATACCCACTCCGCAAAAACGCACCACCTAGCAGTTCGGTCCGCAAGAACAAGGCCACGCCATACACCGCGTTCCGAACACTTGATAATCGTTTCCCACGTACCACCATCGCTCACATCTTCTTCGCCATCCGCATGGCGCCCTCCGACGCTAATGCCTCTGCGCTCTTCTTTTCGCATAAGTCTAAGAATCTTGCCTCCAGGTGTTTGAATCGCCAGCTTAGCCGGTTTTCTGCCTGCTATGCTTCCTGTCGCCGAACTGGGAGCCGATGCGGCAGCACTGCTAGTCATGCTCATGGCACTGGTTGGCCGCGCAAACGGGATTGGACTTGTTCCTCCCGGATTGCTGCCCGAAACGCCGTTGCCTAAAGTAGAAGGGTGTTGCCGGATGGCAAAAACAAAAGTGTTGTTTAGCGCTAGGCGCTGGCACTGCGGTTGGACAACATAGATATCGTGACGTTGGGCATGGGGCGTCGGATGACGGGTAACAAACTCGTACGCCGGGTTCTCGCCTGTGTGGATAATGGGAAGTGCAAAGGCTAGAGGATGTGGAATATCTTTGATGCTGTGCATAAGACCCCGCTTGCCAGCGTACACCTTCAAGATGCCCGTGCCCTCGTCGCCTGGTAGAAGAGCTTTTATGGTGTAGCGCTTTGAGCCGTTAAACCATTCCGCCTGTGCCAAAGCACGTTTCTTAACCACATCGCCGCTTTCGAAAAAGTCCCCGTCGGAATCACGCGAATAAGCGCGGACTTCGACTTCGGCGGCTACCTCTATGTCCTCTGGTACATTAAACTTTACGTGTACCATTTCAAGGTCCTCAATCCTAGTGAGCGACGTGTTGTAGTCAACCATGGAAATGCCATGCTTGAAGTAAGGTGGACAGGCAGAGGGCAGGTTCAGTAGGATGTCATGAGCCACAGGTGGGCAGATGTGTTGCTGAGCATGATGCTCAGGAATATGCGTCCAACAGAGTTCAGTCGGCCTGGTTAGAAACCACCAAAACTCAGCGATTCCGTTGGTAGCATTGGAATAGAGGCCGCGACGAGGATTGGAAGGACTCGCGAGACAGCAGTCTATCATACGCCACTCGCTGTCCACGAGCACAGCATTCCACCAATGATTCGATCGAGGCATAATACTCATTTCGGGCACTTCACCAGGCGTCTTCAGATAACCCCGAACGATCTCCGAATGGATGCCAATAGCAGCGCACATCTCGTGCACTAGAACAGCGTATTCTTCAGCGCATCCTCGCTTGGTCTGAATAACACGTCGGGTATCAACTTCCCCTTCGAAGTCCTCTTCCCAATTGATCTTCTCAGCAGCCCAAACGAAGATAGCGCGTAGGCGTTGTACATCGCTTCTGTATGGCCGACAAACGTAAGTTGTTGCGAGAGTCACCGAGGTCGTCATTGGTGGTAAGCTGCTTATGAAGCGCGAATTTTTGTCCACCTGGCTGAGATTCAGAGCTTGATAGTTGGTCGGTTCGCGAACTGGGAGGCTATCTGCGCCCTCATCTCCTTCGACACTCTCGTAAAATTCGTCGACAGGGTCTATTGCCGGGTAGTCCATCATCTGGCAACGGTCACGTCTCTCGTTGCGTTCATTCTTGCTTAGAGTATTGGATCTGTTCACGTCTCGTCGAACCTGGACCCAATCCACACCGTTACTGAGCCCCATATCACGGGCTGCATTTCGTCCCGGCTTGGTCATACTAGGACCACCTGCGATAGCCATGATGCCGTTAGGGGTTATGCGCGTGGCCGAAGACGAGTGCAAGGATGCAGGGCCGGTCGCTATACTACTTCGACCAGAAGCAACCCCAGTTTTCGTTGCCTCTAGAATTCTCTTGATGAAGTTCGACTTCTTTGGCTTCACTCCACCTGGCTGTACGAGTCCACCAATAGCAGCAATACCTTCTTCATTAAATCCAGCCTGCGATTGTGGTCTCAACGCGGATGTAGAATGACTTGGGTGGTAAGATACACCAGAAAATGGCGTGGTCGGTCGATTCGCATCCCAGTCGTCATCGCCATCTCGAAAGCCCAAGGCACTACGTGCTCGGTTGTTTTTCCTGGCCAAACTCCCCGCACTGGTAGCACTTATTCCCCCTGCTGAAACACCACTCATCAGACTGCGGTTGGTGCTTTGGGAGTTGGTGCTACTATTTGTCGTAGTGCTGCGATTGCCAGAAGAAGCGTTTGTCGCGTTGGTTTTGGTAGTCGCTGTTCTGTCGAGAAGTCCAACCTCGTAGAATGACTTCTGCTTGCGAAGGCTGCGTTCCGAGCGGGGATCACTTATTGTCGACGACTTAGGCCGGTTGATATGATGGCTTTTAAGCGGTGGGAGCGGTGGAGGTGGACCCGGATCTGTATTATCATCGATGGCTCCCATGCTTGAGCTGTGTTGATGCATCTTCCGAAGACGGGTCTCCATCCTCTCTACATAATTACCCAGCTGCGGCAATGGGTGCCCATCTCTCTGACCGCTGTGCACTGTGTTTTCCTGTGACGACTCACCCCCATATGATTCATAGCCGGAATCCTGGTGCGCCAGTCCCATCGCCGTTTGTGGCCTTATCCGCTCCTTTTTCTTCGATCGGTGATGGACCAGATCGAAGGACTCCGGCGACCATGGATCGAAAGCCGGCTCAGGAGATCCACTCTCACGTGGCACCCCTAATGCATCCAGCTGTTCGATCACACCATCCATAGCCTCACGTAAAGGTGAAGGCGTGAAACCGCCTCCTGCTGGAGAGGGTGCTCTTGGTGATGGTGCTCGCGGTGTGTGATATCCCTGCTGATGTGAGCGATCATCATAAGAAGCATTCGAGTTTCCTCTATTTATGAGGTTGCGGTGAGGTGGTGGGGCGGGTGGAGGGGGCGACTCGCGCTCGGCTCCTGGCCGATATGGCTTGAAGCTAAATGACGGGGCGGGCGAAGGTGTTCTTGGTTCGTATTCTTGCGGATGGAGAGGGGCGGGCGATGGAGCTCGAGACCCATAGTGCTGCATAGGTGGCGGCGCAGGTGAGGGTGTCCTATGATGGAAATCGGACATATGTGGCGGAGCGGGAGAGGGAGCCCTGTGACTGTAGCTGGGCACATGTGGTGGAGCGGGAGAGGGAGCTCGAGAGTAGTAAGACTTGGCGGGAGGTGCGGGTGATGGGACTCGGGGATGATATGTGTTGTTAGGAGGCACAGGCGACGGGGCCCTTGAGCCATATACCCGAGTCTCGGGTGGCGTTGGGACATTGCCAATATTATCGTGGATGCTATTCCGGAACGAACTAGTGGAGTTTTGCCTCGGCGGTGTATGGGAGACCTGCCGTATGATCTCCGGTTGTTTTGCAGTCGTGTAATGAGGTGCTTTTGCATATGCTTCGAAGGGTTTGCGAAAAGGTTTGGATTTTGTTTTTTGGAGGCTACTTGTTGGACTCGGCGTGTTGCTCGAAGTCAACGGACTTATTGATCTGCTAACAGGGCGGAAATCATCAGGTAGCACCTCAACAAAGTTGGACGGAAAGACGCCGACGGTTTTGTTGCGCCGTAATCTCCCAGTCCACCACGAGCCGTCGCCTGCATTCAGACATTCGATTAAATCTCCTTCGATGAATCCCAGGTCCCGTGTAGACTACCATATATAGCTTATCAGCACATCAACTGCAGTCTTAATACAACAACCAACAAGAAGTAGGGGATTGCTAACCTCTCCTCCCCATGAGTAGACGGCTCTGCACCAGCACGGAAATCGTGTGGGCAATGGTAGTGGTGCTGGAACCATTGCGCCTAGCTCTGTTCCTCCGTGATGCGACAAAACAGTCCCCTTGTTCCGATTTGCTTTTAGCTGCTATTCGCATCTACTGGTGCACGATAAATCTTGGCGCTGGCTACTCGCAATTCAGATTCCTCATCCAGCCGAGTAGAGATTCGTGCGCGTTATTGTCGCTGAATGTATGTTGACAACAGGTACCCGGAAGCGGTGAGAGTGCAATAGAAGAGCCAGTGGGGCAACGAGTGAAGGGTATAATAGTATGTTGTGATATTACAGCTTCGTAAGGTGCAACAGGAACACAATGAAAGTGAAATTCAAGCCGCAAGCATAATCAGGTAAGATCTGGGAAAACACAGGTCAACTGCTGCCAGCTCATTAACAAACACATTTACGCAGGAGATAATCAGGAATGGTTCCCGTTGGTGGCATAGCCGCCTGCCCAAGGTGTGCGGGTTGGGCGAATTGGAGCTTGGGAGTCTGGCGGTGACCATGTCACTTCGTACTTTCCTAAACAGAGGGGTTCTACTTGTGGTTGCCCAGTAACGGCGAAGTCCCAGTGACCGCTCTGACGGCTTCTGGTGGAACCCTCTGTAGTAGCGCGGCCAATCATTGTCTAAGTGGAGGTGTGATGTGTTTACTCCACCAGACATAGATACTGGAAGCTCCAGTCGGGCTGCATCAATGTTCTATTGTCATGTCGGACCTTGATTGCAATTTACCTAGACCTGTGCCATTCCGATGGGCATAAAACGCCCTTGAAACCATTAGAAGAAGCTGTAAAATACAAATCTGTATAGGTAGGTACCTGACTGTTCCTCGGTAGTCGTCTTAACCGCCGTTGGTAATGGTGTTAGTGAGTACGGGGTAGCTGAGTGGACCAAAACCGCCCCATGTCATCGGCCAGCACAGACACCCCATGATTTGCGATTTGCGATGGAAGTATTGATGACACTAGCCAACTGGCATGCGCAGACATGCGCAGTGAGACAGCATTACTGGTGGTATGTCTCTTGTCCTGCACGCTTTATCTAGGAAAGGCAATCCATCATATGCACCTTTGCCTTTTTTTCCCTCCCTCCCTCCATCCTCCCAAGACACACATACCCGTCACGGCGATAAGCACCATGAGAAGCATCGTGGAGTTGCACCAGCAGAAACCTTTGATCTTCCCCAGCCGTCGCAGAAGAAAAGGCTAGTTGCGTAGATCTAATTACGGTCGACGCACCTATTGGTCGGAGACCGCAGAAGCCTTCTCAATTGGGCAAAGGCACTACACCCAGAACGGCATACTGTTGTTGGTCATAGCTCTGCCGTCCCTGGCCCCTCTGTCGTTCCCTGACAACCGCCTGTAGACTCTAAATTTCAGCTGCTGTTTGTCAACCAGCAACTCGAAACGCTTTTTATTACCAGTCACTAAACGGCGACATCCGGGCTTCCAGCATCTCAGTCTATTGCTGAATTATTTTCTACCTTCTCGAGAATCCTGCTACGTCTCTGATAGCCATACACACACCGGCGCACATCGTACAGTGTCCGTGCAGTTCTTGCCGCTGCTCGGCGCCTGTTGCCTCTGCTGCCACCAAGCTCAAGTTCCCATCACTTCGTAATTCTAGCCTTTTCGATCGATTGCGCATAGTTGTAGTATCGCGCCACGCGCAGACAGAAAAGACCGGCAACATGACGGACGAGGCAATTGCTAGCCATTATCAGGTTCTCGAGGAACTGGGCCGTAAGTGACATTCTTCGTAGCATTGGATTTGCTGCATACAGGAATCGAACGCTTATTCATCCTCTGCTGTAGGTGGTAGCTTTGGCATAGTATATAAGGGTATCGAGAAAGCAACCGGTGAAGTTGTCGCAATCAAACACGTAAGCAGATATTACTCCATTTGGCAGTAAGTCATGATTGAGGCAATGATTTCGGTACTAACTCTGTACTAAATAGATCGACCTTGAGTCAACCGACGATGACATTCAAGATATCCAAGCCGAAATTTCTGTTTTGAGTACATGTGCTAGCTCTTATGTTACGCAGTACAAGGCGAGCTTCCTACGTGGAAGCAAGCTATGGATCGTAATGGAATTTTTGGGTGGTGGTTCATGTCTCGACTTGGTAATGTTTCCTGCTTCATACGTTCGCGCAGCTCCCGCTGATATAATGGTCTCATGTAGCTTAAACCCGAGCCTTGCTCTTTTAATGAAGCCCACATCGCCATCATCTGCCGCGAACTCCTCTGTGGTCTCGAATACCTCCACGCCGAAGGAAAGATTCACCGAGATATCAAAGCCGCAAATGTTCTACTTTCAGAGTCCGGAAAGGTCAAGCTGGCTGACTTTGGCGTGGCTGCCCAGCTCACGAACATTAAGTCTCAGCGCAACACATTCGTGGGCACCCCTTTTTGGATGGCGCCGGAAGTTATCCAGCAATCTGGCTACGATTTTAAAGCAGATATTTGGTCTTTAGGTATTACTGCTTTAGAGATGGCAAAAGGAGAGCCGCCACACGCAAACCTCCATCCTATGAAGGCTCTCTTCCATATTCCAAAGAACTCCCCACCAAGACTTGAGGGCAATTTCTCCAAGGAGTTTAAAGACTTCATCGCACAGTGCCTGATGAAAGACCCAGACCAGAGGCCGTCGGCCAAAGAACTGTTAAAACATCGATTTATTAAGCACTCGGGCAAGAGCGAGGCTCTGCAGGAACTCATCGAAAGGAAGAGGAGCTATGATGCTACTAAGAGTAAAAAGAGAAATCGAGCCTTCTATCAAGAAACTCTCCAGGACTTCTCGCCAAGAGATGAACTGGATGAGTGGGTGTTTGATACGGTTAGGTCGGTTGTGCCTAGGAAAGCAACAGTCAAGTCTCGAAAGCCATCGTCTATCTTCTCTACGGAAGAGGCATTGCGACGAATGGATCTAAAGGACGCACCGCTGCAGCCATCATCATCTCCAGCTCCTTCGACTATGCGAAAGTCAACTGTGCGACGACAACCGTCTGGCTCGCAGATGTCTGGCACTGGGTCTGTACGCGGCCCGCCTGCTCCAGCTTTGCGACGTCCACTCCAACCAGATATGTCCTTTGGTAACTCCGGCTCTTCTCAACGCCTTTTTCGAAGAGTGCCATCGGATGGCTCTAGTTCTGGCCGAATCTCTCCTAGCCCCTTCGATGATGTTGCAGATGAGAATAAGCATCCTAATACAGTCGAGGCAAACAGTAAAGAGGCGGTCTTGGGCCGGTGCTTGTATTCTAAAGCTCTTGAACCTACTCTCGCAGAACTTCATGCGCAGACATCCAGCATGGCTAAAAGAGAAGCTCTTGCCAAACTCTCCGACGCATTCGCCGTTCTCGATGCTGTTGATCCCGAAGGCGCCTATCACCTCCTCCGCAACCTCAACTGCAACCTTGCGCAGGACAGCAAATTGTCCAGTGTATTCTTAGATACCGTGGGCTCCGTGAAAAGACCCATTGACTCGGGAACGCCACAAGGTACGGTGATTATTAAGAGTACGCCGGCCGATCCACCCCTGAGCCCCACAAAGCTTGTCCTAGCTGCCAACAACCCGCATCTGAAGAGTCACAGAAGGCGTCAGAGCGCGGCCCTGGTGAGCGCGGGCATCGGCAATCCTGAAAAGGTTGCTAGACAGGAACGGGACGCAGAGAAGGCAGCGCTGCAAGCCAAGTACCCTGGTCGCGAGCCCCAGCCGGGTATGGAGCACTCCAAGCAGCTCTCCGACGTCCTGTACAGCCGATGGGTAGACGGCTTACGTCTGCGTTGGCCTGGCACATGAGAGTCTGAACCATTACTTTTGCTCTTCGACATATAATAAGACATAAACGGGTGCCACGCACTCGTATATGCAAGATCTTCAAGGCTGGTTTGGAAGGCTTCCAAAGTCAATGACTTCGTGTACGACATACTCGTTGCACAGGCAACCAGTGACGTATAGTCAGTGGAACTCCTAGTGTTGGATTACAGTGTCTCAGTATTGCTTGTGGGTGGAGTTTTTTTGTAAGCGCATGTCCCCAGGCGGCTTCAAGTGTTCGCTTATTTGGTTGTTCGTTCTCTGGATGGAGGGATGATTCCAGGATTCGTCACGAGCTACGGTCACGGTCTTTCGTCATCTCCATCCGCATTTGCATTGTATGGTGTTGCTATTGTTTGTTGCTTCTGTTTTTCGATCTTCCTTTTATGGAACGGCATATACGGAGAAAGAGAAAAGCAAGTAAGTGATGGAGTTAGATTTCTTTTCTAAGATTCTTGAGTTTGGGGAATCTGGAGCAAAACCTTCGTGCTAGAATGATACCACCGTGTTCTAGCTAGGCAGTGACCAAATATGTAATAATTTATGATGCATTTCAAGCTCTTCATATAAACACCTTGGTATATCTAATCTCATCAAAATGTGGTTTTACATATTGTGTTGAATTACTTTACCGTGAGAGCCAAAGCGTAGAAGGAGCTATCTTCACGTACAAACTCATCCATTTTGTTGTCAATGTGCAAGACTCCATTAGTTGGGGCATGGCATCGGCCACCATGTAAGTATCAATATGCTCCCACAGATCTAGATCACCGGCCATTATGGTGTTGAGAGCCTTGCAGAGGAGGGTATCCACAGACGCCTTGTCAGCCCAATCCGCCTCATCATTGTCATAATCCTATACTGACATTGACCTCCCGGCGCACGTAGGTTGGGCGCGTCGCAGGCAGACATTGATGCTGCAAAAAGACGCTCGTTGTTCGCTGTCATTCTCCCACGCGCAGGTGTTGACAGCGGCGACGTACTGGAGGTGTTGCGATAGACACTCACACGTCGCATGGAAGGCTGTGCTACCACCGGTGAACCAAGGGTTTAATCTCCAGATGCCAGAAAGCTTTTCGCTATCATCATCATAACTCAGACGGTTAAGTGAGTAGATCTTTGTTAGATATATAGTGAAGCTGTTCGCACTGTAGTAGACTTAGATGACCTCATTGCGAAACTGCTTATTGACTTGCGCGAGCCTGGGAGGAGCAAGCCCCGTGCGATAAGGCTGATCCCACCTCAGGTCGATTGTTTCTCTCTCCGTAACAACAGCGAACTTGTAAATTGAATATCGTATCTCCGGCGGGAAGCCCAAGAGAAGGTTCTGGGAAGACATAGTCAGATAGAGGAAAGGGTATAGTATGATCATGGTGTGGTATGTTTTACCTTGCTAACCATGATGACTCCTGTTGAAAATCGCGTAACGCGTTGCTCTGGTGTACTATACTAGGGAACGGGGGTATTGGTTGCTTGAGTGCAGTAGCGAGACGAGCAGTGACGGCTTCTCCTCTTATTAGATCACAGGATAGGTCTTTTCTCAGTCTGAATTAGGCACACACATCTTGTGTAGTTGGAGGCTGTGTAGACGGTGAAGTAGGTATGTGGAGAGATTTGCCAGCTGTGTGGCGGACTGGGTTAAGAGAGAAGGTACCTAGAGGAAAGGATTTGTTCCGTCAGTAACGTGCAAGAGGGATCCTGTCAAGCTATACATATATAGCGTAGTACCAATGGGGGTACTACGGCTAACCTTTTACCTCTAACAGATCCAATGTGCTTAAGAGGAGGATATATTCGCGTGTTACAGGGCAAGGACCCTCGGGTTTGGCAGAAAGAAGGTACCGTTCCCGGCTGTCTTCTTTGAGGTATCTGGTAGGTGCGAATGTGTACATAATGCAGGCACGGCCTGACGCATACATATCGAAGTGACTATACCTGATAAACACAGCATGCTCGCTCTTTTAAGAATAAAATCAAAACCTAGTAAAAAACCAGGTAGAAAGAATCTAGTGAGTAACAGGTAGTTCTAAGCGTCGTAAGAGATACTATATGCACTACTACTTCGATCTGCGTGCAGGAGTTTGACGGTGCGTCCGTTCGCGCTGACCTTGACGCACAGCCGATCGTAACCCATGCTCCACGGGAGATATGCCGCGCGGTTGGTGTTGATCTCACACCCCAGTATACCGACTGAGTATCCGTAATAGGGCTGTAGGATGATGCTGAAGCTACCGCCTTGCAGCGAACTGTCTGTCGGAAAAGTGAGGGCCGTAGAGGTCATGACAGCTACTAAGCCGAAGACTGAGAGTACTGAGAAACATGTTGAAATTGTGTTTTAGCAAGACCCTCGATAAAGTCACATGAATTCAGGGCGATAGATATAAGAAATAAAGGAATGTGTTTCATAGGATCAACGTTGAAAATCGCGACCTTATTGAAATAGTAGGAAAATTATAGAGACCGCTAGTCTCTTATATATCAGTTGCTTATACCGAATCCTACTGAAAGGTGCTATTAGCTAACAGGAAAAAAAAAAAAAAAAAAAAAAAAAACCTCCAAGTACTTAAGTACCTAGCGTCTGACGACCTGCTTGACTGGCACATAGAGGCACCTGTCGACAACCGCGCCCATCGGAGCTTGCGGTGACTGGCCTAACGGCTAGGGCATAAGTCAAGAAGCATGGTTTAGCCGTGCTAGGGCGGAAACGGGTCCACCGAGAGCCTTGTCAAAGAGTGACTCTCTATTGGTGGAGTTGCGATCTCGAGAGGTGCGCTGGTTTCGAAGCCATAAGCCTTTAAACAGGCGATCCGCATCGGTCGGTCTATGAGCTCTCAGCCATGGTTTATTCATAGCTAGGCACCCAAGTCACAGTTCCCCTTCTTGATTCTCCTAGATTATAGGAGGACTATTGAGATCCTGCGCTAGAATGGGAATTGAAGTAGGCAGGTAACAATTGTTCACAATGGGATCATTCGTCTGACGCCTAATCCCTTGACGAAAGCTTAAGCCGATACTTTGGGAAGTTAACTGTAGTATTTGAGCTACAAACAAAGAAGTTATGGCATCGATCCTTACTAGGTAGTCAATATCGACTGCTTGTTGGTGGACTGGCAAGTACAAGTAGCCTTTATAGACGTCTGCTGAGGCTGGTATAGTAGGTGATAGGGCTGAATTAGGTGTGATGGCGTTGGAGTTGCCGTCTTGGCATCTGCAGGTACAGTATTCACGCCACCACCGCCAGGGCCCCAGATGCAGGCGAGACTGTTATTGGGATATTGCTAGATGCCCCGGATTCTTCCGCCGTTTTCCTGCGACTATAGGTACAAAGATGGTATACGTATTTCTACAATCGTGGAGTAACGCTGACCTCCAAGCGCTGATACCTAGATTGATTTGACCGAATATGATCGATGGAGCTCCGTATGCATTACTGTCCGCCCGATCGCGAGGTTATCGCTAGTCTTCTTTCTGACTTCCACTAGTCGCGCCGAATTTCTGACATGTGGATCTACTGTTAAAGTTTGAGTACGCGGGTACCATTAATACATCTTTTTTTGCGGTCAGGGATGGGGTTGTATGTTCCCAAGTCTTCTCCTAGATCTCGGGTTAGGGGGTTGTACAGCCAGTGTCTCTTCTCGTATTCTGTCTTCCACTTCTCTTCCGTCCTCGCCATTGTCAGGTATGCCGTTTTTCACTGGCGACTTTAAAAACCCTTTCTTCTCGACTTCGCGAATCTTCTCCAAAAATATCTCTCCCATCATAATATAGCCCTCATTGGTTGGATGAATTCGGTCATTGCCAATATCCTCCGGCTTGGGACGGTTATCTAGCCCCTGATCGTAGTGCATCTCCGCTAAAGCAACCGGTTTCTTCTCGCGCATCAAGTCGTAGGCAACTTGTCGAATCTGCGCGTTAGCACTGAGCATGCAGGGCTCAAATTCAAGATTCGGTGTTGTAACCAGTGTGGACAGGATTATGGTCGCTTGTGGGGACGCCTCGAGCATGTAGTACATGAAGTCCCGCATCCGCGCGAGAATGTTAATGGTGTCATCCTTCTGAAAACAGTCACTGGTTCCGACCTGCACGATAATTAAGTTGGGCTGTAGCGCTGGCACAGCTTGTATGGCGTGTTCGTGGAGATGTCGGATCCTTTTGGCGCCGTATCCCTCGACGTCATTATCAACGAAATCGCCGAAGCGGTTAAAGCCCACGCAGTTCACTGGGTTTCCCAAGGCTGTGAGATTATCGCGAACATATTTTCTATAGCCGCGGTCGCCTGTCGATTGCTCACCCCGTGTCACCGAGGCTCCGATAAACATAATACGCAAAGGCATGCCATTTGCGATGGGGCCATGGGAGACCTTCACGAGCCGATTCCAGTTGTACTCGGTGTCAATGGTGTTAGCGGTGAAAATGCCTGTTAATCTCTTTAATTAGCGTATTCAAGAGATGACCCGATTGCACTTTGGCAGCCATTGGGCGGATAGCGTACCAATCAACGCCAAGACCAATACAAATGCCAGCCCAAGCTTGTACGGGCCTGATGATAGCATCGCCATGGGTATAGTCCTCAACTTCATAGCCAAGTGTGCTCATTCCAAACAAGTGCAAGACAAGAACACACAGCGCTTTAAAAATCAGATGGACGGGAGAATGAGAAAACTCGGAGGCAACGCGGCACAGCAGCTTCGCGTTTGACAATCATGGTCAGAACATGTTGTTGGCATCCCCTAATTAGAATCCCCCAAGACGGTCGGCTATCGGCAACATCTCCGTTTATTGGTTGGTCGAGTTGTGTGGTGCGCCAAGAGGGGGAACACGGAATGCGCCTTGGTGATCCGTTACCATTCTTGCTTGGGCTTCGTCATCAGGTAGGATAACGGCGCAGCCTTGGCACATCTGGCAGCATGGCAGCATGTAGTAGTGAGGCGGCGAGCGAAAATAGCTAGACTATCCCACCTCATAACTAGCCACTACTTTTTACGCCGTATCTCAAGCAATTTACACTCCGAAAGAACGATTTTGATGTGATTCTCAATTAGTAGAGTGAATGGAGGTGCAGTTAGCGTGCGACTACAGAAAAAAGAAGTTAGTTGGTCAAAGTGATGATTTTTGGTAATTAATTAAAGATCGGGTAACGTACGATTATGATTAGTTATAAAGGGGGTATATAGTCCAACTAATTTCGCTCACCGCCTCGAATGGGAGGCGAGTGAGGGATTTAGGACTGTTGGTCGGCCGCCGGCCGCAAGTTCAAAAGGCTGGCATGCCTGGGCGTCTGCATGTTATTATGAATATCCTTAGATAAGGACCGTGCTCATAGTAGAGGGCACTGTATAGCACAAATATCTGTGTCCTCCTACTATTGAACCACTTTACTCATAAGAAGTTAGTTGCTTGGCTTTCTGTATTCTCCGTCATGTTCCTATCAAATACCCAATGCTTTGACCATATGATTGTGCTGAATCAAACTGGGGCTTATTTTTTAGTAGTTTCCTAATATCTTTATAACCACATCGACAAGTCTGAGGTTTATTTTCACAGTACTAACTGTACGGGTACTGTGTTGGCTGAAACATCCCTTTCGATCATTAGGTAGGCGCAGGGATATTAGAACGGAAATACTACCATGTAGGTCAATACATGAAATCGCACACCTAAACTTTACCACCTATTCTACTCAGGCTCAGAAGATTGACTGCTATGACTACCTCATAGCGCAATAACTACAGCTTCATGGGCATTGATACGGACTTGATCGAACCATCAGGACGTAGACCATTTTGACAGATTGTCGAGCCATAGTCGTTGCGCTGAAATTCCTAGTCCAGTGTACCCATGGCTTACTGCACGCTCTTCTATATGCAACCTGGCCACATCACGAGCTGATCCTGCGCCAGTGTGCCCATCCAGCTACGCTGTCTACCGACTGTTTTTTCATCAATTCTACAAGCCAATGCGTTCGCGTTGTTGGTGAAGGAGGGTACTTCAGAGGCGAAGTTATTACCCTGCCTAAGACACTCCTTGGGAGGATCAGAGTTGCCAAGTTACGCCTTCTTAAACACCATTGACGTGACTTATGTTGCTGTACGCTTGTCTGTTTTCAGCCACCTTACAGTGTTTCTCAAAGTAGGTGTGAGCTTTTCAGGCTCGGGAAAGGTCCGCGTTATTGACACAGGACAACGACCTTCCTTCTACTCTCCCATAGAGCAAGGGTGAAGTATATTCATTGGTCCGAAATGCCAAAAGAACTTATGAAGATACGAATCATACTTGAGGACTAGGAGACCCTGAAGGTTGCTGGCAGTCATTTAGTGGATGAAGGACATTAGTGGCTTCGCATTACCTCGGACTAAGAATTCATTATTTTCTCAATAATCCCTTGTCGCCAGTGTAAAAGGAGGGAAGGGAAGGCTAGCGCTGCCCTTACTTTGTCTTTGGGCAGGGCGGATGACCGAGAGGAAATGGAAATTGTTGACTGACTGCATGGATGTTTTTCATTTGCGAATAAGAAACTCTGCCAGGCCGTGCTTTGCATTAGAAATTTGGTGGACTAGCATGTAGATGATCACAATGAAAAGATAGACAGGACAGAAACCCTTAGCCTGAGGACAATACACGAGCAGAGAAGGAAGTGATTGAGCACCCACTATGATGTCCTTCGTGTTTCGATGCGCTTTATCAAATATGAGAATAGCAGCGCACGAGCCACAATACCTAACGTCAATTACCTGGTAATGGGGCTCTGGGACCCACATGCAGTAAATACTTTATTCTATATAAATACATATCACGACTTCTATGCACTATGTCGGGTAGCAGTGTCCGGATCAATGCATCTTCACTTTCGCATGTGAACTTGCACGTATGTTCATGTCAAGCACACCTTCTCCCAACTTAGCAAACATAGAAGGTGTAAGAATACATGTTTGCGGAAGGGGGCCCGAGATCATGTTAAACTAAATGGAAAGTCTTACATTGTGGTATTTCTGCTAAATTGGAATTCCGCTCAGTATTAATCTACCTACTTGCGGGACCCAACGCGTCTTCAGCCCCGCGCCGCGCTACAACAGCCCTCTGCAAATACGGAACATTGCAGACTTGTCAAGAAACTCATGCCTACGCCATCATGGAGAGCTTTCTTCGCGAATGGAGGCAAGATGCCCTGAATAAAGCCCAATACGAGTCAGCCATTTTCATCGGTGACAAGCTACTGGCCCTTACAAGTTGGGTTTGCACCACAACAAAATGATTATTGAGATGCTGACCGGGTTGTGCAGATGATGATAATGACGCCTTCTGGCTAGCACAAGTGCATTTTGCCACTGGCAATTATACCAGGGCACAAGCCTTCCTCTCAAAGCAAGATCTAATAAATCGGAATCCATCGTGCCAGTACTTAGCTGGCCACTGCTTCATCAAACAATCTCGCTATGATGAGGCTCTAGCGGTGCTTGGGGAGCGCAATCCCACACATCTTATATCAAATCCCGCAAACAAGCGCAAAGCACAGCACACTAATGGCCGCTCTACTACGAATTTGAGCCGGGGCCTCTCGAAGCCTCAAGAGCGGCGGAACGAATCCTGGGAAGAAGAAACGGCTAATAGGCGTTTTGAGGCGGCCATGTGCTATTTAAGGGGCATCTGCTACGCCAAGCAGAATGCCTTCGATAGAGCCAAAGAATGCTACAAGGATGCTGTTCGCATCGACGTGCAATGTTTCGAGGCCTTCCAACAGCTGATGAAGAACTCGCTTATGTCGCCAGATGAAGAATGGCAATTTCTCGAATCGCTAGATTTTGATGCCATCGCGGTCCCTGGGGACCCTTCGTCATCACAGGAGGCTGCCGAGTTTACCAAAATGCTCTACACCACGCGACTTTCTAAATACCGAAATCCTGATTCCTTTACATCTGCTTGCGAGACCTTGTCAACTCACTATAACCTCTCTTCAAACCCGGACCTCCTACTTGCTCGGGCGGACCTTCTATACACTCAGTGTAGATATAAGGACGCTTTAGCCATAACAGACTCTATTCTTCAAGATGACAAATATAATTTCAGCATATATCCCCTCCACCTTGCTTGCCTGTTCGAGCTTAAGATGAAGAACGTCTTGTTCTTGATCGCACACGATCTTGCTGACAACCATCCCGAAGAGCCCTGCACGTGGCTTGCTGTGGGCATCTACTACTTTGCTATTGACAAGATTGCCGAGGCGCGACGCTACTTTAGTAAAGCTAGCATGATGGACGCGCACTTTGGGCCGGCTTGGATCGGGTTTGCTCACACTTTCGCAGCTGAAGGAGAGCATGACCAAGCCATCTCTGCGTACTCTACAGCAGCTCGGCTGTTCATGGGTACACATCTCCCACAGGTATTCTTAGGGATGCAAAACCATGCTTTGAACAACATGACACTTGCCGATGAATTCTTAAAAACAGCATACGGTCTCTGTAAAACGGACCCTTTGCTTCTCAATGAGATGGGAATAGTGTACTATCATCAAGATCGGCCGCAGGATGCAGCCACTCTTTTCCTTAAAGCACTGGAAGTAGCTGAGGATATTGACGCGGAACCACAAGCTTGGCTCTCTGCCCGTACAAATCTTGCCCATGCCTACAGGCGTGCGAAAAAGTTCGATGATTCGCTAGACCAGTTTGATGAGGTTCTACGACAGGGCGGCAAAGATGCCACCATTTTTGCAGCGAAAGGACTAATATACATGGAACAGGGAGGGAAGTGGGACTTAGCAGTCGAAGTACTGCACCAAGCGCTAGCGATACACCCGCAAGACCCTATCGCGACGGAATTATTGAATAAAGCATTGGAAGAAACGACAGGGATGCTTATTTGAAATATGGCATGCATATAGTTCAAGTTCATGACGTTTGATGTGCAACCATTCAACTCATCCTACCTACATACCCTTTTAGCCGGTGGGTGAGCCAGTGAGACCAGAAAGCCCTCTTTGTTGGCTTTCTCGAGGTAAATTCTCTTAGTATAGACCTCTGCAACAAGCTGTTCTTGGTCTTCCTCAATTGAAATGTCACTCTTCGTCAGGAGCACGACTCGTTTTTGGGAGTTTTGGATTGCTTGAATAGATCAATGATGTTCTCATTGCCAGCCAACCTTGCTTCTTCTAAAGCTGTTTTCTTCCTTTTATTCCTTATGCCTAAGTCGGCCCCATTTGAGATTAAACACAAGACGACATTGCGATGTCCCTGGATCACCGCACGGTGTAGTGCCGTACAGCCTTGCCGGTCCGCAGCATTTACATTGCTTTTACTGTTCAAAAGAAGCCGTACGATCGAAAGCTGATCAGAGGATGCTGCATCATGGAGTGCAGTTCTGCGCTCGTTATCCCGAGCGTTAACTAAGTCGGGACATTTTTGAATCAAGAGCCGAATAGTTTCCTCTTGCTGTCCGGTCACCGCGCTGTGCAAAGCTGTTTGCCCAGTGTTGTCTTTTCTTTTTGGATCAGCACCCTTCTCAAGTAGCAGCCAAATGAGAGTGTTGTAGCCCTTGAGCGCGGCAAGATGTAGAGCTGTTTGCCCTAGCCGTGTCTTCGTATTCACGTGTGCGCCGCTTTCCAAGAGAAGCCATGGCAGAGTCTTGTCACTGGCCTTCTCCCAGACCTCTACGGCGATGTGCAACGGCGTGCGGCCTTTGGGGTCGGGTAGGTTGACACTGGCCTGGGCCCGAAGTAAAAGATAAACCACCTTTCCATGCCCGTACTCAATTGCGCCGCATAACGCTGTACCTCTCTCGGCTGGCGTTGCGTCGTCCAGGACGTGTCTTTCGATCAACAACTCTATGAGCGCCGTGCGCCCCTCGCGTGCGGCCCACGAGAGTAGCGTCCATCCGTCCTTGCTGCTCTTGGGGCTCTCGAGAGATGCGCCGTTATGAATCAGCGTCTCGACGATCTCTTTATGACCGCGCTGGGCCGCCCATCGTAGCGCTGTCCAGCCGTCTTCGTCTGCAGCGTCGATCTTAGCCTTGTGGGTTAGCAAGAGGTCGACCAAGCCGCTGAGTCCGTACGCCGCCGCATAGCGGAGCGGTGTCCATCGATGGGCGTCTTGCATATTGAGATCTACGACGTTCTTTGAACTCAAGATCAGCTCCACGGCGGATGTATCCTCGTTCACGACGGCCCTGTGGAGCGCCGTGCGGCCAGCTTTGTCCGCCACGTTCACGTCGGCGCCCTCTTGGATAAGTAGATCGAGGACTTTGGTTTGCTTGTAGAATGTTGCCCAGTGCACCGCTGTCTCGCCGTTCGCCGTCTGCGCATTTATGGCATACATGCGCCGCTTGCACAGCTTGCGCGCGAATTTCGCGATCCCAAAGTACGCCGCTATACTGTTCGCGATCAAGAGTTAATAGTTGTCACTTATAGTTCAGAATCTGGCTCATTATGAGAGAGTTCCGGGAGCGTGCAAGAACATATGGCATATGGGAGACTCTGCTACACTGGGCAATAAACAGCTCTGGAACACGTACTGCAGCCCCGTAACGTTCTCCTCCACTGCAAACCTAGTCTCTGTCATAGCCCGGAATGCATTCGTCAGCTTCGCATCGTCTGATAGGAGCTTGCATGCCAGTCGATGTACGTCGCCGTGCGCACCAAAAGAAATGCTAAAACATTCGAGGTCAGTAATTATTCTTCCAAACGACAGTTTCGGGAGTTTATGGCGCTCCTGAAGTACGGGGCCAGCCTAAAGGGGTGATCTTTTGTCTCCTGACAATCCCTGAAGCAGTGAAAATTGAACCTGAAAACTACTTACTGGTCGCCCCAGTGATTCGCTGCGTAATTGTGGAAAGTGTTTTTCTTCTTGGGCCGGCTCGATGACGGTGATGTCGTTTGCTGAGAGCCGAAGTCGTCGAAGAGGAGATACGTTAAGCACGCACGCGCCATCGATGAGTGAAAGTCTTTGTCAAATAGCGAGGCTTTGTTCTTCTCGAGATATCGTGCCGCTGTATAGTGCGCTAGTCGCACGATCTTGGTCCCTGGGTCAATGACGAGGATTCCTGCGCACACCGAGGTGAGCAGCTCTTCCGTCACTACCTTAAGTTCAGATAGCTTTTTGTTTTCCAGCTCGATAGCTACTGCGTGAAGGAGCTCTGAGATAGTCAATGATCGTTCCGCAAAAACGAGCCACCCTAGGCTGCGAATTGCGAGGCGATATTTGAATTCGCCCTTTCCAGAGATCAGAAGTCAGTGGTTTCCGTTTAGGATGAATGTTTTGAGGGTTTCGAGAGTATGCAAAAGCAAACGGGAGCAAAGACACTCCCGATAACTTGGTTACTACAGCTAAACCCCGCCAAGAGGGGAAATGAAAGGCTCAGATTTCTTACTTGCTTGGTAATTCTTTCAAATGCTAGTTCATAGACGCCATCAGGTGATTTTGGTAAGGTTTTAAGACCCTCATTGAAGTCTTGGAGTGTAAATTTGGAAGCCAGAAAATCCATGTGGAGCTGTGCGAGGAGGAACCTGTGAACTATGTCAGTGCTGCGACGCCAATCCCAAGAGGCCGTGTTTCTTACATTCCCTTCGACTTACTAATGATCATGTTGAGGGCTTTCTCCCAGAACTGATCGTCCCCCTGTTTGATGAGCGCTTGTAGTCTCCCCTGTGCTGGATCCGATACACGACTATTAAGATAGCTCCTTAGGTCTTCATCTTGGGCAGTTATGACGAGCTCGGCGTCAGCCTTCACCTCGGAATGTATGTCTAAGTCTGGTCTTGATGTGAAGATGGTATAGACATTAGAAGGGAGATGACGTATCGTCTTCAGAAATTCGGCCCTCGTGTTATTGTGCGTATCGGATGGGCATTCGTCAAGGGCGTCGATGACGATATTAACTCGAGCGAATGACTTTATCTCGGCCTCCAGCATCTCTAGGTACTCCCCTGTCGTCGGGAACACCTTCCGGGCCTCCCAGTTTTCGAATGCTTCTTCAACCTCTTTTGAAAAATGAGTTCGGTATTGCACGAGTTGCGCAAGCAAGCTGAAGTAGAGGTTTTGCACAATGTACTTTTCCTGGTCCTTGTAGTCAAAATAGATGTATATGCAAACTGCATTACCAAGCTTGAAATAGGTTTGCAGATGGTCGATTATGATTGACCTATGAAGCTTGATTAAATACGCTCGCAGTTCTATCTGCTGAAGCGAGGGTCACTCACGCAAGAACGGTTTTACCGGCACCAGCTATTTTCTGTCAGCGCTTCAAGAAAGTAGAGTGTTTGGTAAGGCTCACGGATTCCGGAGCATAGCAATCTATGAATGCCCCCCTCTCTCCAAGCCTGGAAACTAGGATCTTTCAATAGCCATTGACCCGTCCCTGGTGTTTTCCTGAAGATCTCGATGGTATTTCGATGCTTTTTGTCGAATGTCAGGGGCGATGAGTTCGCCAACCACTTCGAAATCGTCCATCGGTCCCTATTTCCAACTAAACTACTATAAGCTTCGTATGTAGCAGCGCGGAATACATTACTTACTGTAAAAATGTTGATTGTCTATGAAGTAGAGATTAGTCCAGGAGCTGGGGAAGTCTGTTCATAGTTCTATCCATCTTACTGTAGGCGATTCCACCACTGACGCGTACGTTCTCTGCATTGATCGATTGATACGTTCCCTCCTGTCCTAGAGAGCCATTTCTGTCTTGAGATGCTGTACAAATCAGCAGCTATTTGGATGGCTTAATAATACTTCTTAAGATTAACACATTACGAACCAAATTCAATGTTCCCATTATTGGTAATAGTATGTGCTACTACTGTCTGCTGGGGGTTGTGAGCCCGCACTGCGCTCCGGCGAGCGCCAAATCCCCTTTCGGTCTCAGACCCCTCTTCAGAATCTCCTGCCTTTACATGGAGACTTAGTTTTTGCGTGAGTCCTTATTAGATAGGATTGTAGATTGAATACCTTCCCGTAAGGACTCTTTGTCGAATCCATGGTGATACAGCTGGTGAGGAACACAACTGGTTGTTCAAGAAACTACGCTGTGGGCACTGTATTCGTGGGGCACAGTTTTTGACGCTGGTGATATCTATGCTTGCAACTATTCGTCGTACACAGCCTTCCTGACAGCCTGTCGGCTGGATATGCAGTCAGCATGGCGATCCCGTCCAAATACACGAGGCAAACCAGGCAACTATGGTGACTATAGTCAGACAAAAAATCACTAAGAACATATAAATCATTATAGCACCACTTGCGCAGCATTTTCCTTGTTCAGAGTGGCATGGGGTAGTATACATATGTAGAGCCATGATGCACAGCCCAGCAAGCTCTCTTCAGGAAACATCCCGATGCATGAATTGAATATCATCCCCCCACATGGAGGCTGAAATGTCGGCAGGACCGAACTTTACCAGTAGAGCCATGTCCGAAAAATCCACTCTTAATAGTGCCATGCAACTGAAGCAGCGGGATGTGGTAATCCAATTGTAAGCTGACTTTGCGCTATGAAATGAGAGACTATCAGCCCAGTAGGGAGTTTCTATCCATCAGCAACGGTTACTTATCACATGCATTTATTTAGCCGGCTGCAGGGCAGAACGACAACCAGCCAGCTATGTGAGCGGCAGGCTATGATATAGCACAGTATTTTGATATGGACTGACGCGTGGACTTCCTCATCTTATGCCTTGAATACGCAGTCATATATTGATTCAATGGTGCTCTAAGAGACATGCATCTGTCGCATTAACGTCGAAATGATAAATTGCCTTGGATAGTCTGGGTACCACTCATGACGATTGATTTTTTGACGTTACCCCAGATCATAACGCTTCCAGAGCCCACGTTCTGTGTCTCGATGTCTCCGTTCCCGGACCTGGTGCCATTACAAGCATTACTATCTTCCTTGCACTGAAGACCCCTGTCGCCCCTACTGCCTGGGAATTGAATGTACTCAATCCAGCGTCGTAGCTCTCCGACAATGCTCACATAGCCTGGGTCCTCCGATGTACTAAATCTTGCTATGTCCCTGTGATCACGATGTATTCCAATCGCGGGGTATCCTGGGAGGACTGCGGATTCTTTAGGAACGACCTCCCCTATTCCAGCCATCGGAAGCTCTTCGTAGAAGCTAGTGATATCCCACGGCGAGCGCCCGGCCTGCTGCTGTGAGCGAAGTAGCGAATAGAAATCGGTCTGGATCCGAGATAGAACTTCAGAGTCTTTGCGCAGTACTTTCAGTATCTTCAAGTTCGTTCTAGTTGCCATCCCAATCATCTTCGCCAGTTTCTCGGCTACGGGAGCTAAGCTGGCCCCCAAATGTGGGGTACCAAGGAATAGGATGCCGCGTGTCGAGTCAAATATGCGCCGCAAGTGAGTCTCAGGGCTGGTTCTCGACAGTAGCAGCGCATCTTTCACCACCAAACCTCCAAGACTATGCGCAACAAAAATTATTGGTCGGTGATCCTTCGGTAGTAGGTCAGCGTGTCTGCACAAGCAAGGTAACGAATCAGGTAGACAAACGCTCCGGTCCGCGGCCCTGTATGTCGTGAGAGCCGATAAAAGGTTCATCGAATGGTCGCCTATCCGGTTGCCTGAAATACTGGTTCGCCAACCTACCACAGCCGCATCATAGCCAAAGGTGAGGACTCGGGCTTCAGGAACAGAAGAAGGCAACAACAGCTGCGGCCAACTTTCGGTGTTCTTCCCGGCTGACCATGTGTGGTCTCGATGACCTGTTATTCCGTGTACAAAGATGATACTCTAAAGTTCAGCTCGGTGTCATAGCCTGGTACTCATGGGATCCGTGACTCACTCAACAATGGCGTCACCTGGGTTGTACAGAGTCTTAATGCCATATTTAGATTCGGAGAATACATCTCTAACTTCCCGTATCCAACTATCGCTGAGCGATCTCTTCTCGTCGGCAAGTCTGATTGTCATTGTGCTGAAATTTTGACTAGATTAATAATAGATGTGAAAGCACCAAAGCAAATTTTCGTGGGTAGCTCTTCTCATGGTGCTACCAAGGTGCTATCTAGTTTTTCTCACACTTACGTTAGACGTGCTGCAAGTACACGTGGAGTACTGCCGAGGCGGTAGGGTTTCCTTAGAAAGCCAATGGTAGCCTGCCTGATGTACATGCATGACGAATAGTCCTAAGGTAGGCTGAGCATGCATCACTTTGTTCTTTATCAAGCCGGTAACTACCAGGGCGTACCTCGAAGGATAGGTATTTATACTTCCACGGTTACTATACTCAGCCTATGGCAAGGTTGACTCCCAATCTGCCAATTCTTCTGTTCGCTCTATCCACCGACAACTCAGCACAATGTTCGCTCACCGTACGTCAAATGCGTCGAAGACCACTACGTTCGAAGGCGGCACTGGTTCACATGGGCGGAAACTCAAAGATGGGTCATTGCTAGAGCCACCGACTGACAAGAAGGTGACACACGTCAACCTTCTATTTGCTTACCTACAAGGAGGCTCACAGTGCATAGGTGGCTCAAGCTGTTATAACGGCTACTCAAGAGCGTATCGATATCAAGGCTGAAACTGTAGAAGAATCGATAGTTTCCCATGAGATTCAAGCCGGTAATATAGAGCTTGGTGAGCGAAAATGCATTTTCCATTGTTATTTTTTTCTGGAAATAATCTAACGCCGAGTCAGAGGACTATGGAATGGACAATGGCTCCGAAGCCTCAGACCTTGTATGAACGATAATCTAACACTTGTCCCTATTACACTACTTATTGCGATATAGGACAGTCTTGATGGTGCGACAGTAGTTGATGCGAATGGACCCGTTGATGATACACCGCGTAAGACTGGGGCTGTCACCCAGGTTACTGCAAGTAGCAAGCTGGTAGTATTGGGTGGGATCAAGTTTACCAAGCGACGGAATAAATGAAAAGTGGTGCAGATGTTCGATCATGTATCATTATCATTGAAGTTGAGCAGGGATTTGGGGCGATAGAAAGTTAGCTTTACCCACATCTTGAAGGAAGGCTGAGAGTAACAAGTTAGGAAAGTCTATATTGTCTTACTAGCCTCCCAAATGACATATATCTTTTTCTTTGCAGCAGCGGCAGCCAAAGTGGGAGTCCCTACTCACCCCGTAAAAACAATACGTTGAGCTTTGCGTGGTTATGGATCTATTGGAAGCAAGTAGATTTATACTGTTACACTATAATTATTCACTATGGATATGCTATTCTTCGAAGTTAAGAAATAGGACACAACATGGCCATACTCCCAAGGCAACCATCGCAAAAAGGTCGAAGAGAGACTGGGAAATCACGTAGTTGAGGGTGGGGTGAACTTAAACATCATAATATTGAATATAGCTCGAATAGGCGAGGAACATTATGGCGCATTAATTATCAGGTTAGATGTATATCGATCAAATTACTTGGAAGTATATACTCTGTAACTTGTAGTATGTTCTAATCTAGTTAGGTAAGTAATCTCTTATCTGGGTAGTCTATCAGACAGTCGGGGTAAGTTGATCCCGTTTGGGAGAAAGCGGGGTATAGAAATCGACCCACTTATCTTTGCCTCTTATAGTATAGTCCAGGATGGTATAGTATAGGCAATAGTTAGATAAGTTCATCTCCTGGGCAGGACATTTCGGCCATTTCTTGTGATGTTTTATCTCTGAGCATTACAAGCTTCATCCTAGGCGACGTTTATACACATGACACCTCGCATTCCCAGCAGCATGGCACAGCCTCATGCCCGAGTGGGGATCCCCAAAATATTCGGTCAGACAAGCCCAATTGCTTCGGCCAAGTGAATGGGGGTTTGACACGTAGTAGCTATGCATGCACGCCATTCAGCTGTCGTCGCATACACGATAGCTACTATTCACCCAATCCGCTGAAGGAAGATATGCATCTGGCAAAGCCATTCATGTTCGTATCCCAATCACGCTGTGCCCGGGCGAAAGCACTGAGCATGAACACCCCGCTCTGCCATCTCCAATGGCAATCCGCGGCCACAACGCTAAGCTTATATATGCATGAAAACTGAACGCGACTGCGATGGAGAACCGGATCCAGCGGTGCGTATACCTTTCCAGTACAGCCGCCTATGGCTGAACGGATCCAGCGGTCTCGGCTGTTTGCTCCGCTCTGTGATGCGTCCATGAGGCTCTTTGATATAGCGCCAATAGAAGAATCACGTCAGAAATATTTTGAAGTTGCGGCCAACATTGACGAACTCTTCTCAAAGTTTGCCCCAGTTTGTAAGGCTTAGCTTTGCTTGGGCGTTCCCCGAAACCCGCATCGACAAATTAGTCTACTCGGCCAATGTAAACGTTTAAGCTCGAAATCGCATCACACGTCCCCCTTAATGTCCTGGTCCGAAGTTGGACTACTGAAGAACCTACCTTCTAGGTAGGTTGGACAGCTTGCCTCATGTTGCCAACGTTACCGCCAACCCCTAGACGGAATAACAGGGGTCCTCAAATCTCCGACGATACAGACGACTGGAGCGATGATTCTGATTTCCAGGGTTCCCAAATCCCCAGTCGTACACGATCATCAAGTAACTATGGGGACATGAACCAGATGCAAAACCGGTTGCGACGTCGGATGTCAACAGCTTCCGGTCAACCAGCAGATGACAATGACTATCTAAATGAGCCCCGAAGTCATGGGCCTCGACACTCGAGAGTCAATCGACCGCCCCCACAGCAACACTCAAGTTACGGTGCCGGAGGCCAGATCAATCCATACTATAACAGGATCCCTTTCGTACCGCCTTCAGGGTATTCCTTTAACGGACCACCGCCTTCAGGATATTCCTTTAGCGGACCACCGCCTTCAGGGTATTCATTTAACGGACCACCGCCACCACCACCACCACCACAACATCCTCACCCTCCCATTCCAATCCCTGGGGCTCCATATGCGCCCTATGAAACAGAATATGGCGTAGGGTATGGCATTGAAAATGAGACATACAACCAAAGGCCACCATTTGAAACAGGATATGGCGCAAGGTATGGCGTTGAAAATGAGACATACAACCAAAGGCCACCATTTGAATCTAGCCATATGCATGCTTCTATCGACGCGGAAGTTGATGACTATCAGAAGAACGCTGAAGCTAGACTAAGACGTGAAGAGAGAGAAGAGGCACGAAAACGCGAGAAGAAGAGGAAGAGACGAGAAGAAGCCGCTAGGGAGAAGGCGGTTAAGGAGGATCTAGAACAAAGAATGGAAAGAAAATTGGACCAAATCAGGACAGAATTGACAACGGAGATGAAGAAAACGGGAAATGCTACGCGTGCAGAAGAACGTACTGAACGGGGAAGCAGTCTAGGGAGTGAGGATATCATGAGAGGTTTATTGGGTGCCCTCTCTTTGGCCGGACGATCTGGGCAGGATCAGTCATTGTATGGTCTAAGAGATCTTAATATGGACCTGGCTTTGTCGAGGCGGGGATATTTGAACTCAAGACAGAGGGCACCGGTTTGGTACGACAACTTGACGGGACAATACGACGACGACATGTTGCACAAAATGGACGAGGTGATCGCCATGCAAAAACAACTTGCTATTAGGCTGGGCCGCCATCGGCAAGAGGACGAGCTGTCTGGTCGGACCTATCTCACAAACTCGCATGACCATGAATATGAACAATCCCTCCGCGATGGGCATAGCTCACATTTCCCGAGGATTAAGCATACAGATACGCACAGAATCAATAAAGATCACAAGTCAAGGGCCATATACCGAGAAACCAGATCGCCCACAGCACACAGTAGCCCAAGAACTCCATTTTCACCAAGCAGTGCGCCATCTACTCGTGGAAGCGGTAGTAACGTATCTAGCCGGCTCGACTCTGAACACTGGAGCGATAGAGGACACAACAAGCAGCACACATACCACACGCGAGGGAGAACTAGGAAGCGACCTCAGTATCTCTTTAAAATATCAGAATCTACTGAAAGCAATCTTGCCGTCCTTGAAGATGATATTGAGGACACACGACCACGCCAAACACAACGGAAGAAGCCCGGCCGTTCGGCCCGCACTATTGATAATGATGATTATGGTGGTGATGATGATGCATCTGATTCAGGCAAAATTGATTCCCGTTATGCGAGAGCTCCGGCGGTAGGAACGTCAGGGAGAGAGAAAAAAAAGCCTAAGACCAGTACGATAACAATAGAAACATCAGAAAAGAGTTCACGATCAAGAAAGGCGCCAATCAAGGTTATAGTGACTCAAAACGACCCCCACGAGTCTCCCGAAAGTGAGGATTCCGATATTGACGTATTCCCTCATCATCCGCGCGCTTATACAAGGAGACCCGACCCGAAGCACAGTCGGTTGCATACCAGAAAGGAGATGCAGTCGCCAATGCCACCCAAGGTCCCACCTAAGGCACCTTCGGTACCACAATCAGAAGACGAAGATTATGATACCACGTCTGACGAAAGTGAGGCTAGCGCTCGCAGATCGGGGGGTCGAAGCCGCAGGCTGCTTGGTCGGGCATAAGGGAAATTGATCTTGTATAAGGTATCTTGAGTTGTTGAGTATTTTTGCTTTAGACCTGAGTGCGCGTCTACTATACCCACCATAGCGAAGTCCAGATTCTGTATATATGTAGATATATACAAGCACCTTATTCAGCAAGGGCTATTGCCCCAACTAATGTTTATGAAGCCTCTCATTGGCTTTCGTCCCCTCTAACAATGCTTACGCTTATATAACGCACTTCTCTATCCACGACAGCGAAGTTCTATATCTCTTATTAAGACTAGTCTAGTGCCTTGCTAAGTTGGTAGAACGCGCGTCATATCCCTGACACGAATAAGCCACTGATACAAAGTTCGGAACTGTACTACGAAATGAACTCAATGGCGGACGAGCAGAATACCTATCGTACAGTTCGAAGAAGGTTAGGGCGAGTGCAGCAACAAGCTCCGAGGGTACCCCATAGACAGACCCTCGTCCTCGACATACATAATATTAACGATCGACAATTCATAGGAATGTCGATTACTGGAGCAATGATAATCATGCAAGAGAGTAGAATTCGAACCGGCTGTACATGTTATACAGTATTAACGTGGACTAGCAGAGTCTGATCACGATTATCGGGCTCCCTGAAAGAGTATCTTATGGTCACCCTGGATCAAGGTGTAGAAAGACACAAATATCTGCTTTCTGCATGGCTATCTCAAAAGAGCAAGTTTCAGTGCTTTGTCGTCTGGTAGAATCTTCGTGCCCTTTCTTTGGCATGGGGACTAATCCCGGACTGACCCGGAAGCGGATACCTACCTGAGAGAAACCACTTTCCTGACTGTTTGGCGTACCAGGTTATTGACACGAAGCACAGAACCACACATCCGGCGATAGGTAGGTCTGCGGGACGATTTTACTAACGAGGCCATCGATAAGGCTATCAAGTATCTCGCTATACTGCTCGAGGATCTCGTACTGCCGGGCGTTATCGTTGGCAAGCTCGCGCCTCAATAGGCACGTCCAGTTTGGGAGTGTTTAGCTACTAGCCAGGTGTGGTCATAGGAGAGACTGAATTGTTCATTGATGGTCAATTCCCCGTTTTCGTTCTCAAGTTTTGGCCAGTGTTTTCTGTCTAGACCATGTCACAGTGTATAGGTGATCGGCTTGCACGACAGCAGGTGCCCGTATATCGTTGAAGATCGCACCCATCCATCCCCCTTTTCGGGCGCCATCGCCACGGCCCGATATCGAGTTTTCACTCCTGAAGACAGTCGGCTTTCTCTCCCGTCCTCACCGTCTGCCCCGTGTTTGCTACGTGTACAAGTAGATCGAGCGTAGTAGCGGTACAGGCCAAGAGATAACCCCCTGTTTACGGTAACATTCTTCAGAAACGTACCATACTGCGCTTGGCATTATCAGTCCGGCAAACCCGTGGACCCGCGTCAACCTATCCGCGGTACCGTGCATGCGAGACACGTGGTAATGGTTGTGTGAGGTTTGCGCGTGAGCGGGGGGTTAAGCCTTTTGTTTACCGGCCCCAGTATACCATACATGAGTTGCAAGTGGCAAGTCGGTGAGGAGAGGAAAAGGTGAGAAGGTGAAGGAGCTGTTGAAAAGTGTTCCACACTGGCAATGTATCTATGTATGACAAGGACTGTGTCTTCCGGCTCCTTTTCTGGATTCCGTAGCCGCCGTCGTTTGTCACGTATAGAAATGTACAACTGCAGCGTTGCACTCTTTTCGCAATCTATTTCACCTCCGCCTCCACCGGGCATACCTCGCAGCTCGGTACTGTATCAAGAAGGAGGATACCGATGCAAAAGCTGGGGTCGGGGGATCGTGGGAGGTCCTCCGCTGACTCAATGCGGGTTTTCTGTATCATGATAATTACATAGTACCTATTACACGTGCGGGCAGAGGATCTCGTTGTTTCTTCTCCTCCCTTCTCCTGCCCCTTTCTTCTCGCCTCTGTTGTAAATTTTAGCTCTTTTAGTTTTCTATTCAGCTGAGTGGAAATTTCTTCCCTGTTCACCGCAGGGTATCAAATTCTACTCCAAGGATCAGCAAATGCAAGGCTGCAATCTGCGCCGTGCGTACCTGGAACGAACACGTTTTTCGGTTGCGTGCGGATCCTCAATCAGAACCGCTGGGGGCACTACTCCTTAGACTAGCTATTTTCTAGAACACAAGCGAGCTTCTAGAAAATTCAGGACCAAGGCATGCCAGGGAGGCCTAATTGCGATGAAGTGTGGAGTAAAGTCCACTTTTGCACGAAATATTCAACCGTTTTCTTGACTTTCGTCCGAAGAAGACTTTTTGCCCCTGAAACGGAATCAATGAGCAAGCGAGAATGGAGGACATTCCACATAAGTGAAGAAATATGACTACGTAGCGCTCGGCGGCTATAGACGGGAGTGGCCCGCTGTGGGGTGGTTCAAACGTGTAGTTCTACAGTAGTTCTACAGTAGTGTGCAGCTGTCAGTATTTCTATGGAGTGCTTTATTTGCATCACATAATTATTGTAAGCAGAGTTATAACTTTCCTAGCCAGGGGTATCGCGGCTGAGAATGCAGATTACTTGTCTGCAATGTTTACAGAGCTTACCGTACAAGGCACCATCGAGTATAAGCACTGCATGATGCAAGGTATATCAGACAGGCTGGCATTTGTATCTATATATGGTTCAGCCTAGAACTTCGTTGCAGTATTGCACATGTGATAACTCTCGAGCTTCGGCATGAGGCGGTTTGTCATGCATGAGACCCGAGAGACGCCCGAAGCCGTGGCTGTAGCACCTCGCCGCTTCCAGACAGTCAAGACAGTAGCATATCGTACATAGTACTACAGTTCATCGCTGAGCGGAGCCCTCGTTAAGAGGCTTGTGCAACACAGAAATTCATTTCTCTGCGGCTGCTCTGTCTTGGAACGAAAATCAACCTGAGACCTGGGCTTCTGAGTGATAATCACTACGAATTAGGTTTGGCCGGCGCAACGGCGCGGAGCCGATCACGTTCGTCTGCCGGCCATGGTTGAGTGCGAACAAGTCTGACTTCGGTCGTGAGTATCCGACAACTGACAATATCGGAGCTCGAGCCGGTCAGCTCAGATCTCTATCTACACGGCAAGATCTCTATCTACACGGCACTTTGTGCGTGTCCGGAAGGATTCACCACAGCTTACACTAGTAATACGTACATACAAGGTGTTCATGTGGTTTGCCAATTAGATAATAATGCGGTCAAGATACCTACCTGATTGGGAGGCGCTTATTTGAGATTGAATCAGCACTTGGTTGCTAGGTCAGATCGATCGCCCTTTATTTATAGTGACCGCTAAACGCCGATGTAGGCAGTAAGATGTACTGTATGCAGCAAACCCGTCTTGGGAGGAGATTCAGGGGCTTAACCAGATCCCGTCAACTATTGGCACCGTCATGCTCGGTCCTTTACGGGCAGAGCGGCGTGATTGACCTGAAGCTTGGACCGTCTGCACGGCCACGACAAAAGAATGCTTGATGTTGGCCCGTTACCATAACCGCAGCACCGCTTCCGTCAAGGTAAACCAAGTCCTAGGTAGCACGACGTGAACTAAGACGGCTTGTCCAAAGATCTGGAGGTGTACGGGGGACTCCAACCGCTTGCTGCGAATTTCGGAGCCGCATTCACACTATATTCAACCCTTTGCGAACCTGTTGTGCCTGGCTTGACTTGACGGCTCTCTTTGCTTGCGTTGGTTTGGGGATTACGAAATTGCCCACTTGCCGTAGCTGGCCATCACAAACTCCTATTACCCGACAAAAGCCGTAAGCGGTGCAGTAGATCTACTTTGGCGCTCTAGGGCCGCATTCTAGGGTAGATCACCTGAGTACCAACGCCACCAAAATTCCCAGTGGAACGGATGTTGAACATCACAATGAATACATGGTAATACCTATGAGACATACATCTGAGCGAGGACTATAGATGAGGTGAATTGCATCCCTCTGCGTTATCACACATTTCCCCAGATTGCATTTAGGCAATGTGATGCGACAATAGATCATCCGTGGCGTCAGCCACTCGAGATACCATACACCGTCAATTACACCAAGAGGTGACATTCTAACTTGCCCCAGCAGTTTAAGAGGTAGGTATCCTTCTACGGTGCGATGCCTAAGTGAAAGTATTTCATTCTGGGTAGGTAGGTAGTCTTGTGTAATTCCTCCTTTTTTATGAAATACAATAGACAGGCTTGCAGACGGTGCCGTGAATTGTCCCTTCCAGACGTCAGCCGGTTACACTACTAACAGAATGAGTCCTAACATTGGCGATTGGCTACCGAAGACTGGCGGCCCATCCACACTATGGTAGAACCCTGATCCTGGCTGTGATCTCTGGCTTCCCTTTCGGTTATCTCAAAGTTTCGGAGAAGAACACAGAGTTCCACGACAATATGAAACCCTCGTGACTAATAGTGTAATGTTTGTCTTAAAGATTTCTCTATAGAGCTACTCAAGCCTAATACTTAGTGGTCCTTACATAGTACGCGTATACTGCTGCTACGGCGGCTAGACTAAGTCCGAAATTACAGATTCAAGATTTCCAAGCTTCTAGAACACAGGGACCGCATTGGTGCCTGTTCTAGCGTTGCTGCAACACCATACGCAACTCACCTCTTCCGACGCATCACTGCATACTTCCATACCTTGCTGCATATACAGACACGGCGATTCCAGGTGATCTACGAAGATTGGCCCCTACATACAAACCACATGGGCAGCAACTAGCAGCAAACGGCGTCATCGATAGCCGCAAAACCCATTCCCGGTTATTTTTTATCATCATTCCAGCAGTATGGCACCAGACTAGCTTGCCAAGCTGGTGTAGACTATTGGAATGGTGGAGGTCTGAGCGCTAATATTGTCCAGACGAGATCGTGTCAATGATATAGTCACATTCTATTACGCGGTCGTAAGGTGACAACACTAGTTACTCCTAACTACGCGAAACATCTAACCTTAGGCGGTATACGATAGCAGTTTTTCCAAGGAGTGGCCGCATGGAATGCGGCCTACTCGATGGACTAGCGGTGGAACCCCCCTTTTTCTTCTTCCTTACACCGGCCTTTCTCCTGCGCCAATCAGGGTCACGACACATATGTCTGACTAGATAGCCACCTGCATACTCGATCTCATGATCATCCCTCTGTACGGCACCGGCTCGAAACCACTGCGACTATATGTGTGTATCGATAGCGTACTTATAATGGCCTTCGCGCTCGGTGAGAATATCCAGACTAAGACTTCTAGATTACGCATCATATTTGTATTCCAAGTTTCAGTGCAGAGCACCCCAAAGGTGTAGAGGTTAGCAGACTCTCAGCTGGTGATCAGAGCCTCTCCAACATGGCACAACGTACCAGGAGATATGATAAGCAGCGGTACCGGATGGACTCCCAATTCAAGATTGCCGTGGTTACGAATTTGTATAGTACATCCGAGAACTAAAATAAGCGGGCAACCCAACGATGCGCATCTTTATAGGCCTGACTGGTTGCAGCCTGCTTGCTGACCATAGATGTTCGGCTGATGAACCATCTACTGTTAATTGCCTCACTACGGCTAGTTGCTTTACCCCAATGACCCCAAATTCCAGATAGTTGTCTGTGTGTTGCATTGCACTCAAAGAAGCAATGGGGGCCAGGGCGACATTCCAGCATTCCGAAGGTTACCCGGTAAAAGCTATCATGTTTCCCTGTACTTTTGCATACATATATGTATACCAGTAGGTAAGGTATCGAACCACGCACAGACCCCCCATCGCAGGTTTTGTAGCTCCAAAGGTTAGGTACTTGGTTGCACTCAATCAATAGCCCCCCTCTAGCCCCCTAAAAGACCCCTGAAGCTGGCTTGTAACTTTTCTTCCAGTTGCCCGGCTCAGGTCCTTGTCCAGGGGTGTGCTACCCAAGTAATTGTATACTGTACTAAATAAGCGAACCCAGGGTGCCAGGCACGCCCCTCGGGATTCCTCTGCTTTGAGGTTAGAGTAACCCTTGTCCACACTCAAGCTTAGTCAAGCTTCTTTCAGAGCCCCTCAGCTTATCCTCTTCTGGGCCTAGCCAGCTGAGCCTATTTCATGGTATCATTCCCACATTTCATCATGGCTGCGATGGTATATTTTTCAGGAGCTGCATCGACTCCTGCACACCCTCTCGCCTTTTTCTTCCACGCTATGCCCTTTGGATAAGCAACTAGCACTTAACCGGCTCTGGTAGGATACATAGTTGTCTAACCCTGCTACCTTTAATTTTTCTATAAGTCATTTTGAGTAGAAGGGCCGGAGTGGAGGTTTTAGTGGTATGTCCAACGAGCAAGCGAGCCTTGTTGGCCGGCGCAAAAGCATATCTCGGTGCTCTTTTCTTTCTCCCTTTTACTACCACCTCGTCTTGCTGGCAGATGGTTGGCTATTTTTCTCTCCGTTCTCGCACCCTCGCTAGGGATCTACTATAACCAATTGGATTCCCAATTCTTGGTGATATTCACTTCTTGGAGAGATCCGACTGTTCATTATTTCGCCTCCTGCCGTCGCTTGCATTGTGAGCTCAGTCTGTCTTAAGTAAGGAACAAAAACAAAGCCTGCGCCTCGTTGTCCTACATATCCACTATTTGGTATATTCAGGTGTTGCTTTGATAGCAATGAACTAATCGAGCCTCTTTGCCTTCAAATTGCTGCCAGCTGTGTGCGATTACGCATTGCACGCTGTGAGAGACCCGATAGCTTTGCGCAACCCACGCCGTAACGATAGGGAGTATCCGACCCGCGCAGACGTGGCCGTCATTCGCATGGAGGGCATTCTCCTTGTGCCCCCGGATAGGGGTACAATTCTGGGGAGAGCCGTTTGGAAGGTAACTACCGTCATTGAGTACGCCCTCAACTCACCTCACCCTTATACTAATAAATCACATCTCTAGCCGCGTTACGTTGTTATTGGTCCGCTGTCTCAGAAAGACGGGTATCAGCCGAATTTATCGCTATCCCAAGTTTTGTCCACTGCTCGCATCAGAGACGTGAGCGGTTGGTCTTCTAAGTCGCAGCAGAAAGCACCTACAGACACCATCTACCTTTCGGTATACAAGTCGAAGGTGCGATAATCGGGGATGAGATATCTAGGTGATAGTACTAACACACTTTCAGGAAGGCAGTGATCTTGTTCATCAGCATTCGATTGCGTCGATAACAGAATGCCAAGTGCAGCATCTTGCTCACCGAAAACAAGGCCATGTTCTCCCTACTCTTGCCGTTCAAATTTCTCCCGATCCAGCAACCGACAAATTGCGAAAGCGTCGATCGAGTCGGACTGGTGGCTTGACCGCTACCAAGGATTCGGGTCCGACAACTTTGTGGTTCCGCACTGCTGAGGAGTCGCGGTATGGATTGGGCGACTGGGCGAGGTATATTCAAATGCTTATACAACCTGAGGTGCCCGGGCGGCATTCTATGCCTATGAGTCCGATCAGCCCAGTTTCACCAGCCTTTGTCAACCCGTTTACCTCGAAGCAAGATGCCACTGAAAAACCCTCTTCGGCATCTGGTCCGAAGGGGAAACTGCGGTCCAAGCTGCAATCCAAGTCATCTGGTCATGCGCATCCTTCGACACGCGATCCTAGTTCTACGTATACGTCTGAAACTCCTAGTCTGCGCTCTCGGAATAGTGACATCTCATCCCACGCCAGCTCCATGTTGCCAGCTGCCATGAACTTCGTGCAGAAACACTACCCTAACCTGCAGCAATCTGATTTGCCTTCACCCGCCTCTACTGTAGGTGACTACCCAGAACAGTTTATAGAGGGATGGACAACGGCACAAGGACGATCTTCCGCTTTGAGTTCTCCTATTAGAGGTCGTGCTAGCACCAGCTCTTCTCAAGCCCCAAATCAACCAGGTCTAGACTCCAACTCATCCCCGGCACCACGTGAAACGATATTGGACCGGGCTTTCCAGCTGCGGTGTATTCCCGGCTCTGATCGGGATATCCCAGGAGAAGAGAAGCTCACTTCGCTTGCAAAGTTTGAGGCACTCATGCGGGAAGAGGAAGACCGCCAGAAAACTGGGGAAGGGGGGGTCCCCGGGCCTGCAAAAAGCACATGGGATGATGACGAAAGTGACGACGATGATTTCAATGAAGATGAGGAAGATGATGATAGTGATGAATACGCTTTTGAACACGATGTCGACCATGATGGAATGAACACTTCAACATCTAGGGCGCTCCAGTTCATCATCAATCGCCACGGCTCCACACACGGGTCAAGGGCGTCACACTATAGCGAGTCCGGAGGGCTGAGCAATGGTCCGTCCATTCTTCGGCCGCATACGGCACACTCGCGCATAAGACCGATCGCCCAGCGGACTAATAGCCAACCATATATTCCAGGTCTTCCACTACATATACCATCTTCCCCTCCTCCTAAGCCAATCGAAGAGATAGCTCTACGACGATCTCACGAGAAACGGCATTCAACCTCCGACGTGAAGAATCTTGGCTTCAATGAATTTGCGAAGCGATTAAGCGGCACCAGCAGTTTACTGCTCGTGCAGACGAACACTAGTACCGGCAGCAATCGTGGTAGCGGCGATTATGATGGCACGCAGCAGACTACACCTCGGGCGCCTCTTAGCCCCCTCGCAACTAGTTCAACTCCCAGCGAGCGAGACGAGCACTGCCGATGGCGGGGCAGTATTGGGGTGTTTGGCAACGAAGGTGGATTCTTATAATCAAACCACGATGTCTACTTTGACGTTTTGCGTTCAAAATTCTCGCCAGGTTTAGCCTCCTAGGACTTTCAACTGTATTAAATACTTCGTTTCTCTACCGGCTCTTATGAATTTACGATAACCGATTATAAGCATGGCATTGCACGACACTGAACGGCACAGCATGTTTTTCAATATGAATCTCAAACTACGAAAACGATGTTGGTACCATATTAATAAACGCCTTTGCAACAAGGGTATCTTGGCAATCTGGACAATCGAATGGAAACGGAGAACGATAAGACGTTCAGATGTGAAGTATTACGTGTGCGATTCTACGACCTGGTTGACCAGAGGAGCTATAAACGAGGAAAATCAAACTCATTAGCCTAGCCACTCGTCCCTCTTACTAAACTCATGTCTTGTTTGTGTTATTAAAAGGACGACAGAGATTGAGAACAACTCAACGAGATATATTCTGCGGAGACATTACAGATACCCTTAGCTAGTACAATAAGAACACAACAATTTTACTTATACGTTGTGTTATCAGCAAGTGGATCCATAGTCTCCCTGCCGGTCAGGGTGCCGGTTAATCTATAGGTTTTATGCTAAATGTTGCATCTACGTGAAGTATATTTTAAGCATATTTCAGGCTACGCACTTTCAATAATTCACGGATACAACATGATATCTCAACCATAACGGCCTTATCTACCTGACATGCTTGCTGATAACTGGACTAGACCAAGTCAGAAATGACAAAGGTCGAGCCTTTTATCCTCATTGCTACTATAAGAGCATATTCTGCTCATCACCAACGAGTCACGTTTACGCTCTAAACCGGAGCATCTACTCGTCAAACATCAAACGCAGCATCATTGCTGATAACTACTTCAGGGAAGGCCAAACACCACGATGCTAATCAATAGCGTCATGGGAAGAAACCCCTTTCGAAACGTTGGCATGGACCTCTATGGGCTCAAATGCCCTAGGAGTTCGTGGCTACCTAGCTAGAGACTTTCAGGGTTCATTACGAGAACCACTTTTGACAGAAGCTCTTACTAGCACATTCGTTAGCCCGTAGCGAAGCTTCTAAGATAAGGCTAGATGATCTGGTGCTATTCCATATACTGTATATACTATTAAATCAGCGAACTCTTTCGTACTCTAGAGCAGTAAATCTGACAACAGGGGATGTAGACCTGGTAGGCAAAAATTTCGCCCTAGGACCCGAGACAGCCAGTAACACCTTTAATATGTTATCTTATATATTAATGAAGACCTCCGCCGTCTATTTATCTCGTGATCTTGCTACTTGTGTCACCAATCCCTGCTTACTGTCTCATCATGGTAAGTCGGGAGTGTATCTCGCAGTATGACCAACCTACATATCTAAACTTTTAGATATTATCCTGTTCATATTTGATTAGCTGCTTTCTATTCATTAAATTACTCATTCCTGAGAGATCCAGGTCCATGGCGCCGAATGTGTACTGACCATTCCACGTTGGCTGGAGTTTGTTCACTGGGTTCCTATCGAAGTTTCTTCGCTATTCTCTGGCGTATATACAGCCTCATGGTAATTAGATGCGAACCAAAAGCATAGCACTAATTAAATATCACCGGAGCAGCACGAATTTACACTCAAGCGCAGCGATTCTGACTTTTAAATCTCGAAACCCCCACTCTATAGGAAGCAGACCACCAGCGGGATGGTATAACCGACGATCTGAGAAAGGCGATAGGCATGCAGTGAAGTACTAATAGCAAGATTGATGAGCACAGTGTTACTTAGGTATGCAGCTCGAAAGAGACAATGAAGTTCGATCCCTCGGTAAGCTATAATGCGTTAGAAGTCGCCAATCGTATGAGTGTATATATAATTATATGACGTATGCATAGGACGTCGGAGACGTCTGAAACAAAGACTGCAACGACACCTAAAAGCAGCATTTCGGGTTATGAGTGCTCGCTTACGCCGCCTAACTTAAGCCCGTTATTACTTTGGAGAGCTTCATATTAGTAGCGGCGCAAACCAGAGCTAAATATAATAAGCTAGCGACAGAACCCATTTTCAGGCCGCTGTCCTACATGAAATGCTGGATCCCAGTTATACGAGTAAATCCGGCCACAGCAATTACCGCTAGGTAAGACCATAAGGCCCATCTACAAGAATCATGTCTCGCTGCGACTTGCAACAGCCATGCCTAGAACGGTTATCATGATAAAAAAACACTGCACTTTACGTAAATGTCTCGTAATCCCAGCTCTAAGCAATGAGGCAAGATGTTGATGAGTCGGACTATTAATTTTTGTGTGAGTGTAATACTTAGTGTTCAGAGATGGAAAAAGAATAAGCAGATGCAGAAAAAAATAATTACATTATACCCTATACATATCGGCAACAGCGATAATGTAACAAAAAGATAGGCAAGTCGCAGAATGGTTTCGAGTACTCTCTCTGAGGGTTATGATGACCGAAAGGGATGTCTTAGAAAGGCTAAATGATAGAGTGGAACGTTACTACGCATTCGTTTTCCAGTTATCACCGAGTTAACTACTAGTATGGCAGATAATTAGAGGATATGGATATAGGTATCATATAAATAGGTATCATAGATTAAAAGTTTGAATCAATTTAGGTCAAAAGCTGAATTAGGTGATCAGCGACAGGGCTGCTATCGCTATCTCCAATGTGTTTGAGGTATAAAAGGATCTGTCAGCCACAAGTGTGTCAGGTCAGGTTTTAGACTGAATAATTATGGTTCTTGGAATAGATACCCTATCACACTGCCTCACGATTTATATGACAAGCTGCTGCTGAGAGCGAAGCGACCCGTATTTGAGTACACAGATCATTATTTATGCCTAAGCCAAGTAATTATGGTTCGCAAGATGAATCTGCTAGTGAGTCTACAAATGAGTCAGCAAATCGGCACGTGGGGGCTGAACTATTGTTTGGACGAGTTGATGGGTGGGAAACTTGGAGCTCGACCAGACATGAGGTTCTAGTATGTAAGAGTAAAGGCTTACGTAGTTTGATACTATGTGAAGTGCTATCACGAAGGTTTACAGTTGAGGAAGTGGACTTGACAGGACTGACAAGCAAAGAGAGCGAAACCGAAGGTACACCAGTAATAATTCGTCTGCAGGCATGCCTTATTTTATAAACCCCATTCCATACAAGAGCAGAGGCAAGCTCCTAAGTAGAAATATGTAAATAAGATATGGTGCAGATAGCTTTCTCTGTAGGCTTGTATAAAATACAATAGAATAAATTTCAAAAATTTCAAAAATTTCAGTCTCAATTTCTACGCAACTATAGTGCCTAGACATCAAGTCGCCGTTCTGCTGAGAATCTAGACCGTCCGTGCTACAGTCGTTTTCGGTTTCCTGGTCTATCAAGCTAATACATTACAGGACTAGGCACACCATTATCTATAACCAGAACGACTGCGTAGGAGTCAATCGGGTATAGTTAGATGTATACTCTTCATTCATCAGCCTCTTTTGCGATAATAAAATCTTCTCAGGATATCACAATCAAAAATGGCTACTACTCTCGTGGGCCTAGCTTATCCATCGGTTCAGTTAGTGGTCGAGACGACAACACGGTCAGTGATGCCAGCTTCACATCTTCGACAGTCACCAAATCGGTAAATGGTGAACAGCTCTAACCACTCTGTACCAGTCGGCGTAACAAGACTGCACTGACGCAGAGCCATGCATCCACATTAAGACTATCGAAGACGACACCAAATCGATCTCGGATGTGGAATATGATGACATCACTCTGTCAAGTATTAGCAGGTGTGTAGATCTCCATCCTAATCCATCACGCAGCAAACCGATCCGATCAAATACTGACCAGACGTCTATCCTTGAGGTATGGTATCCTCGGTGACCAGAACTACGACGGCGGTGACCTCGACAGATGCAATTCGTCTAGCGACATCTCTATCATGGGCTTGACCATGAAGAACATTGTGGAGAGCGGCGCTGTCTAAGCAGTGGCTATGACGTTGTCATCACTGGCGAGGTGGCGTGTCCTCGAGCTAGACCTAGTCCAATGCTGCTGTTACGGGCGGCAAAATTTACAGTAATTGCACGAACGTACCGTCAATTATATCGTGCTCTTGAGGATAATGTTGATATAAGGAATCGATTGCTGTATGTTGGTTATTATGTGCTTTTGGGACTATTTAACCTAAGCTTCGACGTTAAAATATCGTATCGAAGTATAGTTCATTACCCTTTCTATATCAACCAGGCGTTGGCTGTGACTAGCTAGTAATGAGCGATATAATGCCTAGGTAGGAAGCAAGTTACGTCACCGGGAATTATCTATATGAGACAGCACTTGCACCTAAAACGGAATAACACGTAACTCCTCACGTGATCTTCGAGTCAACGACAACCAGGTAATCAGTTACTATGTTAACAACCACGATCTCACAATTAACATATAACATACCCCAACTGACAAGCAAATGACATACTTTGAGTTATACAGTCCACAGCCGTGCAAGTCTGAGTATTAATGCCCAAAAGGCAAATTAAGGGTTTTCAAATGATACTAGGTCTTTGCGTAAGGAGGTCCTCTACTGAAATATGAATTGTTGCCAAGAGAGGCGGTCTATAATATAAGGCTTGAAGCGGAAGAGGCGTAATAGTTATCCAATTGATCAACTACCGATTGATGAAATGAGCGCTAGCGCTGCCATAGGGTAAATGGTCTTGTAAAACATCGAGGTATTTAGTCTTTGATCACAGCGGCGTCTAAAAGGATGTAGATTATATGACAGCTTCTGAATAAGCCGGTTAATTATTAAATATTAGTCACATAGTCCCCAAAATACGATATAATTTCGCTAATGTGCAATGTCTTCATTAACATGCCGCAATCAACGCTTTCGTCCGCTTTTCCTTTCTCAACACTTCAAACTATTCTGTCAGGTGCTTTATTATATCTAGCTTTAAGGGTGTTCGTATCTATTTGAATATTGACGAGGGGCACTATAGCCCTATTTGAGGGTTGAAATGTTAATATCTGATAGAATTGAGCCCTGAATCTTCACCTAATGGATATGTGCCTTCTATACACTCTGTGATCAACGCCCATGATATGCTCTAACACGGTCTCATTCTACCTAAAGTAACATTACTGCGGAATTTAATCCTGTCTGCATGTAATTATAACTGCCGAAGCGCTATTTAGTCTACATGAATATGTTTCTCGTTTATAGGGTTGTAAGTGTAAAGGCCTCCACTTCCACATTCTATAGAGACTTGTTCTTTTTTTCCTATACCGAAATATGGGCCTGCGTTTTGAATTGGAAGGCGGCAGAGAGTTAATATATAATATGAAATAGTAACAAATACAGTCACATACGACCATAGGATCTGGAGAACGCGGGGTCCCGTCCGCTCCCCCATAGCTAAGCCAGATACCGCCAGATTAGTAGTTGGGTCGGTGACGACCAGCGAATCCCTGGTGTTGTATGTTTTTTTCCTCTCCTTCTCCCTTTTCTTTTCCTTTTTCTCTTTTTGGTCAACCATCTCATTAACAAACAGGAACATCGTCGCATTGTACCTCTTCTGTCCTTTGTGTAGTTTGTCATGATTTTTCCTCTTATCCTTGTTAATGCTAAGTTGAACATACGATAATCATTGTTGTGGGAACCCACTTAAGTGGCCCACTTCCATGCCGCGTCCTGGATTGCCTTCTCTCTCACCAATGCATCACTTCTCTGCTATGCCTTATTGCCAGTCTCCTGCATTAGATACCGAAGTTAAGTCCTAGCTATCTCTAACGTAACGTTCTCCCTACTGTAGAATTGTGGAATCTGTTGGCTTGGCCTTACCTCAAGGGTGTAGCCTTATGCTATGGAGCGAGTAAACAGTGGTTCTTAAGATAACTTCTACTTAAGGATCACCTAAGGCCATTTCTTACATAGTTCACTTAGAAGAGGTATTATCCAAGGATAATATAACACCTTTTGTTCCGTTGATTAAGGCACCGATGACTACCTTGTGAGCTACTTATCCACACCTCTACAATACTGTCCCTATCCTTTTTCGCTTCATTTACACCTCTCACTAGCATAAGCAATAAATACGCTCCGTGTTCATTAAAACAAGGCTCAGGAATTTCGACGCAGTACTGTATATCTCATCATCTTTCGTGCGACAAGTGAGATGTAATAACCGAATAGATTATTTGCCAGCTCTACGAATACGGTAACGTACCTTTCTTACGGGGCGCTTGTGAGAGATGAACTGCCTGGGCCTGGAGATTAGACTCAAAAAATCCCGATTGAATAAGTTAGAGGACGCAGGTAGAGACGCAGGCATGGACACATGACTGAAGTGGGGTCATTACGACTTTCACATCGTTGTCTTTGGTTTGTATTTTGGAAAGGTTTCTGGGCTTATCATGTTTCATTGACTCTGAGCAGTATTGAAGACAAAGTGACGATGATCAGCTATTTGTTGAGAATAAAAAGGAAAAAAGGGAAAGGGTCATGCATTATAAGTAATGCATAAAATAATTACCAATCAACGATATGGCCATTCATATTGGCATAATAGGTAGCATTATGTTTTCTGACATTTAATTTTGTCAGAAAACGTATCCGCTGTTAAGTCTTTGTCCTTATACCCCGTCTTTCCTCTTCGTCCTGGAGATTCTTCAACTCCTGGTGTCGGAGTGAACGAAGCATCTCCTTCTCTGCTTGCCACTTGCGTGAAATGGCTTGTGGTGCATCGCGTGAATAGCGGACAAGGCTTGAAGCAACTAGCTTATAACCAGAGGCGTTCCTCGAGGCAAACCTACACATGTTTCTATGATCCGATCTCAGTCCCGCCCTATCGGTATTGTCCAAAATGGGTGCCGCAGAGCTTTCAGTGACAATCTATAGATGATAAGATTTTTGTCTTAGCACCTACACTAAGGGATTGTCGCCGATTCATCAATGCACTTACATAGTCTAATTTGTAACCAAGGTCCGTCTTTTCCTGTTCCCAGAAGAAGTAGATCCTGATATCCTTCATCAATGGAACAAAGTTATCCGTAACTTCTTGCAGTAGCTCCGACCCCTCCTTGAGCGCATCTAGTAGCTGAGACTGGGTATCAACGAGTTTAGATGGAATGAGGACATCTACTATGCGCTGCACAAATGTAGCAAGGTTTGCCGTACTACTTCCTTGGTGTGGGGTCCCGAAGAAAAGGATGCCATATGTAGAAACGTAGATGGAATGTAGGTGGTTGATGTTGCGGCCGGTGCGGCTAGCAGAGTAAACAAGAGCCTGGTAACGGTATGGTTAGCGACCCTCTTTTTATGGGTAATACTCCAGCCCTCACTCGTTTTACAATGATCCCGCCCAGAGAATGGCATATAAAGATGATTGGTCGTTCGGTAGCATTTTCCAGCTAAAGGTGTTCATTAGCTTAAGTAGCCACGATGGCAAAGAGGGATGATCTCGACCTCTCTATCTGCAACAAGCTCAGCAATCATTGTCTGGGCGTGCTGTAGGATGCGATCCGAGGATGTACCGCCGAATACCGATGCCACAGAAGCCGGATATCGGTATGTCATGATGCGTGAGTTCTTGACATCTCTAGGAAGCATATCTTGGTCGCCAAGCCAGAATCGGTTATTGCTCTTTATCGAAAAGGTATCGAAGGCGTCTCCATTGATCCCATGGACGGCTACAATGCTAGTGCATGGTTAAATATGAACCTCTTGCTTTTCAAGATGATTATTGAGGACTGCGGCCTGCCATGAAGTGTACTTACTCTACTTCTGGGGTTTCGCCTCGGTAGACTTCTGTTAGGGCTGCCCCTTTGTCATTGTCTATCTCGCCTCTCGATTGGACAACATTGTTGTCTGCTGTCCAACGTACTCTCTGCAGTCGTTTGAAGAAGTCAGATGACCGGCGCATGACCGTAGAGGCGGAAAACGCCGTCGCTCAGGATTTGAGATTTAAACCATTCAGATTTAAACATCACCCTGTACTTGGAACAAGTAACTGAAGGGAATGAGAATAGAGCTGAGAGACGAGCACAAGAGGCAGACTGTTGGTTCGAGGTGTGTACTATTGCATAGCCGGCTCATGCAGCGGTACTATGCAAGAAAACCAACAGCATGGCAACAATGGGATGTAGACCAATCAGTCGGGACGGCCCGGGGTTTGTCTTGTCAAGCCATTGACGCTAGAGGACATTCGACAGCGGATCGATGCATGGGGGCGTCTGTAGCTGTCCGTTTCACACTCGAGTAATATCTTGATCGCCAACATTTCAGCCAATTACATATCCCTTTGACGCGCTTACCCCCACCAAGACGACAACTTCTCATCCTTATGGCGCATTCTGTGTGGGTACTGCAGTGATTATTGAAGGTTACAGTCAATGTTACAGTCCCGGCGATAACAGTGTACATTCGGAGTAATTCCAATATATCCCCTGTTCTTGGCATACCGTAAATTGTGCAGCACCAACAGATAGAAATTAGAGCTTGTTCGCTAGCACGTACCCTCAAGCAGATTAATCTACATCATTTTACCTTCAACCGCATAAATTACGTAGCTTCTAAATGTATCTGAACTACGACTCATGATAGCTTAATGAATCCGCAGATGCCTCATAATTTCAGCTGGAAATTACGCCTTCGTCGGTAGAAATGCAGAATTTTCCTATGTTAGCACTCCTGCTGGGGTCTCTATTAGTTCATCTATATCTCAAAGCAAAACGGGAGCAAAAGGTCAGTTACTCCAGCGTCTACTCTCGTGGGCAATGAAAAACTGATGTTGCACCTTACTAGTCACTTGATGTGATTGCTCGTGAGCATGGCTGTCTTCCGCCGCCATTGCTCGAGAATCAACGGCCTCTAGGTGTGGACCGCCTCGAGCAGATATTCAGGGCAGAGGCAGAGAGCCGGCTAATGGAGCTTTTCTTATTCCATTTTCGACAGACTGGATACACTCTTAAGCAGGTTTTCCTCTTAACCCCAGCTTATGGAACTGTAGACCCGGCCAATCTTGAGGCCATGTTTTCGACGAAATTCTCTGGTACAGCCTTCTTTCTTCCGTTGAGCATTAATGACGCGCTCGAGCGGTCGTTCACTGACAGAGCTATTTGATGTAGATTGGTCTTTCGGCCCTAGGAGGAAAATCACGTTTCCGATGTTTGGTGATGGTATCTTTACCCAGGAGGGAGATGCAGTGAGTTTGATGATTGTTTTCTTCACCTATTCGCGCCCTTCAGACACCGGGTTCTAAAGAACGGCGGCTTCTACTACTAAAACATGGCATGAAGCTCTCGGGAGAAAGCCCATGGTTCTTGAGCACTAAGTGCTGATATGTAATGCTTTAGTGGAAACACTCGCGTGAGATTCTCCGCCCACAGCTTGTTCATAGACAATATGAAGACCTCCAACTTTTTAAGGAACCTACCGAAGACCTGCTGCAGGTGCTACCCCCAGCTGGCGGTGTGGTCGACCTTCAGCCCTTGTTCTTTCGGCTGACACTCGACGTGACGACAGCCTTCTTGTTTGGGGAGTCGATTCATAGCCTCAAGACCCCCGAGAATAACCAAGAACAGACGTTTGCTCAAGCCTTCGACACTGCCCAAAGTTACATCGCTAGTAGATTTCGTCTTTTAGACTTGTACTGGCTTATTGGCGGGCGGAAATGGAGGCATGCATGCGCGACGGTGCACAAATTTGCGGATCAGATCATTGATCAGAACCTCTCCAATAGCAAGACAGCAGAAGGCCAGGACGATGGGAGGTACGTGTTTTTGAACGCGGTGGCAAAGGCTTGCCCAGATAGAGCTTCTCTGAGGGGACAGATCATCGTATGTATTCCGGAGCTGCTTGTTTCCCATTTTGGCAATGTTCTTACTCTAAAATATCGCCTACTCCTGCATGCTCCCGAAACACACTCGGAATGAGCGAAGCATTTACTGTAAGCGGTATTTACTAACCCCCACTTGCGGACAGAACATCCTCGCCGCTGGGCGCGACACTACGGCATGCTTGCTGTCCTGGACATTGTAAGTTAATCGCGATCATTTCCAGAATACTATTGACATGGGACAGCTTCTTGCTTGTTAGACATCCAAGTGTCATGGAGAAGCTGAGGTCGGAGATCAGTGCATTAGATGTGAATGAAGATAAGCTCAGAAGGTCGGACTTGCGCAACTTGAACTACCTACAGAACATATTAAAAGAAAGTCAGTATTACCTTGAAAGTTGTCATAGGCATAGCCTAGCTAAGCTCTAATGCGACCAGCTCTTCGACTATACCCTTCCGTACCCGTCAATACGCGCACAGCGACCAAGACGACGATATTACCTACTGGAGGAGGCCCTGACCGTAGATCACCGGTGCTGATACCCAAAGGCACGGCAGTTGCATATAGTGTCTACACTCTCCACCGACGACCAGACCTTTACGGCATGGATGCAGAATGTTTCCGCCCAGAACGGTGGGATGAGGACCTCCCTTTATTTCGGGACCGAACTACTCAGAACTACGGCTACCTACCATTTAGTGGAGGACCGCGCATCTGCTTAGGTAGTAAGTGTCACCAGGGTACTTTTCTCACATACTAGCGCTAAAGTTGAGTAGTGGACTTTGCCATTACCGAGGCTGCCTATACCGTTGTTCGAATCCTCCAGCGATATCCTAAGGTCACATTACCAGAGGGGGAAAAGGTCGAGCTAGTAGGGGTCGAAAAGCAGATAACGACACTGGTGTTACAGATTGCAGAGGGCTGCAAGGTAGAACTGGGCTAGTCACATCTGGTGATCGCCTCCAATTCATCACATGTTCAATATCCGCGAACCTGCGGTCCACGAAGATGCCTCACAGCTTGAAACATATCTTGAGGCTGGGCAGCCTCAATGGTAAAGATATTGAATCTCCAGGTGATTCTAGCCTTCAAATAAGGAGGAATAGCGTGCCCTATAGCATTGCTAAAATGAAAGGAAAATCGGATTGCCTCTATAAGCTAGTATTGATGATGTTGGCTTATGCAGAATTATGAATGTATCAAATGAAATTGAAACAATAAAAGTGCCTGACTATTCACCCTTCCTCTTAACTGGCTTTGTTATTTTACTAGGGAAAGTTACAAGGAAGAACCACAAGCTTCAAAAAAAAAAAAAAAAAAACACAATTAACGTATTCTCACTACACTACAAATAGAGCTCCCATCTTAGTGACGTGTGACAGCGTATCTAGGCAATTTATAAACCGTCTTAGTAATATTTTTTTTCGGTTATCGGCATTAGAGGCAGTAATTATTACCGTGGAACTTTTGAAATCTGAAGCACGAAACCAACCCCCACGGAAACTATAATAAGCAGCTTGCTGGGTATTTTAATACAGTGCACTCGTCTTAAGCCTACCAGCACACCAAAGCCTCTGTGAATTTATGCCCGATGTTAACCACGCTCTAGGACCTAAAAACTGGTTCCTTGTATGAGTAAGTATGCTTAACTAAAGTATCAGCAACACCTTGAACGAATAGCACTTATTTTGAAGATCTTTTAGCTCGTTCACTAAATTGCTTATGCTTGGAAATGGATTTCTAGTATAACGATTGGGACATTTGTTCATCTATTATGAGAATGCTTGGCATGTTGTTTATTTATGACCGCAGCCTTTGCATAACCCAGCTGAACACTGTGCGAGCAAACAACATATCATACAGATTGCTACACCTGGTACACAGGCCCCAACATGTGGTCAATCAGGGACTTTTGCCCCGCTCTAAGCCTTCATCGCGTGCATTGCATACATGGCTGTTGCTCAATCCCCGAGAGCCTTTTCCCCTTTCCGCCTCAGTCATTACGAGCTGCGACAGCTGTCCAATTCACCCAAGCCTCCCTGCCACTGACCTGAACGACTAGGTCGTACCCCGACGCTACAGCGAGTTTGAATGACATGTTAATTTCTCGAAAGCTTTGACTATGCTATGGGGTTCATTGATCTGAATGAGTCTGATGACAGTGAATCGGTAACGTCGGATGTTGCTGTAGAGTAAGTTATAACGACGTCTTTATATTTGCAACCCATCTAACATCATTTCCTAGTCTTGTCTTTGTGCACGGCTTGCACGAACCGGGTTGGAAAGCATGGCTTGAGGAGGCCTCTGGTATTTTGTGGATGAGAGATCTCTTCCCATATAGGAAATACAGGGCTCGCCTTTTACTATATGAGTATGATGCCGACAGATTGATGGCACCGGGCGGCCCTGATGTCACTGGCATTTTCGACGAGGCGGTGTCGCTCATTAACCATCTTATTGCGAACCGAGAGCTTCAGCAGGCCGAGCGACGCCCGGTGATTTTCATATGCCATGAGTTTGGCGGACTCCTAGTGAAGCGGGCACTCACCTATTCACACTCTCGAAAGAACTTTAAAGTTGAACATATAAGATCAATATATCGCTCTACAATTGCTATTTTATTCATGGCAACGCCTCATCAGGGATTCAGAAAGGATGCAATCTTATATGCGAGCCGATCACGCCATCCCGAACCAAGCCATTTCATGCTCAGCTTGCTTGAAGGTTCTGAAGCTTTGCAAGAAATTACCGATCATTTTGCACCCCTCATGAAATATTTTTCCATCTATAACTTCTGGGAACAGTTGCAGACAACGGTTGGGCGACACAAATTCTACATTGTTGATCGAGCATCAGCCAGCCCGAGCTGGAATGAGGTTGATCAATGTGGCATTAGTGCTACGCATGCTGGGATTGTAAAATTCAGCAGCTCTAATTCTCCAGGTTATAAGCTAGTATTGGCGGCCCTAGACAAATACATCAGATCAGCCCCTACTACAGTTGGCAAGAGATGGGAACAAGACTTTGAGATAATACGAAGGGAACGCCAACATGAAGTAGAGAACTTACTGCCGGATGTCGCATCTTACGCCAGATCCTCTTGGGGAAGCTTTGACTCTACAGCAATGGCAGCTGAAGTGCCACGGTCTGCATCATCAATGACAAGCCCAGCAACCAGCTCGGACTCAATAGCGATAGGCGGCGAGGTCTCAGAGGGAACTGCGACGCCATGCATCAATACTCATTATCTTGTTCACCGTCGATCGGAATATTTTGTCGGAAGGCAGAAACAAGCGGAAACGCTCCAGCAGCAGTTTCGAGGTTCAAGTCAGAAAATGGGACGGAAGCCCAAAGTTTTTGTCATATATGGTCTCCCTGGATCTGGCAAAACCCAATTCTGCCTTAGATTTTCTGAGGACAATCGTCACAAGTAAGTGCTCTGGAACAAGTTGCCATGAGCGAAATTGCTTACTCTAAACACAGATATTGGGGAGTCTTCTGGGTCGATTGTTCGACAGAATCAACCGCTGAAGACGGATTTGGTTCATTGGGTATTCTAGCTGGCAAAGGTGCAGAGCCTGGAGCTGGCCAAGCCTGGTTGTCTCATCTTCCTGACCCCTGGCTCCTAGTTCTCGACAATGCCAACGACCCCGGAATGGACCTCTCTAAATTTATCCCGATCACCGGAAACGGGCACGTTCTCATCACAACCAGAAACCCTGGTGCGCAACTTTATAATACAGTAGGCTCTTTTCAATTCAGAGGGATGGACCCTGAAGAAGCTATCTTGCTTCTTCTCCGTTTGGCCTATCCGGAAAAGCAGCTGGAAAATATAACTCAGCTTTACAAGCAGGATGCAGGTATCATCGCTTCGGAGTTGGGTTATCTGGCTCTTGCCCTGAAGCAGGCAGCTTATACCATACGGACGCAGTTTCTTCCCCTGGGTAGATACCTTCAATCACTATTGGGCTGTCGACAAGCCCTCCTTAGTCAGCCCATTGTGAAGTCCGCAGCTGATGCTAATATCTATGCCACGTGGGAGTTACCATTTACGGATATTTTGAGCGGAAAATCGAGGCAATACCGTGATGCTGTCGAACTCATTCACGTTTTCGCATCTATGCACTTTGTTTCGATACCCAGCACCATATTTCCTCTTTGTTCCGACGCTCTGAAGTCATGCACAGGTCTTTCTGTCCGGCCCTCAGCTATCATTGATCCGATGTCTATGCAGTTGGTAGAGGATCGCGTCATGACTGCAGCCAGGGTACTCTACGATCATTCCATCATATCCATTAGTGAGATAGAGCAGTCTGAGGCAAGCACTATAGGCAAACATCTCCCCAAATACTATTTCACCTTACACCCAGCTATCCACCAGTGGTCTCGTGAAAGGCTCCAGAAAGAGGACCAAGCAAAGTGGCTTGACTGCACTGCTGCCATTTTGGAGCATTCCATCACTACAAACATGGAGACCTCAGGCAGGGCTCTCCGTCGGCTTTTACTACCGCATATCGAGTCGTGCCTGTCTCTGTTGCAAAAGACGTACTGGAACTTACCTGAGAACCTAGAACAAGCCTCACATCTGGAAAGATTCGGACGTGTATATGCTGAGGCCGGGTTGTGGAAGAGGGCCCGCTCCTTGCAGCTCAAGGTCGTCAGCTTCCGATCCGCCAGATTGGGCGGGGCTCATCCTTTAACAATTGAGGCAAAAAGGAGCTTAGCGAATTCCTATTGGAATCTTTTCGATATAAAGAGTTGCTTAGACGTTCAACGCCAAATCCTCATGACTCAAATGTGGTCCCGCCCGTCACTCGCTGACTGGTTCACCTGGCCACCTTGGAAGCCACTTCATGTACCATACTGTACCACATTGAGCGACTTGACTCAGTCGCTGTGGCTAGCCGGAGTCCGCGATCTCTCAAAGCATACTGGCCAAAGAGCTGTCGACGGTCTGACACGAAAATGCGGTTCTGACGATCCATTAACTCTTAACGCTATGTTCAATCTGGCTCGAACATATCTCCATAATGATGAGCATCAGAAAAGCGAGGAACTGTTAACACAAGTCTTAGCAAAACGTGAGCATTTCTTCGGAAGCGATCACCCCGACACCTTGATGACTCGTAACGAGTTGGGCATGAACCTTTGTGCGCAAAAAAAGAGACTTTCCGAGGCTGAGCATTTGGTACACAGCGCTTTACAGGCGCGCAAGAGAATCCTTGGTGAGGAACATGCTTACACTTTATGGTCCGTCAACGATCTCTCGAAAGTCTACATAGAACTTGGCCGCTACGACGAGGCGGTATCGATTTTAGAAGAAATTTACCCAACTGTCAAACGGACTTTGGGAGAGGATCACGCTGGCATGTTCATGACGAAGGCGAATCTGTCTAGGTCATACATATTGTGTGACAAATGGGAGCAGGCTGGAGAGCTCATTAAAACTTTGCGCAAAGTCGTTCCTCCTGATCACCCCGACTGGGTACACGCCGAATGGGGTTACGCCTATTATGTGCTTCATAACGAAAATGATGCCATCACGGCAGAGCAGTGCTGCAAAAATGTCCTTTCCAAAGTGTTTGGATCGAAAATCCTAAGCCCCGACAACTCTCGGGTGGTTGCCACCGCAGAAATTCTGCTTCGGATATACGAGGAGCAAGGAAGGGATGACGAGATTGATGAGTTGAAAAGGAGGTTCCCAACCGTGGGTGGCAATAAGGCAAAGACATCTGTTGACAACATGCCATTGCCAAAATGGAGAGCAAAGCAGTCACATTAGCGGAGTCAGTGATTTTCTCAGCGAGGTTAACAATGATACCCATCTTTTCCTTTCACTTCAACGTGAACATTCTGACATTCCTCTAAGATATGACCATGAGGTTTCCGACTATGCGAGCTAATTTGACTGCATTCCGTAGGTTCATCAAGGGGTATTAAAAGTCGTATTCCTAATTGACTATGATGCTTCATCAACGAACACCGAGTTGTAGGTTAATCCAGATGCTTGCCGGCTGCATCTCTTTCCAATGCCCACTCAAGAGGCGCTTCTAACCATAACCAGTCGTACTTGCTCAATGGATCTAGTTTCCGATGCCACTTGTTCCTAATGAGTGAATTGTGAACCCTCAGCCCTCCGAAATGGGTGGTCCTCATATGAGCCCGTCTAGGAGTGCTAAGAAACACTAAGTCAAGGTATTGCGTCCTAGCTTCAGGAGGACCTCATTCCCGTCCGGCGTACAATGAGCCGCTACAACTCGACGAGGTTGCATAGATCGTAATTATGGAGATGTTTTACATTAACTACTGCCTACGTAGTTTGTTGCATGGAGCCACCTTAGCAATATGTACGGTATAGGCATCTTAGCCAAAAATAATATCAACGCCCATCTCCGCAGCTACTCGCCTCCAAAGTCCGGCATCTCTCTGCGGCTCCGCAGAAAAAGCCGACAGGTTCGTCCTACGCCAGACTTCCTTGACCACCGCCCATGCCCGTCCGATATTCTTCATGCCCTGCCTAGCGCCCAGCGTAGCGAAGGCTTCCTTTGCTAGTTCCTTGTCGTCGTCGGACAGCGCCTCGCATGCCGCTGTGAATAATGGCCATAGGAGCGCACCCATGGCACCTCCCTGGGACACTGTGTGTGTACAGTGCAGAAGAGCGAGATGCGTGTTGTCCTGCACCACCTCGTCGTCGATGGTGCGGTCGTGAATGTTACGGTAGAGGTAGACGAGCGAGCTATGGCGATATGCCAGGGCGTTGTCCCGGATAGGCTGCATTCCCCGTGATTCCGTGGCACACACGTCGTCGAGATCTCCAGATACACTCACGTGTAGAGCTGGCTGCCAATTTTGCAGATATCTCTCAATCCCCTTGGTGTTATTATCGAGTTCCACCTTCAACACAGCTGCTTTCGCGCTTTGGTTCTGAAGTGACGCTCTATCGCATTCTTGCTTTAGTGAGTGCAAACTCGAGAGCCGATGTATAATTGGCCATAGTGTGTGTGAAAATCCTAGCAGCGCGTCGATGCTAGGGAACGGAATGTTGTCCCGGCGTGAGAAGTACTGCACCGAAGGGAAATTAGAGAACGGAGCAGTGCCCATGGAGAGGGCAGTAATGGAATCATAAAATTGGAATGCCTAGACGTTGTTGAGCAGATCTATTCGCGAAAGCTTGTTAGGTGTGGCCGTGATACATACACGCATTAGAAATAGACTAGTTGCATCGAACTCGTTTAGGGATGATAATATTTGATATGCACCCCTTAGGTGCCAATTAATCGTAGTCTTCTTGTCGTCTCGAACAAGCTTTTTTTTGGTTAGGTCAAGCTATATCGATATTTCCTTTCTGGTTACTTACAGCCTCGTAATAGATGAGGAGCATAATTGTTGCAAGTGTCTCCTTTTTGTTTGCATTACTAGTTTGCTCGACGAGAATTGAAAGTTGATGAATAGCTGTTGTATGATAGTAAGCTGTGTTCTCAATTGTTTCGATTCCTCTGGAATGCATATGCGCACTCGCAAGTGCATAGATCGCATTCAAGACAGCACCGCTCCCATTTGAAAGTGGCAGCATGAGCTGTTGGAAGGGATTATCTGGTTCCTCCCAAAGCACAATCAGGTGCGACAAGACATCACAAAAGTATTGAATCAAGCGTTGGCGGCTGTTAAGGGATGATATCTCAGAGATTGCTGGCGAGCACACTTCGAGAGGAGATATCGGGACGTGGTTAGCGAGTTGCGATGTCCCATATGCCTATAATTCGTTAACTCACTTAAGCTTGCGTATTGAGGTCAATTTTCCTTGCCTCATCGTAAAGCTGCTCTTGGGAACTAATGAAGTGGTCGCTGCAGTGCTCCTCGCAGCTTTGATCGGACCGAAGCCCGGGTAAGGCGATGCTGGTATGACTCTCTTCCCGGAAAACATTCAAGGGGCTACGACTTGAATGCCTTCGTTCGAGCGGCACAGTTGTGACTGCATCGCTGGAAGTCTCTTCACGGGTAGGGCGTACTGGCTCGAGACTGTCGGCACTCTGGTATGTGCACGCGACATTGCGCTCTATACATCGAGTGCAACGAGGTCGTGTCTCGTCGCATTTTTTCTTCTGTGTGACATGCACTGATTAGTCCGTAGACGAGGCGTGCAGTTTCCGGGTCATCAATCGATTATACCTTTTCTCTACTGTAGCTTCGTTTTAGATGTGGTGTATCATATGCTGGAACCAAAGAGGGGTCTGCATGAAAGTATCGTACGTACCATTTATCACAACCTATATGCGTATCATATACCTGGGTCAGCCTGGCGATCTGCAATCCTAAACTGGTATGATAATAGAAGAGGGGGCTTCACGTGGGAAATCATAGGGCTGAATTAAGAAAGTGTGATAAGGACTATTCTTGGGGTATAAGTATGACTTACCCTTCTTTGATCTTGTCCTTGGTGCTCTCTGAGCTGCAGTTCTTGCATATATCAACATTGTGCTCTCATTTCATATCGAACGGCAATCGCAATCGGCCTGGAGAGGCAGCATAAGATACGGCGTAAGACCATGACAGTGTGGTTGGGAAGACCCAAGATTCTGAAAACAAAGGATCGATGACCAATCGGCTTGCAGACGCTGAAGAGTAGACGCCAGCAACTTGTAAAGGCTTTGGGCATTGGTCATGATGTCAACACGAGGACTGTCTCGGTCCGCCAGGCACCACTCGCATGGATCACCAGGTCTAGGCAAATACCCATGGCTGACGTACATTACATATCTGGGGAAGAGTCAACTGTAGGGGTGGCCAATCCTAGAGCCGATTTATGGCAGGGATTGTGCGGGGTTGCAGATCAGCCGAATACTCACCACGGACTGGTTGATCATGGGACTAAAGAAGGACATTCTACTGTACACGTATCGACGTAATATCTCGAGTGAGAGACGGGACGCATAAATGTGTTCATCCCATCTTCAAGACGTTCAGCTCGGATCGCTGTGTGTGGATGCGGGCCAATCATGTACGGTTTGACCAGGGTGGACTTGGGTTGCGCCTGGTATCATTCCATGCGGCTCAGTAACCGAAGAAGGGTTTTAATTATCTAATAATGCATACTTGCCGCACCAATCAGGCGGTGCTTGGATTACGAGCAATTAAGTGGAAAGGGACACCCAGAGCTAGAGAAAGAGCCAAAGGAGAGAAGCTGGGATTAGGCATATTTAAGTAACTAAAACCAGAGATTCTACCTACTCGTAGGTTCTCGAAGTCACCATTCCGCGCCTGTATGGCCTATATTCTACAATTGGGATGTTAGTATCGTATAGGGAGTTTAAGCTATGATCTGCAGGTAGTCAGGCTTAGAGCTCTAGTCCTCAAGTCAAAGGAAACGTCGTCCTGTGGTCTATAATTCCCTTAAAGGGAAATAAGCAACTGATAGATGTTTTTGAGACACGTTAGGGCAAAAAGAAGTCCCCTAATTTCTCCCGACTGTTCTCCCTCTTGCAGAACTAGGCAATATCCAACTCGATACTGGAGTACCAAAAAGCGCCCGCAAAATCATATTGGCTAATAGGAATATTTCATGTGAGCGCTTGAGTCTGAGCCTAAGCCTCCAAGGCGGGTTATAAGCTCTCCTTCAACCCGGTAGCTAATGTTCCGTTTCTCAAATACAGTTATTTAGATTCTTCCACAGACAATAAAAGCTTTGTGTTCGCTAGCTTGTGCGTCTTGACGAGGCCGCATCAATATGGGGCTTTGTAGCTTCACCATCCACATTACTCTAGACAGTACCAAGATTTTTAAAGCGACTGGTCTCGATCTTGCACTTGTTAAAGATCGAGTTAGGAAAGGATTCTAGCCGAATGGTGTTCGATATGGCTTAGAGAGTGAAAGGAGCAGTACTAAATAAATATCGTAACATATGGCCTACAGCATGACACGACCAAACTTCGCCTCTTACCTGCATACAAGCGGTACAAGAATCATTGTATGCGTGTCTTCGGCGCCTTGCTGAAAGTTTACCTTCGCGTTTTGGACTCCGGCCTATCCGTATTCGGATATCTGATGAGTCAAGGCTTCTTACCACTTCAGCGCTAAATGGTTAAAAGCTGACTTGAATGAAGTGGGACTAAGATAATGAGCCATTATTATGCACCTACTTCAGAATAATTTAAAACGACAGTCAAACTCAGGCAACCTGGAGGCTGTTGAATATACCTGCGTCGTTGTCTCCGAGTTGTCCGGGGAGCCTATTGATGTGAGTACTAAAGAACCATCTTGTTAGGTGCATTTGTGCCAATACCCTCTAGGGTGGCCATATCGAGCCCTTGGATATATATTAGGGCTTTCCGGCCCTCTTTTAGGGCTGAGGATGGCTAGGAATCAACGGAATTCAGCCCTGAACACTTACTTTGCAAAGCCTGCTACTTTTGACATGATTTTGGTACCCAAAAAACCGCTAAATCAGGACACCAAAAACTCGGATTAAACAAACTACTCAAGGGTAACCGTTGTCTATAACTAATGGGTTACCCACAGACTAACATAAGATTAGTAGCAAGAGGTGAAAGATCATGGGAAGAGTATGAAATGTAAATGCGCTAAGTAGGAACTAGTACGTAGACTTAAAAGATAAATATGAAATTTAATAACAAGGCTCAATCCCCTCTTGACAAACCCGACTCCAAGCTGTTCGGCACCTTACACCCAAGGTATTTATTTTCAAGCAACAAACCTTATGACCATTACAAACCGATCCTCGTCACTATCAAATATACTTAAATTTCAAATTTCAAATTATCATGCTTGTTTAAGTCTAAGAACAAGTAGACATAGCACGATAGAACTGAAATACGTACTTTGCTAGTAAGTAGCCTCATCCTTGACCATACGCACACTAGTGTAGCAACAGACTTCTGTGTTGTTTCGTGCCCATCACCGCTAGACATCTAAATAGACAGCCATGCGGTCCAGTAGATTGGCTTCACTGGAAGCATTTGCGGTCCATCCTTCGATGTAATGGCGGAGACAATAGCTAAGGTAATTATACAATATGTTGATTCAAAACAATACACACTTAATAAGTTTATACTCTTGATTCTCTCGTATTCCTAGTTCTAGTTTCATTCCATTTCTGCAAGGACCTATTTCACGCATTAATCAGGTGAAGATTCGTGACGAGCTATCTGCCCTGTTTCCGCCTCAACCTACATGTCCCAGTCTAAGCCTCACTTTCTATACAAACAGGAAATAAAAATCTAGAGATGATGCAAGTCTTTTGCATTCGAGGTATCATATGAGAAGTGTACCTGCTTAACCACCAACCAGCTAGCCAGCCGGGCCCCAATGCCATGCATGTATGTACTGTCATAACCCAATAAAAGCAAAACAGTAGTCGCTATGGAATAGGCGGAGGTAACCTATTCATCTACAAACACCTATAACGCCGCTTTTCATGTTCATGGCTCAAATGGATCTTGCTTGCCCAGTACCTCTTAACAGTAGGCTAAAGTTCCTACTGACCAGACAATCCTCTGCCGGATCTTCTGTGTCACAGGAAAAGTAGTCCTGACTGAACAACTTCGATTCCATCAACCAGTTTGCGCCAACATAACTCAAGCGATGTTTTGATGGCAGCTATTTATCATCCTCAGTAACCACTTCGCCTTTGCATGGCGCTAGTGTCGCTTCGGCTTCTGTCCCTACCAGCTCCTTGGCGAACAGCGTCGATATAACTGGGAATTGGCGGATTATATGGTCGAACTGCTGCAGCAGAAACCCCGCGACTTCGGGCTGGTGTTCTGATCAATGGAGTACTATCGCTTTCAGAACTGCTGCCGCCGCCATCTTCGTCAGAATGTTCAGGGCTGGTGTATTCAGGTGGTGGGTGTGCAGCTTCGTGTAGACCCAGGCCAGTGATATTGATCACATGATCGCCAGTGAGGCCAAGACCATGGCTGCCGCTCCCTTCCCCTGCCTCATCCGTAGGGACCAACTGCGCCAGGGAAATATCAGTAGGACTTCTCTGCGGTCCGGGGCTGGTAGGCGGGAGGACTCGGAAGTTGCCACTACGTGTTCGTGAGTGGCCTAGATCTAATATAGGGCCTCTGTGGGTATAGGTCTGAACGGATTGAGAATAACGATGAGACCGGGACGGCGACCCCGGGGTCTCGTCCTTCCTACGGCCGGATTCGAGAAGGATGCTACCTTGTTCGCTTCCGTACGGCGGTGGCGGCGCTAAGCTACCAGTCATTGGAGCTAATCCCCATTTCTTCACGTTTGCTTCGATAAAGACAAAGCCAGCTTGTCCAAAATTGACATGAACGACACAGGGACCATTGGCGCCAACGGAGGGGAAGAAATTCTGCGATTTTAATCCATGGACGACATCATCTAATCGTCTGCCATTACGGGTGAAGAAGATAGTACCGGTCCGAGGTCGGTATCCTACACCAATAACATCACCTTGGACAAAAGGGTGTGCATAAGGTGTTGGCATAAAGGGCTGATTATATCGCCGAGTGCCTGTGGATGTGTAGGCCACTGAACATTTGTGATATCCTAGAAGATGATTAGCCATATGTACTGTCGACAGACGTGAAGTGAGCATACCTGGAAGCCTGAACAGAGGATACGGTTTGGTAGACATTCCGATGCTCAACAACGTGGTCTCAGGCTTTTCATATATCTTTGCTTCCCAGTAGTAGACCTCGTTTTGCTTAGGCACTGGTAGATTACTCATAACGGTACATTCGGAGTCGAAGAATTCGATCTCAGTTCTGGCCTCGACAAAGCAGTTGGCGATTTCTAGTTCCGGCTCGAACTCCCAGGCCGACACACCCTTCTCTTGAATGGCTAAATACTGTGATAATGAAATGTCAGTCTGAACAGACTCCGGGGGGTTCCCTTGTATGAATGCTAGAGATCAGTTAGCCGATACTACATTACATTGAAGGTACAGTGCCATTGCCCGGAGATGACGAGGGGTAGAGAACATGCCTTTTGCTCTGAGGTATTCGGTTCTCTGGATATCATCCATCGTTTCCAGGGCCTCAGCCTCTTCCCGCGCAAACGCCTGCTCATCGTCATATTCACCGGGGCGGCCGATACGGTCAAGAAAGATACGACCAGACGTTGTGTGCCTGAAGAAGTAGATGATAAGGAAGACCAGGGCGACTACAACGGCAGAGCCAAAGGACGAGAGCAGCCCGATGACAATGCCATCGAAAGGGGTCGTCATGTTGGGGGTGTGGCGTGTTTCGATGGTAAAATGAACAGGAATCGACGTTGGGACGTTTCCGTCACCGGTTCGCCGCAGTCATTCGGTCCTAGACTTGTCGAGGACGGGCACCCCGATGCTGCAGGTAGAAAAAAGTCCGTATTTCACGAGAGACACAAAAGAGACCAGGCGTGATTCAAGTACTGGTTGGGTTTGTTAGGGAATTAAGGACGTTTAGGCAGTCGTGGAACGATATGTATTGTCGTATGTCGTCGTATTCACATACGCAATCGACAAAGACAATCGCCAGATGTGCGTACCGGTCGCAAGGGTGGATTGCGGCGGCGATAAGGCGAAATGCTATATGGTAAGGGTGGGCACGAGCTCGTCGTCAGTGGGAAAGAAGAAACTGTGGGTTTACGACGAAAAGAAAGGAAATGAAAAGAAGCCAGTGGGAATAGAGACGAAAGGCCTCGCTATTGTCAAAACTACGAGGTTGAGGCAAAGGAGAGTAGCGAGCGAGTTGGAGAAGGAATAAGGTAAGTAAGCAATACCACTACAATGCGACTTGTTCCGGAGGATTGGGGGAGAGTGGATTGGAATGGGATGGACCAAGGGCGGAGCAGTCTCGAGTTGGTCTGGGACCCTCGTAGTAAGGTACATCTACCCTCTGTTTCACGTGGCTCTTCAGCGCCCAGCTCGGCACGGATACACCAGGCACAAGTACATATGGGGCCGTTTGTGACGTTTGCGCGGGCTGAGCGGAAGGGGTAGCAGTAGTGCAGAGGTTGTCCAAGCTTAAGTGGCGCATTTCAAATTAGGCTTAGCTCACTTGCCGCTTTTGCTCAGTTTCGGCTCACTCTCTATCACGTGACTGAAAGGCGAGACTTATGCAAAAGTGTGCAGAGCAAGACAATGTTCAACGGCTTGCAATCATGTGTCTAAATAACGACTACCAGACATGTTAAGTGGCTGTGGTACTAGATCAATAAAAAAACAGCGTCTCAAGATCGGACTCTTCTACAGCAAAATTGTATTCTTCAGTGCCTCTCTATGCTGTTTGATCGCTTGGTTCTTTACAAACTCCGTTTCGGCCAGGGTCAGGGCTAGGCACTATTGGGGTCTTGACCAGAAACGGATATGTTTTTTTTTGGATGGTACTCGTCGAAGAACACTCGCAATACGCAGAGTGCTGAGTCAAGAGATCTTGGGAGTAAATTCTGATCAATGGTTTGAATGTTGGCGGTAAAATGCATCCTGAGAAGATTTGGCGGCCCCCCGATGGCTTAAGATAATGCGCCAGTACGCCTGTAAAGATCGAAGTTTGGCTTGATTAGCAGGTCATTAAAGGCTTTCTAGAATTGTAAGTGTTATTACGGCGTCGTTTCCGGTATTATGAGCCGCGCTCTCCGACTTGCGATCTTGGGTGACGTCCCAAAGACTGTATCCCATAGGGTTCAGGGTTTTCTTGAGGCTTGGTACATTTCCGCCTGAGGCAACTTCATGAGAAAAGTCTATAACATCTAGCCATGCAGAAAAGTAGTGCAGGGCGGAAGGGAAGAAACGGGCCATATACGACCAGGATAAGCCGATCTTTGTTATCGGCCATGTGTCGAGCATCATATTCGAGCAGTAGTCTGTCGATAAGCTCGTTAAGACAATCGAGATCAGCATCGCATTCATTTCCAAAACGTGACTGCACTCGCTTCGGTATTTGTGTTTTTTGTGTGCTTGATGCGACATTGATGGTAGTTGAAGAAATATGGTTCTATTGGGCAAACTTCCGTAGTGATCTTTTACCACATAGGGAGCCGGCTAAGACCGGGACTAGGGAACTTGAGTAGGCAATGCCCACTTGGCAATGGAGGTGAGTCTTTTGGTAAGAAGAGTATGACGCTTGTAATCATCGATGCTGTCGCACTGGCGTCTGCCTCGGTTGATGAAGGCTATTGTATCGGGACACCCTATAGCGCAGTCTCAAGTTTTGCGATTGCCTTGCAATCCTAAATAGATTGATCGAAGGGTGGTGCCAAAATAACCACCTTGAAGGACGGGTCGCAAGAAGGGGAGCAGATTCTTTAAAGTCGAAGATACTGTGTAGAAGGAAGAATTGGCCAAAATCTTTGAAGGGTTGCTGGTCGTAAACAGAGGTGAGTACATATGTAGGTCCATAATAGTTAACTAGTCTTTTAACAAGATCTGCCTTTAAGCAACCCTTTATTAAGCTTATACTTTAAGTACAGAGTATAAAGTTTCCTACATAAGAAACCTTTAAGAAATGAGTTACTAACGCCACGTTAACATTTACCATCCTAAAAGGTTGTACATTATATTATACTTGCACTATATAAGTTGTTATATAGATTTTATAAACGTTTTTATTATTATTATCAAATACGTGTATATAAACACTTTCTTATGTAATCAGCTGTATAACCTTGATTGTGGTATTAACCACAGGCTATGTGTTAACACGGCGCTAACATTTACTATCCTAGGGGGTTGTATAAGGTTGTTTTAGCTTGTGCAAAAGTAGGGCCTTAAACTAGTTGCTTAGGTCAGGCTCAGGCTGGGCTTAGGCTAAAAGCGGCATGGCTCAGGTGAGATTCCGATTATAATCTACGGATTTGCACGTATCCGCTATCTACACCTAGTTTAGGTCAAGGTCAGTTTGAAGACGAGGTATATGTCATTCACCACAAGTTAACAGTAGTCTGCATTAGGTTCCGGCTGTTTTCTTAACTGGTAGGAAAGGAGTCTAGGTCTAACTATCATTGCTTGGTGCTCACCTGCTTGTTTAGCAACAGTACAGTAGTACAGCTGATACTACATGTAGCAGCCCTGCCGAGGCGAATGGCGACACTGCTGATCATCTCTACAGTAGTAACAAGTGCTCCACCTTACTTGCATTGACGTGTTTATGACTTGTGTCAAGTTCGCATGTCCTGTGGGTAAAATGCTGGACTTATAGCTTTACATATATAGGCACATGCACAACAAAAGCTTTAAAATATATTGATTAGCATTCATTTTCTCTTATAAGAAGTTTGAGATCCCAAATCTCACATCTTTACCTTGTTGTTTAATATACGTAACATATATCAACATGATACCTTATTACTTTTGTTCATTATTATCATTAGGATAAAGTTGCATTAATGCGGGCTAGGGCTGCTGTGACTTTGCACCTCCATTAAGGTACCTAACTAGTCTCAGTTGTTTCATCAGGCGCCTTTCTCCACGGCGACTTCTTGGTCATAGGTCATGCTTGTTTACATGCATGCATGCATGACAGTGATTTGTATGCAGTACTGCGATGTAACTACTTTTAACCTAACCTATTAGTATTCTTACTTACGTTATGTGAGGCGTGCAGTTGGTACCTACCGGCTTACAAGGCCACCAGGGGTAGTTGTGTACCTCTTAATGTGCTGCCTATATTATAAAGCTAAAACGGTAGTCTTTTGAAGAGCGGGACTTTTGATTGTGGTTTTAGACTCACACATTTTGGTCAACCTCACCGAGTTTTTGTGCCAACCTAGGTCCTCGTTTATAGAAGCAATAGCGCAACATACGTTAAAATCTGGCTGGAGGCTCACAGCCAGCAATCCTTATTATCCTTTTCACAAGCACAAGACAATGTCACATAGCGAAAAGTTATTACTTAAAACGAATAAAATCAAAAAGACACGCGAGAAAAGTTATGTTAGAATTCCTGCTTTGAGCAAACTGCGCAACCTTGTACAGCATTGACTTGGCCAATTTGGGAAAAAATACTTCTATGCCATGTCGGGGGTTATCTCCGTCCGGGCAAAGACCTTAAACCTCTGGAGCAACTCGATACGCCTTGCTCCATCAACATGATCCTCGGCCGTAGCCCTCATTAAGACGTCTCGTGAAGGCCTATCTGCCTCTGCTAATTATACATAGCTGTACATACGACGGATGAGTTATCATCACGTTGGCCCGATGGCATAACAGCGTTCCTTAACTGTATAAAGTGATGCCCTAGCGAGGGCTTCTACTACGCCTGCGGCTTTCATGCCGGTCCCGTCGACTACGCCTATCTCGGTCGTGGTCTCTGTCGCGGTCCCTATCCTTATTACGGTCTCGGTCTCGGTCTCTATCCCTGTCTCTATCTCCGTCTCGATACCTATCACGGGAACGGACCCGGTCGCGGTCACGACTCCGATTTCTGTCCCGACTACGTTCACGGTCGCGGCGTCGACTTCGGCTCCTGCTTTTAGTTCGATGTCGCTCGCGACGATCATCACGATCCCGGCCGCGGTCGCGGTCTCGTTCTCGATCCCGGTCTCTGTCACGACGCTCCTCTCGGTCTCGATCATCTCGGTCTCGATCTCGCTCCCGGTACTTGTCCCCTCGCTTCTCAGGCTCTCTATCACGGTCGCGGTCGCGGTCACGTTCGCGGTCACGTTCTCCAGGGCGATATCGATCAATCTCATCAGGGACGCGTGACCTTTTGATCTCAGGGGAGCGTTCTCCGGTACTATGTCTGTCATCAAGTCCAGGAATAGGTAAGCCCTTTTCGCGAGCTTCCTTTTGCGCCTTCAAATATGCTTTGGCTTCTTGTTCGCGTCTCTTGATTTCGCTTTGCTTCCATGTTTCAGCGTCATTCAGTGCGGGCCCTTTGGATGTCGTGGGACGAGATCGGGAGCGGCTTCTGCGATCACGGTCACGGTCGCGATCACTTCCACGATCCTTCTCGCGCTCACTTGCCCGATCACGTGGCTTCTCGCTATCATGATCCCTGTCCTTCTCCCGACTACGTGCCCGCCTAGTAGACCGGCTGCGCTCTCGTCGGTCTGACCTCAGACGTGTGTGGCTTCTATCGCGCCTTTCTGTGCGATCTCGAGGCGACCGGGAGCGGTCTCGATGGTCATCTCGTCGATCAGGCCGGACTCTTGAACGACTTCGAGCCCGTTTGTCACGGTCGTCTCTAGCACGAGATCGGCTACGCTCTCTGCGCTCGGGCTTGTAACGATCCAGCGATCGACTGCGCTCTCTCCGTTCGGTCCTCTTCCTAGAGCGACTTCGGTTGTCTCTGTCTCGCAAGCGTGATCGACTTCTATAGCGAGCTCCTGGTCGGTAAGAATCCCTCTCTGGTGTCCTTTCTCGCACACGTTCTCTCGACCGGCTTCGCTCCCGGCTTCGCTCCCGGCGATCTGTTCGATGTCTTGATTTGCTCCTATCCCTCTTCTCCGATTTACCACGTGAGTGACTACGCTCTCTAGCCCGCTCGCGATGTCTGCGATCGTCTACCTTGCTACGTGATCGATCCCGATGACGTCGTGATGGGGTAGGACTGGGCTTCCGTTCGTTCTTAGTTTTTGAATCCTTGGAATCTTTAGTATCCCTGACTTCTCTAGGTTCTAATGGATCCTTAGGTTCCCTGGAAGATTTCACCTCTTTTATTTCTTTGACCTCCTTAGTATCTTTAGCCGACTCTCTAGACTCTGTCTTCACCAGTTCGGGAGCCTTTTTGGCATCAGGTGGCTTGGTAGAGTCACGACGTATAGGCTGTATCGCAGAGGCGGGCTTCGTTCTTCGAGGGGGAGGCGCTAGCGCCTCGTCGATCTCCATCTCAAGGGGTTTGGAATTATCCTTGTTACTTTCACGTAAAAGATCTGCAAGAGCTTCTTGTTCGAGTCTTTCATGGTCCTCCTTGGTAAGTTGCTTCTTGATATCTTCGGTTTTGCCGCGGTCTCGCTCCTCTCGTGGGGATCGCTCGCGTCGTCGCCGTTCGCGACTATCGTGTCTATGACTTCTGTCGCGGTCTCTATCCCGGTGATGCTGTGACCTCGACCTTGACTTCGACCTCGATCTGGACCTCGATCTGCGTTGGCTGTCTCGGTCTAGATCTTTGTCACGGTCAAGCTCTCGGGTTCGACGCCGTTCTTCCCGTTCCTTTTCTCTTTCGCGCTGGCGCTCTTCCTCTTTCTTTTCTCTCTCTCGCCGACGTGCGTCACGCTCTTCCTTACGTTTCGTCTCAGCTACCTCAAGCTCGCGCTCCCTTTCGCGTTCTCGCTTCTTCCTCTCTTCTCGCTCTATCTTCAATTTCTCCTCTTGTATTTGCTTTTCCTTGAGGCGTATCTCTTGACGGAGCTGTTCGCAAGCAGCTAGCTTTGTAGTCGACTCAGTAGCATATTCTTCGTCTGTCTTAGAACCGCGTATCCGCTCCTCCTCTGCCTTATCGTTTCCAATCTCGGCTTGGCGCAACTCTCGCATGCGAGCTTCAATAGCTTGGATGTCGATGAGTTGGTCGAGGACAGCTTCGGCCTTCTGGTAGACCCCAGAGCGATCGAGGGCACCGTCGATTAAAGCAGCCGCTTTTCGGCGATCGAGGGTCAGAAGCTGAGAGGGGTTGCGCTCGATTTCTTGTTCAGCTACTTCGATGATAGACTTGGTAACTTGTGCCTCGTAGTCCTAGATGGTTGTAATAATGAGAAACTTATCTATTTGTACGCGTGACGAATTACCCGGTGGTCTTACGCTCTGTTCGAATTTCTCCCAGACTTGTTTGCGAATTGCATCATACCCACCCTTCTTCTTGAAGCTATGCGCTAGACCCTCAATTGCGGATCGCGTAGCAGACGGTAATGGTAAGTCCGAAGCCTTGAATTTTCTCGGTGGAAGAGACACAGGTCCATTTGCCGGGGTGGGCGTTTGCTCTGCGGACGCTATAGTGACGGCCGACGTGGCCATTCTGGCCACATGTACGATGGTAGCTTTTCACTTTGAGAATTTGAGGTATCTGTCGCGAACAGATTAGAAAAAGTAGAAAAGAAAAGGATAACGAGAATGGTTGGTTAGTAGGTGGGTAGAGAAGGCTCGTTGGACTGAGAGTAGATAGAGTCGTTGGGGGAGGTTCGCTACTGCTTAGGCGGCGCCGCCTGAAGAAATTCCATTGGCAGGGGTTCTATTTAGCATGCAGCGTGCACGGCCAGACGCGTTCTGCAACTTCTCTACTCGTATTGGTCTGTGCGTAACCATCACCAATCACCCCCCCCTGCACAGCACTTGCTGGCTGAGCCTTCAATTCCGCCTGCATCCTCTTTATTGAAGTTCGAGTCTATAGGCGCAACCATCATCAATTGCCATAATCACCAACAACGAAGCCGACCGCGGATCAAAAAAACCACCTACGACTTACGCGCCACGAGCACACTACATAATAGCCGGCCATCGAGGCAAATCTCTCCTCCCGTCATTCACAATGGTGCACAGAGTTCTCTTCTGGACCGGCTTCGGTATGACAGCTCCCTCGGACGTACACTACTACCGGTCGACAGCTCCGACATGCTGCATTATGTTTACAACATCGGACTGATAATGTGTTCTAGGCGTTGCCGTCCGGTTCTGGCAACTCGGCCTCGAGATGCGACCCTTCTTTAACCGTGGTTCCCTATGGGCATATCCGGTCTTCGCGGGCGTTGGCGCGAGCTTCGGATATTGGTTACAAGGCGTCGACGAGCGACAATCAGCCATGCTGGAAGAGCGCAAGCAGTTGATTTTAGAGAAGCGGGCGAGAAAAGCAGCTCGAGATGCAGAAAAGGCGGAAGCGTAAGGAGGCAAATACCCCTAAGGCTTCAGTGTACATAAGACAAAGGGAATCCTGGAATCACAACCGAAAATCGATAGCACATCAACTGCTACGTACAGAACGAAGCATATTATTCGTCTTGTCAAAGGATCTCGCTATTGTGGTTGTGCCCACTAGTCTCTAGTTCCGTGCCTCTCGTATTAAGGACGTATAAGCGTAGTATGCAAGTTAGCTTCCTTTAGATCTAGTATGATACACAGACGCTGTTCCAAATCCCTAATCATAGACGATATCTGCAGCTCGATTAAGAAAGACCCATCTTCTAGTTGGAATCCTCTAGTTTTCGCAGTAGATATGAAACCGAAGTTGGCTGAACGCTTGATATTTCGGTGACCACAGTAGATAGATATTTACTGAGAGTAGTATCATAAAGTAATCTGAATGAAGTACCAGAGCTTCTATCAGGATCAATCTCGTTGTAGGTAAGAGAATCTGTCGATACTCTCTCGGTAATATTGATCGTCTCGCAAATCGTGATGACCTGCTTCCCAAGGTCCTTCGCAGCTATGGCTATGTCGGAAGTACCACATCGGCCATATAAAGCACCATTGTTGAACATGGATTCAGCGCTGAGCAGAACCCTATTGGCACGCTCGACTTGCCATCGAAGGCCGCCGAAATCGCCGCTGTATGATACCTTGACTCCTTCTGCAGTTAATGTCTTCGACAAAAGTTGACCATTCCGCTCGTACGGGTCGTCAATTACTATAACCTCAAACTTCTTGCGAGCCACAGTGTGGGCATGAAGCAGCGTTCGCTCAATAAGAGTACTACGGCCATATACCAGGATGGAATCACCGTCTTGGATGTACTCAGTAGCCCTCTGGGTAATGACGACATCCGCGTAATCGATGCGCTCTTGTATAAAATTGTCTATGCTAGCACAGAGCTGCTTTCTCGCCTCAACGTCCGGCACATCTGGGTCAATCTTGCTGACTTGTAACTTCAGCCAGCGGATTGCATTTCCCATAGAAAAGCACATCGGACGGCAGGCACTCAGGTAGTCAATCTGTGGGTTAAGGACATGGGGCGTGAGGTGTCTTGCGAGCGTGTTTCCGGGCGGTGTAGTATATGAGTCAATGACCTGGCGAGGGTATTAGTTTTAGCTCGCCAGGCAGACATGGCATATATTGATCTTACTTTCTTAAAGGCTAGTAGCGTAGCCTTTAACCTGATAATACTTTCGTCAATCGCGAAGGTTGCCATCTGTTGGCCGAGAGCCAGGACTGTGGGGTGGACGTCTTTGTCGGCTTGAGTGATTGGTAATCTCCTGGCCATTGAAAGATGGCTGAAACACTCGGGCATGGTTATTTTTGGTTTGGCGACAGCGGTTGGGGTAGTTGCCTTAGAATTAGCAGCTTTCGATGTTGCGCCCGAGTTGCTGGGAGGAGATCCGTCTGATTTGCTCTTTGCTTTATTCGCTTTCGCATCTGTGGTCGATGGGCCTGATTGTCCGGTTGACAAAGTTGCTCCTCCGTTGGCTGTCTCCTTGGATGCCTTCGCTTGAGCTCGCCGCGCTTGCTTCTCTGCCTTCGCCTTTGCCTTCAATTCTGCATTGGAGAGCTTGGGAGCAGCCGGTGGGGTTGCGTTGTCGGCTGTGGTCTGCGGCCCAGTATTGGGAGGAACTTGTGTCTTTTCGAGCTTCTCTGGATTCGAGGGTTTCGCCTCCAAGGGAGGATCATCAGTGCCAGTCGCCATACTTAAAACTCCCCGTCTTGTGGTTGCGCTATAGGAATTAGTGCGTCGACGTGTTGAGCACGCATAGAAGTGAAGGCGTCTTAGAAGCCGTCTATGAATAGCAGTGTGCGCGGGATTACAGTTGCGCGATGAACGCTGTTGCAAAATTACTAGGGATTAGGTTTATAACAAAGTTAAATGTATTTCGTCGTGCTGAGGGCTTTCTGAGGTGGGTCGGTAGGGTGGATGGACGTATGTCGGTAGATAATCATGTTGAATGCAGGAATTGTAGATACGTTGACTCACAAGCAAAATCCCAAATCCCACCCAACCTTTATGGAACGTGGGGCACAAAAGAGTTGATCGAGAGAAAAACTATGGTCAAGCCACATTCATGCAGGGATACAGGACGCGGGGAGCATACACCAGCCACAAAGCTCCACACAAATATCTATGTCCTTTCAGTGCAGGTGCCCTCTGCCCCTCATTGTCGTCACTCGCAAACCCCTCACTGGGCAATCTTAAAGTGCATGTATACCGGCAACTACTACCTACTTATCCGGAGTATGGTCAGGTACTTATCTGCCCTAACCAGATGCGTAAGAAAAGCTATCAAATTCTCAATGAGAGAATGAGAGCTGTATGGGGGAGCTTCAAGACTGGCTAAGTAGGTACTTATAAGTAAAGGCGAGAGCTACACAACCGACTGCATTCATGTGCCTGAATCCACGTTTCCGTCACGGCATGACTTCGATCAACCCCGCCTCTCAGCCAACGCTTTTCCGATATCATCTTCTAGACTTTCGTATAAGAATAACCTGAGTAATTCAAACGTGTATATCTATCATTGTGCAAACCCTTTCTTTTCTGTAACAACGACAACTCGCGTGGCAGAGGGTTAAGTTATACCTGTTGAACTTTGTACACGATGTCGGCTAAACATTTCATCAATGATCCTACTGTCTTGGTAAGCTCGGCCCTCCAGAGCCTGACCCTGACAAACCCATCTGTAGCCCTAGACGCCGAAAACAAGATTGTCTATCAAAGACCCAGCCACGAACCGTCGAAGGTCTCCATCATCAGCGGCGGTGGTAGCGGCCATGAGCCCAGCTTCGGTGCCTTTGTCGGCTCAGGTCTGCTGTCCGCTGCTGTATCTGGGACAATATTCGCATCTCCTAGCGCTGAACAAGTTCGGAAAGCCATCATGTCCCGCGTCGATACAGACAAGGGTGTCTTGGTGACGGTCATGAACTATACGGGAGATGTGCTGAATTTTGGCATGGCCGTTGAGAAAGCCAAGGCTGCTGGTCTGGAAGTCGAGATGCTTGTTGTTGGCGACGACGTTGGTGTTGGCCGAGAAAAGGGCGGCAAAGTAGGCAGAAGGGGCATTGCTGGGACGGTTCTGGTCCATAAGATCGCTGGCGCTTTGGCTGCACAAGGTGCCACCTTGGAACAAGTACACAAAGTTGCCAAGCTTACGGCGAATAACCTAGTCAGCGTAGGTGCAAGCCTAGAGCACGTCCACGTTCCCGGAAGAGCTCCTCTCGATCCCAAGGCAGAAGAAAGTCTAGGTGCCGACGAGGTTGAGATAGGGATGGGCATCCACAACGAACCAGGATGCGGAAGAGCGAAGGTCGAGCTCCCCGAGCTAGTAAAAAGGATGCTAGCACAGTTACTCGACAAGAGCGATACGGATCGAGCTTTCTTGAATGTGAACTCCAACGAAGTGGTGCTGCTAGTAAATAACCTAGGAGGTGTCAGCGTCCTCGAATTGGGAGGCATCACTACGGAGGTTGTCAAGCAGCTTGGCCAATGGGGCATTCAGCCGGTAAGGATTTTGAGCGGCACGTACATGACGAGCCTGAATGGGCTTGGGTTCAGTATCTCCCTATTAAATGTGGTAAATACTGAGATCGGCGGCCCCAGTATGATTCAGCTCCTTGACTATCCTTGTGAAGCGACAGGGTGGTCAGCCCCGGTCTCGAAAAATACCTGGGAAGCTAAGAATACAAATACGCGACAAGATGCTACCACTTCTGACCAAAGCGTCAAATCGAGTGGGCTCAAGGCTGACCCGGCAACCTTCACGGACGCATTGAGTTCCGGCCTACAAGCATTAATCTCTGTCGAACCCGAGGTTACCCACTTTGACACTATTGTCGGAGATGGCGATTGCGGCATCGGTCTCAAACGAGGAGCTGACGGTACGGTATACTATTCCAGGGAAAGACCACATGCTGACAGTGGGCAGCGGTACTTAAGCATCTGAGGGAGACAAAGGCAACGGGCGATGTTGTAATTGATGTTGCCAATATTGTTTCTGTAGTAGAAGCCTCGATGGATGGCACAGTAGGTACACCCTTACCTTTATCCCACGCAATTGAAAAGCAGTGTTGCAGAGATGTAGATGTTAACCTACATTGCCACAGTCGGGAGCGCTTTTCGCTATTTTCCTCAATGCCCTGGTTCACTCGCTTCGTGTACTATCGCCAGGAGAGGTTACGCCACAGCTTTGGTCAAATGCTCTAAAGCAGAGTTGTGAAGCCTTATACAAGTACACTCCAGCTAAACCGGGTGATCGAACGCTCATAGATGCACTATATCCCTTCGTCGAGACTCTTGGGAAGTCAGGCGACATCAAACAGGCAGCGGAGGCCTCGATGAAGGCGGCCGAAGGAACGAAAGGCATGCAAGCAAGTCTCGGTAGAGCTGTATACGTCGGTGGCTCTGGGTTCGAGCAGGTTCCAGATCCTGGCGCGTTCGGATTGGCCAGCTTCTTCCTGGGCCTGGCTAGATTGAAGCCCAATGAAGAAGGGTGGGAGGCTCTATAATATGTCAAGGGTACAAATGCAGACGTTGTGTATGATATTCCCACAGAAGGCAGCTTGGACTTGGTTTAATTCTCATATTGATTTGTGGTATCTCTTCCTGACGCCGATATGAAACTACCGATGTGGGAAGCTCAAATTTATTGCTTCCATGCCGGCTGTCCCGCTCATAAATCGTTGTCTTGAGCAAATCCAGAGGGAGCAAACTGTTGATGCCTGTCTATCACGGCGTCTACCGTAAGCTTTTAAGACTTAGCGTCCTCGTGCCTAAAATGTGCACAGAGATAGGATGCTGTGCGCTGCCAAAACCCGATGCCCCATTTGCCCTACTAGCTGAGTAGTACAAGGATAACTGAATCTCCTCTTAGAAACCTGTGGTAGAAGAAAATGTGTTAGCAAGTAATATCTCCTTCAAGTGAACCGCATCGAAGAACAAAACGAAATAATACGGCATCCTTAGCCGAACGTACATCTTGCTGACGAACCGATCCTTATTGACGGGACGGCCCTTCTTGCCACTAGCCAGGCGCGGCGTCTCAGTCCACATTTCCTTCACGTTCTCGAGCACCATGTTGCAGTGTCGGTCAAAGGCCTTGACACGCGCCAGCAGCTTGCGGTTGTTGCGGATGGATATTAGCACCTGCGTGTGGCTACGAACAGCCGTCTGTAGGATGGACAGCGGGCCGGAACCGAATTCGTACTCCTCAAGGAGCTGGACTTCATATTCTCTACAGATATGGGTTGTTAGCTGACTTGTCGTGAGCAAACGGTGCCGAAGTAGGGTCGGGCAGGTGGGTAGATAGTGACGGCGTACGTTAACTCGTTCCTGGGCTTGGTGAGAAGTTCCCTAGCAACGACACGTTAGTCAGTATTTTTGGTGGGGGGGATTTCTTCGTAACTAACTGGATCTTTGCGTCTGCCATGATGTGTGTCGTGCACGCTGAGTATGAGTTGCGATAGGCGGAGGTTGAATGGCAAGGCTGAAGTACTTAAACGTGGGCTCGCTTCGATAGAAATTCAGAGGCTTCAACGCTGTTAGATGTGCAGAAACATCTGATTGGACGCCCACCGTGCAGTAGTGGACGTAGTGGACTGAGGTGGGGACATGTTGGGGGGAATGACAAGTACGGCGCCAAGACGCCGAGAAAGCCCATGAAGGTCCTGAAGGTCCTGAAGGTCCAAGCTCCAAAAAATATTAAGGGCCGAGGATTTGCGAGGATTTGCGATACGTACCGCTGGAACAAGCTGAGGAAATTCCAACCATCCAGACTGCATTTCTGTAGATTTCATTACCCCTTGGAAGCCCTGGAGTCACCTCTCGATGCGCACAGCTAACTCCCATGCGCATCGAGGAATTTCTACGACTAGATGTCTTTCAGGTTATACGTGAGTCGGGCTGGCACGGCAGCAAATGCTGTATCCCCGTTTCGCAGAGCCAGTCTCAACATGCCTCTTAAAGCAAAAATCTTAGACCCTAGGATCGCATCTCGCGCACAGGTATAGCCGCAGACAGTACCTAAGAGTCATGGACTTAGCTAATGGGCGATTTCCTAATACAGATGTCTACAAGTCCCGTTCGCGAGACCATCAAAGAACTACCCGGTGACGAGCCTGGAGATGTAGCATTCAACAACCTTTACGGTTTGCGGACCATCGAACTCAATCGGCCGAGCAAGCTCAACTCCCTTAATGCTTCGATGATACGCAAAATAGTACCGCGACTGGTTGAGTGGGAACAGTCGGATATGGCCAATGTCATTGTCATGAAGGGCGCCGGGAGCAAAGCTTTCTGCGCCGGTGGCGACGTCGCAGCTCTCGCAAAGCAGAACATGGAAGGACCTAAAGGCCAAAAAGCATCCGCCGATTATTTCGCCCTCGAATACAAGCTGGACCATTACATTGCAACATATAAGAAGCCGTATATTGCTTTCATGGACGGTATCACGATGGGGGGTGGTGTAGGACTTAGCATCCATGCGCCTTTCAGAATTGCTACTGAGAGGACAGTCTTTGCTATGCCCGAGACTACTATTGGCTTTTTTCCCGATGTCGGAGCGTCTTTCTTCCTGCCCAGAATGCCCGGTGCTGTAGGAACCTACCTGGCCTTGACAAGCGACCAATTAACGGGAGTTAACGTCTTCTACTCGGGTGTTGCTACCCACTACCTGCACTCGACGAGTTTGCCCAGCCTAGAGTCCCGTCTCGCAGAATTGAGGTTTAAGGATTACGATGATATAGAGAAGCGGTTGAGAATCATCGAGATGACCATCGAGGAGTACGTGACGGGCTTGCCGCCCACAGAACCGCTGCTGCTTGGTGGCGAACTCCGACGAGCGATTGATCGTTGCTTCAGCAAGGATAGTGTGGCCGATGTGGTAGCTGCTCTGAAGGAGGAGCAAGGTCCCACCAAAGCCTGGGCTGAGAAAACTTTGCACACCTTGCACCAGCGGTCTCCTACGTCGGTGCATGTAGCCCTCAGACAAATGCGTGCAGGCCGGGACTGGTCCATCTCGGAAACTTTCCAGAGAGAGCACCAGATTGCTACCAAATTCATGCAGCATCCTGACTTCATCGAGGGTGTCTCTGCTCGCTTGCTTTCCAAAGAAAAGCCCAAACCCACACCGAAGTGGCAGCCACCAAGTCTGGAAGCCGTACGACCGGAGGAAAAAATCGAAGAGCCATTCTTCCAGGTGGCGCAAAAACCCAAATTAAAATTGCTCACGGATCGTGACTTCGATGATTACCCACACAAGTCGTTTGGCGTACCTACAGAACAGGACGTTGAGGATGTCGTGCTCGAGGGTACGAGGTCCCCTGAAGAGGTTGTTAGACATTTTCTGGATAAGAGGCATGGTCGGCAAGGCATTCGCACCATTGTCGAGGAGATCTTGCATCGGAAATCCACACAAAACGAAGAGGGCAAGGCTGTGTGGATCTCAGAGTAAGAAGATGCTGTAAAATCATTCATTATTCTTTTGTAAAATAGAAAGTATACACCTGTAACTATGGGAGTTGCCGCCTTTCCATTTCGGACTTCCAAAGTGAAAGGCTGTATGAACAAGGCGGTGTTGAAATGGGGTATGCGATCTGACAGCGGTCGCATAGCCTACCTAGGCATATTGAATGCGTATTAAGAAATCCCTAAGGATGTGTTTGTGGTTGAGTCATGAACCACATGCAACGGGGATAAGCAAATTGTGGAGCCTATTTGAGATAATCGGCAGTATAAATAAATCGGGCTACCCCTCATCGAAAGCAAAAACGATGGAAAAAGTCCACCAAGATTGCATCTTCCTGTTGTGGTGTGTAGAAACGACCTTCGGGTGCTGATTTCTGCCTTCGAGTTATCAAAGCGGCAGTCCAATCGACAGGCGCTAATAAGTTTCCCTAAACTCCGGGTGGGGCGAGCTGCGAGTGGCTCGTGCTTCTCGGCCCCACTATCACTTCCTGGGGCGCGCAGCGAAACACCTCCTCCCGTACACTGCACTGAACTCCTTTTGGCTCCCCAGCCACCGACCTACCGAGGTGACGTTTACGCGGGACACGGCTATTTTCCCAACGCGCTGCAGAAGCTCTGCTAGCGCGACATCCCACGCGCGCGTCACCGCGGTACTTGAATCCACTCTCAATCTCTGCTGCTTATCTTGTACCTCAGCAACCAACGATACCTCTAAGTGCACATCTCTGCTCCACAACCATTCCATCTTCACCTTCAACTTTTGCAACAGCATTGCGGCTGCATTTGCGGTGGGCGTGTTATCTGCTTTTAGAATTTGATTTATAAGACCGGATACGACAAAAATTTCTTTTTTCAATTCGAGTTTCGCGCCATCTGTCAATTGACCTGTATTCTTTGCGGTTGACTTTCTCGCCTTGTTGTTTGGGGCTCCAAAACACGCACATACGGTATATGACCATGGTATAGCCCATACAGCATATCACGGTCGTATGTCTCTCAATGCCGGAACTTTCTCGTCAATAATCTAGACAAGCATTGCTGTGGCTTCCTTGTCTGTCTAACACGAGACTATCGACTTCTACAACAATTTTCTACCGGTGCTGGTCTGGATCTAAGTAATAAAACATGGCTCACAACAGTGGCTCTTGCGGCAGCACACCTTCTGCTGGCGACGAGTGCGGGCTTCAAGTCCGACCTATGGGTTGTAAGGGTCACCTAGTTGTCTCAACAAGCTACAGTCACTAATCATTTTCTTTAGTGAAAGTCCACTACACTTTCGACAAAGACAACCAAGAACGATGCCTTGCCCGATGGCCACATATACTCCACGTCCAGACGATCCCGATGGACGGACAAACGATTGGAGTAGTTGATTTGGGACTATGTTTGCAGGCTGTTGCCCAATGCAGCCCAGAGGTGGCAGGGGATGAAGATAAGGACTACGCCATTTACGCTTTCGATTATTCAGAACCGGATACACCATTAGTAGGGCAGGGACTGCTATCTCGAGGGCTCAGCCAAGGGTCTGATCCTCAAGAGTCGAAGTTGATTACAGGCCGAGTAGCCAAGAACGTCCTTGCTATCTTTGGTAATGGCATTAAGGAAACGTTGGAGGTCAGACTGAAGCTAACAGCGATTTCAAAAATCTCTCGCAACGACTCCACTCCACGTCCCCAATCGGCTACGATCCTACCGCCTAATTTAACGATGTCTTCGTCCACTATATCAGATAATGGCGAGTGGGGTTCTTTCGTGCAGTCTCATCCTGATCTTGGCCATAGGCAATCAGCACCTCCAGTGAATTTGCCAACACTTGCACCAGCACCTGTGCGGCCTTATAGCTCAAGCTTTGGGGCCAGAAATGACGTTCCTCAGCAGTATTATCCACCTATACAACCTGCACCTAGCAGTCGCCCTGGTTCAGTTGATCCAGGTTCCAAGGGGCGAAATACCCCGTCTTTAACTCAAAACCCCTTGCTAGCCCCAGCAAGGCAGAGTCCCACCATTGAGGAGCCCGCACCAAGTCAATCCACTGCCAAAGCTGTCAAACCCCAAACCCAGTCTCGCCCTAATTCCCGGGCCTCTAGCCGACCACCTACGGGTAGACCCAGGGGACGCCCACGGAAGCGACCCCTAGCAAGTGAAGGCAATACCTCTGGATACGAAGATGGAACCGATGGGGATGACGCACCTTCGCGGGCCAAGAAGAGAGCCACGACGACAAAGGTAGAGCGCAGCAATACGGCTACGTTTGGGTCTGTTCCAGAGTCACTCCGTGTTGCTGCTAGCACTGCGGGATCCATTCGCAACTTTCGACCAATAGCACCTGGAGATGCGTCTGCCAAAAGCCATCTACAAGAAGGCCCTAGGGCGCCAACTCCTGTTCCTGAATCGCGTTTCCAGGGACACTCGCATCCAAGGCCTATACTGCAAAGCAGCTTGAGACGGCAGTCCATAGCCTCCCAAATGGGAGAAGGTGTACCAAACACGGCTTATCTTGATCCCAACCGCTCAATAAGCCAGGATGCTCGATCACCTACGGACTCTGCCGCCCCATCACCATATAGCGATGACCCCAGTCCTGCGGACATAAGCTCATCACCCCCGGTGCCAAGGTCAGCCATGTATAGCGTACAGTCTAGCCCTGCACCCTCGAGTCCAATCTTACCACCGATGCCCGCGCCTATGCAGCAGCCCGATTCCGGGTTTATGAGTGGTGGATTAGAGGACAATCGAACAGGAGATGATATAGTGAACAAGACCTCCGCCGCTGCCATCGCCCCTGCTCCTATGGTGGCAAAACCGAAGCCGCGCCGCAGCCGTGCTAGAAAACAGGAACCCAAAATCCAGCAAACCCTCCATATCCATACTGAAACTCCGGGGCCCCCCGAATTATTACCTCAAACTTCAATTTACAATCCACCCCGGTCCCAAGCCTCTAAAAACAGGCCTACTACGGAAACACTTGTCACAACAGAAGCCCCCGCTGTAGATTCAATAAACTCATCAGTGCGTGAGACTATCGAACCAGGACTCACTGAGGATCAGCAAGCGGAGAAAAACGAACAGCCCCAGCCCGCCCTGCCTCCGCAGATTGACTTTGCAGCTTTGGAGGCTGTTCTAGTTGACTTTCCAGATGGCCAACAGTTTCTCGACTCGTTTAGTTTAGAAGTTGGCTCTTTTAGCCCGGCCGACGACACTGCTACTCAAGAAAGCGGTATATTACCGCTTGCGACCTCGATCGAGAGAAGAATGGAGCCACCAGCTGTTCCCACACCAGCCGCAGAGCCGTCCGTAGAGCCAGAACTACCGGCAGTTCCTGCTAGTGATCCCGTTCTACCACAGTTGATACAATCTATGCATATGTCCGAGGGGCTACACCCTCAAACAGATGCTGTTGATGGCATGGAATCAAGAATGAATAAGAACTACGTCAAACGACAGGCTATAAAACAGAAGCTAGAAGAAGCAGTGGCGTTAGGGCAAATGCCGTCATTTTGTAGCAATTGCGGAGCACTTCAAACACCAACATGGCGTAAGATTTGGAAACAAGAACGTCGCGGCACCCCAGCATACCACGAGTATTCTGAGAAACCTGGTCATGTCACTGCTATCAACGTGCTTGAGAGAGATGACGGTGGTAGTCCCATTTTATACGAGGTAATCAAGAAATCTCTGGGCCAAATGGATGACAAGAGCACGTGGACCGAAACGATCTTATGCAACCGTAAGTGCAACAACTGTGTGGGCTGAAGGCATACGCTCATTTCTAATCTGGTGATAGCATGTGGAATATGGTTTTCGAAGTGGAAGGCGCACCGGCCCCCAGAGAAGTGGGAAAAAGATGAGCAGAGACTCACCCAGACCCGAAAGAAGAGAGCGATTGGTGGCGGAACTTCGCGATCAAGGAAGGGCAGAGCTAAGAGCGATGTCCAGATGAACTTTACTTCAGAAGCATGCCTCCCAACAGACCCAACTGGGCCAGCAGATTCCTCTCAGTCACCTAAAGAGACAGCCGCGATGACTTTTAACGCGGACCAAACCGAAAATGCATCAGAGAAGGGATCCGAACGGAACCGCAAGAGGACGGCCCCGGAAGCTAAGGATCAAGGGTCGACTCACTCTCGCACATCTCGAGCCAGTGGCACAGCTATGAGCCCTATTAACCTAGATGAGGAACTTGGTGCAACACGACGTTTGCTTTTTCCGTCTCCGCGAAAGGATGGGGAACAGAAGATCCTAGGAGAAGTCGCAGTTAACATTGTACAAACTTCTCCAAGAGCTATTGAGATCAAAGATGGAGAGACGGCCGAAAAGAAAAACAACCGAGCCAGAGGTCAAACTCCAGAAGCGCCAAACCATGATTTTGCTGATCTCTTCGGCCCGACTCCGCGACCATTAACGCCGCCTCCTAAAGCGACCAATAGTGGCCCTTTCAAAACTCCAACACGACCAACTCCTAGTCATCGTCCGATAACTAGGAGTGTGTCCAAGAGCATGCGCTCTACGAAGTCTCTCACCTCACCTACTCAAGCCTTACTAGATCGAACTCCAACCCGCACACCTTCACGTACTCCCCGGAAGACTCCTCGTTCAGCTTTCCTCCCCAGTGTGATGAGACGACGATCACCTCGCCACCTACTCCCAGTCGAAGCGATGGGTGACAACACCCTGGGTACGCCATTAACTCACTCGATCAGCCAGATGTTCTCGGATACAGACCATCTAGTTATGCCTAGCCCGTCGCGTGGCTATGAGATTGACTTCAGCTCCCTACCGCACATCGATAACATCGATCAACACAGCGGGCTTCACTTCGACTTTACCACATTATTATCCACGGATCCTCTTATGGCTAGCTCACCACCCCTCCTACAGAACGGAGAGATCCTCACCTTCGGTGGCAGCCTCACGTTCGACATGGATGTGCAGAATTTAGATCTGCGATCGATTCCCCGTGACAAACGCCGTGAGATGGCCGCTGTGAAACAGGAAACTGATAATGCCCAACACGCAACTTAGCTCTTTAAGCTAAGCGCTTCGCTTTGGCTGCACGAGGAATAGATAAGTTTACTCTAGGGAGTCTGGACTTCGGCTTTGATTTGAATGCCTTAGACTTTAGACTTTTATATGTTGTTTGCGTTTTTTACATACCTGGGATACCCGCACCGTGGTTGGCGTTCATGGAATTTGGCGACATGCCATCCTTTGTTCCATGAGAATGCTTTCATCGGAGTTGGTTGGCACGGAGGACATACCCTGAGAATCGAGAACGGTGTTTAGGATACAGTCGATCTCCTTGTGATTTGGCTTCTATGGCTACCTGGCTACCTTCTCTACCTACAGGTGGAGAAAAAAAGGGTTCTGCGCTGCTTTGCGCGCCGGAACTAACTTACATGTATATATGTACACGAGACGTGGAATGAAGAGGCCTGATACTTATCGTAGTATCGGATCTGAAATAAAATCGTACATCGTTTATTACTTCGGATACTAGATGTGCCAAAGCACCAAAAGCTATAAAGTTTATGACGTATAGATTTTCAAGATGGGAGCAGTGTGCCTCGAGTTATGAGTCACTGTCGGCGTGAATATCGGAGGGAAAAAAGTACAGCCCATCGAGTCACTCATTCTAAATTAATCGCTACAAAATACCCCTATATGCGTAGGTAGAACGTAACAGACGTCTAGACATGTTACAACTAACTAGCCTAAGGCTCTACGATCGAGTCGATCCTCCAACGCCCGCCCTCATCCAAGCTCATAACAATAGACCGCTGCAATGGCGACTCCGAAGTCTCTCCCACGTCCGCAATCCCTTTTAGAACGACATCGAATAGCTCTTTTTCGCGCTCTTTATGTTGCCTGATCTCCGCAGCATTGACTAAGCTGCCCGAACGACTGCGATACAAGCGTCCTCTACGCACTGGTGATGGGGTGGATAGAACAGGGGATTGGCTAGGAGAGGAGTAGCCATAACTAAGCTTTCCGGTGGAAGAAGGAGACCCAGGAGTCTGCGGGTTCACTTCGCGTTGGCGCAGTGGCGAGGTTTGAGTTGAGGAGTCACAGTATTGGGTCAGTTGTGTACTTTGGGAACCCTGTTGGGACGGCTGCGTGCTCTGATCTATGGTGGATTGTAAGGAAGGAGATGCAGCACCAATGGGAAGTCGGGGAAGCTCATCATCCAAATATTCGGATGATGAGCTAAAGATCTCACTCGATGATGAGTACGAACTCATAGCTGTGACTGATCGAGGCCGCTGTGTACGCTGAACTGTAAACAACTGCGAGGATGGGGGTATATCATGGTGGCTGATAAGTCGGGAAAGCTCATCCTCCAAAGATTCCGGTGATGAACTGAGAATCTCACTGGATGATGAATACGAACTCGTAGCTGTGGTTGGTCGTGGCTGTGTACTCTGGGCGTTGGTTACCTGGGAGGGTAGGGATATATCATCCTGGATGACAAGTTGGGAGAGCTCATCGTCTAGGGATCCTGATGAACTGGGAATTTCACTCAAGGACGAACGTGAACTCACGACTGCGGCCGGTCGAGGCGGCTGTATGCCTTGGAAACTCAACTGCGACGACCGCGTGCTCTGGGCTGTGGTTAACTGCGAGGATGGTGGTATCTCATGCGGAATAGCTAATTGAGAAAGCTCATCATCTATAAATGATGATGAACTGAGAACTTGACTTGAAGATGAGTGGGAACTCGCAGCTGTGGCTGGTCGAAGTGGAGACTGGGAGGAGTAGTGATGATGAGACTGAAATGGTGAATGGGAGCGTTGTTGTGACCCAGACTCTAATGATGATGATGGTGCTGAGAGCAGCGAACCGGCCGACCATCCCAGAGACACGCGTCCGCGCACGAACCGTCAGTTCATGCCGCCGCCGTTTTCATATACAAACAGTTCCTTGTACTGGTGAGTGACCTCTACGACACTTTGGGCAACTTGAAAATCTGCAATAGCCAACTGTTAATAGAAATACCTTAACTGCAGGATTCGATAAAACCATGACCTGAGATTCGGTGAACCGCGTTGGAAATTATAGATATTAAGATGTGTTGTGAGCATACAAGGGGCTCACCAAGGATTCGTTCAACAGCAAGGCCGGTTGATGTGGTGTATTTGAAAGCAAAGGAATGGTTACCCAACATACCGACATTGCTGCCTAAGTCCATGGCGTTATAAACCTTGACGGACATATCTGGATTTACCCTCCCAATAATCTGGGCACCATTCCCAGCCATGAGATGAGCCTCCTGATAAGACGATTTACGTGAGCGAGCGTCCTCTAACGACATCGAAGCAATGCCATTGATCATTCGAAGACCTAAGAACTTACGGGGTTAAGAATGGCATTAACTTGACCATCGGCATCGAGGATGGCAGACTCCCCTCTGAGTTGCATGACTTTACCAACGACGATAACATTCTGGCCAACGTAGGAGTCCAGCATGCTGGCGGAAATGCGGGGCGTTGAAGCTGACTCCATCGTGGTGGTGGAGACACAGCTTCCGAAGCAGCCAAAGGCGCAGACAAGGAATCACAAAAAGTAAATAAATGTGACCAATTGGCAACCCAGTCTACCAGGGGGGAGAGAGAGAGAGAGAGAGTATGAAGCGGTGTAGAGTGAGTGCGGGTCTTTCGTGATAGGGAGCAAAGGCGAGTGAGTGTGAAGGTGGGAAATGAAGGCAGACGCGTCTCAACACGGCAAGCACTCATGTGGTGGTTAAAACCTGCTAGTGCCGACAACCAGCTGAGAGTCAGCTGACATCAGTAGTTGAGCCCTGTCTACAATGTCTGCCGGCTGCTACCTATGCATATCCACTCTGTGCACGCATTTGTATTGGCCTTAGGTGCGGGGCCTACCACGTTACATATTGTGTCTAAACTACAGATTATGTCGCGCATGTACGGTGTAAAACATTTATAACCACTAATTATCAAAATCTCGCCATGTATTCTTCGATCCGGCACTATTACTTGCTAGTCCCGCATCCTTAATATCACAGGCCATAAAATGCTGGACGGTGCTATGCGCCTGCTGCCTGCATCACTGATAAATAAAATTTAGGAAGCAAGCGTTTGCTCAAGAAGTGTGAAACCAGACACACACTACACGTACTGTAGCTCTCTGCACTCGAGTCGTCTTGCGCTGGTCCGCACGAACGCGCCAGCACAACGAGCTGAAGTAGGACCTGAGATCTTCACAGTCAGCAGTCTAGCAACCGGAAAGATTACGGATCAGATTAGATGACTGCATCGCAGTTCGACAGCATAGGTATGTTTACCTGAGTTAGATCGCGCTGGTCATGTCACTGTACAGATCCAAGGTGTTTTCACAGGCAGCGCGTGAGTCGAGAAGCAAGGCAATTAACATTGATCAGATGGACATCTTTGTGAAGGTTGACTGTCGATCCTTTCGCGTACCCCGAGGGACCACAATGCGATCATAAAATGTTATAAAAAATTTTTTTTAATTAAAGTACACAATGAAAACCATGATAACTTGAAGACGAGTCTATCTCAACCGCAGCTTTTGTAGTAGAGTAAAGCAGGGACAGATAGGGATACGTATATGTAGACGTGTGGTTAAGCTTATGTGGCTTGGATCTTCCGTTGCATTGCAAGACTGCTTGTGGCTCCGGGCCTGGCGGGGCACCTTTCCGGCTCTGGGTCAACCGCAGCAATGTAGGTGGCCCAAAGAACGAGTGCGTGGCAACAATGATCGTCTATCAGCGACAGTTTAAGAAACCTACTCGATGATCGCGCTGCAACTACTAGTCAATTCTCCCCAGCATCTAGAAACAGCCTCGCTGGCCAACCAGTCACAAAAGCACAATTACTTTCCTAGTGGCCAGTCCGGGCAATTGATGATCATGACTGGCTCACAACCCTTCTCATATTATCCCCCACTTCTTATAGAGTTTCAGCTGGTTGGTTTATGCAAGAACAACATGCCTAACGAACTGCTAGATGGAAGGAAAACCTCCACTGGAACAAAGTGAGCTGACTCACTCGTGCTGGCGCTGAGTCGATAATGAGTGTACTCGTGCATACGCGTTATTCCTGTGTTACAACGGTACTATTGCCTGTGGCTATGCAAACCCGTTGCCAGCAGCCTGTGGTAGCTGGGGGTACAGTCAAGCTACGTGCGACCCGACAACACCACAAGGCCACAGTCACACTCTCCTCGGGTTCGATAGGCAGGCTATGTGTGGCATAAGCGTAGATTCGCCTCCGCTTCTAGATCTCGTTTTTGGGCCTCTAAGTGGAAGTTCATGCCCTCCACCAGCCTCTAAATCATATGCACACTCGGATACAAGACCATGGAGGAGGCTTCCTGGATATCTTCGTTGTGGATCTTCAAACTTAAACAAGGCCAACGGTGTCCGGGCTCAGGGGCCAATCAGACTTTTCATCCCATACGCCAGCAAACCCAAATCTTCATCTCCTACCAATGACGCCAGGCCCATCCGCGCGCTCCGGGGAGCCTCTAGAAGTCGTATGACTCCACTGGACGCCCGTACACCGAGCATTAAGCAACCTGGATTGTTGCTCTTGGTCGAGAACAAGATAGGCTGCCTACGTGAATATCTAGGAGCAAGTAACGGACCACGCCTGATGCCTTGGGCCTGAACCCCACGCCTCAAGCATGCAACCACGTCAATCTTAACAATCCTTCTGATAAAGTTCAACACTACCTTGTAATGTTCCTCTTATTCAACCCCTATCCATCTAAAAACCTAGAAATTGCGCTTGTGTAACCGGCTCAGGGGTGATGCATGGCCAATTAATGGCATCCCCTCACAAGAGGCTTCGCTCCGTTCTGACAGTTGCCGTCTCAAGTTCCACTATCTGGGCTAAGATTGAGCCCCTTTGGAGGCAAAGGCGATGTCTTCGCGAGAGAGCATAGCTACTTGCTCAGATGCGAGTTCTTGAGGTGTGGCAAGCAAGGATCCCAAACTGCCCTCTGCTACGTCTCGAAGGAGACCATAATGAGGACGTTCTCTCTGCCCGGCAGCTTGAGCATTTATCTATACGTGTTCTTGTCAGCGTCGGTGAAAGATGTAGAGGAAGTCTCGACCTCTGTGTCATTCTCATCAAGCTTGCTCATTTTGCCAATTGCAACCCCTTCCAAACGTGAGATGCGGATCGAGATGCTTTAGCTTTTCGATTTCATCTTAGCTGTGCGTTCTCTTATCCGTAGCTCCATTTGATTCGATAACTCCAGGGTTTGTTATAGACCTAAGCCTCAAGCCCCTTTGTCTCCTCGTTGTCTCGCCGCAATCCTTCCAAAGCTACTATTCTTCTAGTTGCAGGTTCTCGACGAAGCCCCATCCACCCTCCTTCAGGACATACACTACTTTCAATCGGAGAGCCCCCATCGTACCCACTATAGTAACAATAAATAGTACTGAAATGTACGAGCGAAGGGGGCACAATTTGAGGGGTAAGCAAAAAGAGTTTCACTCTGAGCTTGACGTGGTAAGTGTCAGCTTTCATTGGTGCTATACATATCTCATCCATATCCCTGTGGCTTGCATTGAGAAGGGCTGACTTAAGAGCCTTGGATCGGGTCGGATAGGTACATTACTAGAACCTAAATCTGTTTGCGTTGCTCTTGAAAGGCCTTGTTATCTGCTGGCCCAATATCCTCTTCCGTTGTCTCCGTATTCTTACCAGCCAAGTGGTGGCTATAGTTTCATCCTCGTCCTTCATATCAGCGTTTCCTTACCGATAAATTCTCACAAATTCACTGGGAAATGTCAACTTAATCTAACCCTATTCATTCATCCAATGTATCAGGTGCTCATCACTTCGTTCGTCAACTGCGACACTCGCCGAATAGGCTTGCTAGTTTTCCACGAAGGCACCATCCCACCCTCCAGAGTTAGTGTTCATTAAGTAGCGCATATTATAATTCAAACTGCTGCGGGAAACAAAGCAAGCGCATCGTACAACTACGCACATACTTCTGGGTTCTACCTACGACACCACACTCTCTCCAAACAAATACAACATCGACATCATTATGGACAGAACGCCAACATACCTCCAATATAATGTTCAAGATGATGGGGACGCAAGCTTTAGAGCGTTCGGGATCATAAGTGCTGCGAATTATGGCAGCTTTCACGAAAACACTCCATCGGCCACATACGCTGACATCTTCCCTCTGCATGCACCATCAGTTCCTTCGGGTCATGCTTCAGCTCACGAGCCTTCGTTTACATTCCTTCCGACTGATCTGGTCATTTCACACGACGAGCGAACTCCGTCAACAACACCCTATCTGATGCCCTCAAGGTTTGAGTCTCCAGGACTGTTAAGCGGGTCATCATCAACGCCGAAGACTCATGAGTCTCAGCAACTAGTTACGCCCAATAATGTCTCCGTCATACCGCATGCCACAAGCGATCAGAATGCGATCGAAGACTTTGACGATGTTCCTTCGTCTTCCCTGCCTCCACAAAGGAAACGGTTAGATCAGCATAAGACAAGAAAGGACACAGAACCCGACAAGCAAGAAAGCAAGCGAAAACACTTCCTCCTGAGGAACCGGGTTGCGGCGATGAAGTGCCGCAAGAAGAAGAAAGAATGGGTCACAGACCTAGAGGAGACCAAGTTGGGCTTGGAAAGCCAAAATGCTCACCTTCACATGGAGTTAGACGGCTTAGTCGACGAAGTGAGTCGCATCCGAGCGCAACTCATGGTCCACGCGAACTGCAACGACTCAAACATTGACAAGTGGATTGAAAACAAAGCCAAACAGTTCGTCATAGGAACCAGCGAGCGGTACGATCAAATCCTAGCCCGCTTTGGTCCCACAAAGGGCCCCAACGACCGGCATGAGAGCATGTCCCCGGCGTCCGAGTACGCAGCTACCGGTCCGACCTTCATAAGTCCATTAACGACTCCATCGCATCTACCTACTCCCCACACAGCCCAGATACCATCACCACCGGCGTTTTACAATCCGAGTGTGCCGATGGACACGATAGGCTGCCATACTTTACCGTCGCATGCGCCATCCCCGTTCACTCACGGCCTCGACCAAACACTGACAGCTAGTCACGAGACCGACTACGACGGTATGCCCGCGGCACTATATGATGGCTCAGTTAGCTGAGATTACCGGCGGGTCTCGAGGTAAGTAGGTGTCGTTTGTCTTTCTCAGATGCCTATGATAACCCAGGCTGCAAGCATAATTCGCCGACGCCCCTATGACAACAGGGTAGTTACGACAATACGAGCCATTCTTTTGGTTGTCCTGTATATGGCACTTACTTTTTTCTTCTTACTCTTAACTTCTTGCTGGGGTTCAACACCGGTTCACTTTATACCCTACAGCACCTCTGCTTTCCCCCTTTTGCCCTACGCTTAAGGCCTGAGAGTTCAATGATCACAGAAAGCCTTTGCTTTTCTTGTCATGTAACTCAAGGGTGAGGATACGACACCGGATGTATGAGTATATCGTTTCCATCCTCTTAGGAGACATGTATATATATGATGATTAGGTGTAAAAGTGTGAGATCTGGGAGCCAAATTCAACTCACTCAAGGTGCTATCTGCTGATCCCAGTATGAACATCTACGTGTAATAATAACAGGCTACGGAGTTGTCTGTACTGAAATGAATGATCTCGAGGAGAAAGTGAAATGAGCGCCCATTATATTACATGTATTTTAGGTAGCGACTGATGGTATAAGTGGAGCTCCGAGTCCGTTCTATACGTAGCCTACTCGACAGAGTTGATTTAAACTATCAGTGGGCTGAACGCTAGTTGCACTTATACTCATCCTCAAGGAGGGGCTGGTACGATAATATGGCATGGCAAGCTGTAAAAACTGTCAAAAGGGGAACGGACGGACTGATAAGCGCTCATTTTCTTTAAACATATTCCTAATCTATCTTCAAAAATTCCTTGTAAGCCATATACGGGGACAGATAGGTAACGTTCCCATGAATGGAAGATTGAGTTATAGTACCTCACTCCTATGGTAACCGACCGCCCTTTGGCGTAGTATAATAAAAATACAAGCACAGCCCTGCAAGCCAAACAAAATAGGCTACGCTGGCGGATAAGTGTTCAAGGGCTTGTCTTGTTCTTGTGTTTCATCTCGTATTGTAGTGTACATTTCTCCCACTATTTACACAAACCTACATTTATCTACCTACTTAGGGTAGTAGGCTCCCTCAGTATAGCCCGTTCAGCTACATGTCTCCCTTTGCATGCTCTATTCACCCGCGCTCGACGCATACGACTGGATTGATGTGTCGATGCCTACTCAACGAGGACCTCTCCGCTCCGTGGCGTCCCCGGTAGTGCCGCATTCACAACGAACACATTAGCAGCAAGATCGCTCTGATGGCTCTCAATCATGTGCATGAGGGCGTCCCGCTCCACGACAATGCGGCCCGTCTCTAGCAGATCCTTGACGTCAACTTGGTCCACATCGAGGGCGCGGCCCGAATTCGGCACGAGATCGAGCGCCTGGAACAGGTTGTCGCGGCGCGAGCTCGTGATGAAGGTGCTGCGGCCGGCCTTGCGCCCCCACTCGTTGGCGTCAAGCACCTGCCGCGCCCACTTGGCGCGGAACCCGGCCTCGAGCTCGGCGCTGTTGTGCAGTCGGCTGTTCTGAAGTAAGGCCTCGAACTCGGCGGGCAGGGGCAGCTCCATGCCGTCCTGGCAGACGACCAGCTCGCCCCGGCGGTACCGGTAGGAGAGTGCGGTCCGCCATGCCAGGTCGTACACCTTGCGCGTGATCTTGGTGCCGAAGTTGCGTGGCTTCGGGCCGAACGTCTTGCCACCACCGCGCCGCAGCGGGGACTGCTTGTCACCGACGCGTGCGCGGCCCAGACCCTTCTGCGCGTACAGCTTTCGGTGCGAGCCGTGCACATCGTACCGCGTCTTCGTGGAGGCCGTGCCTTGCCGCGTGTTGTCGCCTTCGTAGACTACGGCCAGATGCAGGATGTCCCGGCGCAGGGGCAGGTTGAGGTGCTTAGAGGACCAAGATTCCAGGCGTTGCGGCTCGTAGGAGGGGAAGTTGAAGATGGTGACGGGAACGGTCGCCGCTGTGTTTATGTTAGACTGAAAGAAATCGAACGGGGTGGTAGACCAAGACATAATCCGCGTGTGGGCTTGACGAACCTGGTCTCCAGAGAGAGCTCGCAGACGGCGCGAAGTTGGCAGTTGTTATAGTTGGCAGAGGGGCTTCTGTGGCCATTGAGCGTGCGAGTGTTGTCGATGGTATCCGGAGCTGCATATGCTATTAGCATAACAATCGTATGAATAAATTCGTCAAGAAAAAAATCGTTAGCTTACGGAAGCTGCTTCTCTGCATGTGTGCGAAGCCAGACTCAAGCTTCTCATGGCCTCATTGAGACCTCTCGCCCCCTTGGCCGCCATCACTGCAGACTTTTCAACAATCCAACAGTAAAACAAACCAACAATCTGGCGCTGGTGTACACGATGCCAACGGTAACGAGTCGGGCGAGAGGCAATTGGTGTACCAGAGGATAGACCGAAGTTCGACAAGCCAGACGAGGCGTTGATGAGCCCCAGGAAAATTATTGAAGGGAGTGATAAGCTGGTCCAAAGCAACGTAAATTGGCTATTGGTCCCGAAGGACTAGGGTGCTAAATATATATGGGCCCATGAGTCCCAATCCACCGAGAACAGCGAATGGGAGAACTTAGGTTCTTGGGGCTTAGGACCCACTCTTACGGGACTGGATCCCCTGGCGCGTTGGAGCTTTTCTTGCTCCAGAGTGAAAAAGTCCATCTGCCTTGCATCTTCCTTCGGTCTTGTATAACAGCTGTTGGGCGACCCATCTCACCTCGACCCATTGACACCATGTCAAGCTGTCAGAGGGTTGTGAGACCCCTGATTCAATCTATCCAACAGCATGGCTTGCGATCGCAGACATCGACGTCTTTTGCTCGCTCCTTTTCCAAGACCGTACTGCGACAAGATGAAGTTCCACCGACTTCAACCACGAGCACGACACCACCACCTCCTCCTCACTCAAACTCGGCGACGACTTCAATCGGTCAGCTCGAGGCCGCAGCGGCCGAGACAGCAAAACTGCGCATGAAAGAACGGTTGCTAGACCCAAATACAACTACAGCACACTGGGCTGAGCGGAAGCTTGTACGGCTAGGTACGCCGCCTGTCGGTTCACGACGTCGCCGTGCCGCCCTTCGTACTTCGCAGAATGTACCATTTGAACAGTTGCCGTACCAATGCTTCCAAGAGGCGCGAAGGATACTACAGGAGGACCGCCAGGAAAAGCTTCAAGCTATCGCCAAGGAACTGGCCAAGATCAAGCGCCTCCAAGACACTCCTGCCGACCAGGTGCCCGGTGGCGAGCGCAAGAAGAACCTACGTCTTGCAAGTCTGCGGAAATATGTCGAGGAGCTCAAGATATTAGCTGACATCAATGATCCCATTGTGAAACGGAGGTTCGAAGATGGACTTGGTGAGTATTTCTTTTTATCCATGCTTTTGGCATTAGAGGATATAAGCGCATGCTTGAGACTGTCTGTGCCCTTCTGCTTTCTGTTCAGACACAGCTATCTGGGGAGACACACGAATTACATGCATGAGACACTAATGAACTGAACAGGCGACATGAATAAGCCTATTTACCGTTTTCTGGCTGAGGAGAAATGGCGAGGCATGCCCTACAAGGTCATCACGCAGCGTATACAACAACTACACATCGTCCCTGATGTGCTCGCCAAGTTTGACCCGATCGTCGATGTACAGCTCTACTTCCGCCGAAAGAAGGTCGAGCCAGGTGAGATCGTGGACTCTCGGGTATCTGAAGTGTCACCGCGCTTGAAAGTGCAAGTCTTCAATGCGGGTGAACGTCTTGTATCAGTCGCCGTTGTGGACTTGGATGTTCCCAACGCTGAGACCGACTCATTTGACAGGCGTTGTCATTACCTTGCCGCTAACGTGCCCATTGCTCCCGATCAACCGTCCTTACCCCTCGGCAAGGTAAATAAAGAGACGCAGCTAGCCGTCCCTTGGCTTCCTGCATTTTCTCAACAGGGCGCGCCTTACCACCGACTGGCCGTGTTCGTACTGGAACAGGCAGAGGGGAAGACACTAGACGTTGCGAAACTGCGCGAGCTGTACAACGGCCGCGACGGGTTCAGTCTGAAGAGCTTCCGGGACAAGTTTTCTCTGAAGCCGGTCGGCTTCAACCTGTTCCGAACTATCTGGGATGAGGGCACCGCGGGCGTCATGGAGCGCGCCGGTGTACCGGGTGCTGACATTCAATTCAAGCACAAGCGCGTCTACTCGCTCAAGGGCCCCAGGAAGGCCCGCGGTTGGGAGGCCAAGAGGTCCAAGCCCAAGTACAAGAGCCTGTGGAAGTACAGCAGGAGGATCCACGGTCTCAAGCGCCGCTAGGCCACATATATGTACTATGTTTGAAGCTGGTGTATCATCATGTGTACAAATTACGCGAGAGCACGAGGGGAGTGTGGAAGAATATAAAGACAACGGAATTAGAGGACAAGCAGAGGAAGATGCCAATACTGTATTATATCACATTTGGGCTATGGCTCTACATAATGTGAACAATATATTGAATACCTACTGCATTTTATGCGCATAGCTCGACCAAAAGCCTCAAAATGTACCATAACGATGTATCTACTAAACCATAGCTCGTTACAACTTTCTCAGCTTTTACCTCAGCCTGTTGTCAAAGATCGTGAGTTCGAAGCGGACCGGTCGTGCGGCATAGCTAATACCGAGTGGACACCTAAATTGCTAGCTAAGCTCCTAAATAATATCCTTGCAAAGTGTAGACGGCCAGAACACAATAATTTTCGTGGATGCATTATACGAGTGCTACGAGCAGGACTAGGAAGCAGTGATCGCATCTCTCCGCGCTTGGACCAAATTAGCTCACAAAACAAAGGCAAGACGCGACATCTATCTCTCTAGTAGACATAATATTACTGTTGATGAGACTTTCGGAGACTTTAACCGGCCCGTTATTCCTCCAGAATGAGAACTATCGGGACATAACGGTGTATATTAGCAAGGCCCTGGGGTCTAAGCGTGATCCGAGGCGGACGGTCGATTATTACGCCAGCTTAGCAAGAAAAGTGGCTGAGCGAGCAGTGGTCTCTTTTTATGGGTAGTCTTGGGTCTCCCAACCCTCACAAGGGCAATTAAACGCGGAGATACCGAAAACGAACCTAACACTCTTCTTGAATACACATTACAAGAGCTTAGAGATCTTTACAGAGGCATTACTTGTAAGATTGATTCCAAGCTATTGAGCAACCATGAGAATTTCACAAATAACAGCCTTAGTTGAGAGATCACTTTTCCTAGATGAGTTCCGTCACGTGATAGCCTTCAACCCAAACACTACATTTGAACCCCTGACGCGCTGGGTATATTCGATGGACTCTCTGGAACAGAGGTTTATTGAAATAGAATTAAAAAAAGCTCGCCTGTAGAGTAGGAGCGGTTGTCTATTGGAAGTGTGCATAGTTCCAGACTATAACCTCAATTCTCAACAAATAAGGAACGAGGTTAGCGGCTACTTCAAGCATAATCCATTATTTTCGCACTCTACGTTAAGTGTATAGGGTATATAGTGAGATCAGGATCACGAGGTCCGGTTCGGATAAGCACCCAGGGAAATACCCAAGGAGAGGGCATGTCCTAGATGTAGTATAACTCTCAGCTCACCCAAATGAAGTGCATTCCAAAGAGTCTCCAAGAGGTCAAAGAGGGGTCATCTTCGAAGCAAGTCATCCGCCTTATCCACAAAACAGCTAAGCAACTGTTTGTCCGGGCGAAGGCTTTGAGACCTTATACGGACTGATTGAAGACCAATTTCCCCTAGGCTCTTATACCCTTGGTGGCTACGACTTCGTCGTGAAGTGTTTTTCACATACTTTTCCCGTAAGAAGATCCGTCCATTACCGAGACAACTTCTACTGGGTTGAAAATTTCGTGAGGAATTATTCAACTTCTTAGGTTCCCTAGTTTATTAGAAATGCTCAAGGTTTCCTTACTCAACTATATTAAACAACACTTACCCCTCCACATCAGCTAAGTAGATGCAGAATGCTACTCTCGAGCATGGTTAATGGAAAAGCTGCTACAACTCTTTCCAAAACGATTTGACGTGTAAAATATCCTGGGCTGCCAGAAAAAGCATTTTGTCATGGATAAATATTGCAGTGGGGAGACAACGCAGTTTAGATACCCCAGAAAGATTATTCATACGGTTGTGCCATTCGACAAGCTGTTACAAACGGACACATGGCAATGATTTGTAAACTGGTCGAACCATCAACAAATATAAACGGCGTGACTTGAGGATATGAAACAATACTCCATTTAGCTGGGAGAGCGGACAACCATGAGATAGCTACTCTCTTGAGAAGATATGGTGCGGTGTTGAGTCAGGTCCATTACGTTTCGCCACTTGGGCACATAGTCCGTCCGTGATATCTTACCTCTTAAATAGTCTCCTTATAGCAATGCGCTTTTCTTCTTTTGTTTTGTCTTTCGGATTGGTCGGCGGTGTTGGCAGCTAGCGACTTGGATCTTTAGCGACAGATCATTTGACCACATAATGACTTACTGAGGAAATAAAGTACTAGTACTGTTTTGGGATCAGCTACTTTATGGTTCTGGCCCGGCGGCAGCTGGCAAATGAAACTTGCCGGTTGCTCCCAATCCATACCCTAGCTCCTTGAACCCCTTAGCGCTTATCAATCTGTCTTGCATATAAGTAACCTACACAGTAGCGAAGAGGGTGGCGCTGCATTGTGTTTCCCTTACTATGTACTACCCCTTTCATTAACATGGCGCGTCTGCTTCGAAGCAAACAGGGTTGCTGGACTTGCCGTCTGCGCAAGAAGAAATGCGATGAGACCCATCCTGAGTGCTTAACCTGCAAATCCCTGTCCATTACCTGCTACGGGTATGGCCCAAAGCCTGATTGGATGGACAGTGGTGAACTCGAGAGGGCGGTTGTCAGTGACATGAAAGAAACCATCAAATATACTTCAAGACACAAGACCAACGTCCACTTATCAACCCGACTCAAGCGAGCAGTTCGCCTAGCGCCAAAAGTCTCTGACAAAATCACCAAGGATTCTATTTCTAGCCCAGAATCAAGCCATCTGCAGGGTACCGGCACTCTATGGTCTGATCATGGCTCATCGCCAAGTGGGGCTTCTATAGTTGTAAATGGGCAGGCCGTCAGTATATCAATATAATGCACGCTTTGCAGACTCTAAAAGCAATTAGGACACGCCCCCGGCCAAGAATAGTCATCATCTTCGGGCCAGCACTCCATATTCTATGTCAGCCCAGGAATCTATCCTTTTGATGCACTTTTTGGATAACGTACTGTCGTTGCAATATCCTCTGTATAAGCCTGATATCTTGGAAGGGGGACGAGGCTGGTTATTGGACCTCTGTGAGTGAAATTCAGGGTCATCTTCATCCTGTTTCTGGCCATTACGAGGAGTAGAAATCTCCTACTCAGGCTTGTTTCATGTCTTAAGAGCTCTGTGCACGCTCGAGACCCCTAATGATCATGTCTAGAAGAACGTTACTGACTCCAGATACTGTAGTGCTTCGGACAAAACCTCTCTATCATGCCGCCTTAGCTCTCAGTTCATATCACCGCCGGATGATCATTTTCGAAAGAACTCAACACCAGTGCGCAGTCGCTGCTACTATGCAGCAAGAAAAGCACCTTGGAATTTGCCTTGCCGAAGTTCGGCAAGCTATGAAATCGGTCAACAAGTTTGTCCAGGAAAATAAGCCTTGTCATAACAATGAAACGGGCACTGTAACTTCAATCGTCCAGTTGGTCTTTTTCGAGGTAGCTTTTTACTTCCCGAAATTAGTCTAGATATCCGACTAACTATTCTGCAAAGCTCTTCGCCGGTCAGGGGAACGCGTGGCAGATACACCTCCAAGCAGCGATTAACATGTATGACCAGGCGTGTAAAAATGGTATAAACCGATTCGCTCTAGGTTCAGAATCAGGTAACGTTTTGTGCCACGGCCTAGCTCCCTCTACAGGCGATGCTGCTATTATACAAGAGGTTGCCATATCTCGTTTCCTGGGCGCTGTCGTACCATGGCTCGATATCATCGCGTCTATCACAACCGGAAATGCACCAAAACTATTGTCTTACCATGACGATGCCATCGCCCCGAATTCACAGACCAAGCTTGAACACGTTATGGGCTGCCGAAACTGGGCAATGTTTCAAATTGGGCGTATCGCCGCGTTGCACACCCATCGGAGCCGAGACAAACTACCAGTGCAGCTCAGTCACACGGAAATTGAGCGACTAGTGAATGATATATCTCAGGAAATTGAGTGTGGGCTTGCTCGTGAGGCACTACAGGGTACCAACATCTCCGAGGGGGTTCTTCCCGAACCCCACACTAGGCCAGGCCAAATTGCGTTTGTCACTAGGATCTATGCTCATATGGCCACTATTTACCTGCACCTTGTCCACCACGGATTCCAAGACTTGCAATTATTAGATACTACCATTTGCAGTGTCATGAGGATGCTTCAAACGCAGACTCCACTACAACTCCTACCTGGCTTGGTAGCTCCGCTGTTTGTGGTCGGCTGTGTAGCCAGGCAAGGAGATGAGCAACAGTTCTTCCGGAGCATGTTTCTCTCTCCACCGCTTTTGGAGCCTTTCTTGAAACACCGAGAAAAAATCATGCCAATTTTAGAAGAGCTTTGGCGGAAAAGGCAGACAACCGCTAACTTGACGTGGGATACTGTACTCGATCACAGCCGGCATCTTCTGCTGCTCTGAGATAGTCTTGAGTCGTAGGCAGCAATTCTGGCTCACTATTTCCCATTGACCAAGGTAAGAATTATTTAAAGTCTGAGCAACTGTATAGGCCACCAAAACGCATGGCAAGATCAAGTTTGCAACACAACATGGTATATCTCCGAGGCCTCGCATTGCCTTACCGACAGTCTATCAAAATTATTAATTCCTGCTTCGTTTTCCATAAGCCACCATCATTCCTCTTTATCAGGTATATCCAGAAATCGGAGCAGACGAACCCCGGTTAAGCGAACAGTTACACACCCTATCAGAACCACGATCCATCGACTGTTTTTGCGAGACGTTCAATGAATAATGACTTCCGAAGCGTCGACACGAGAAAACTCGGTAACTTGAAGTTCCCAAAGTGGCCGGTCCCTGCTTTCTTGCCTATTTGGAGGCCCATCATGCCTACAACAAGAGTGTTAGCGAAAACGCCCACCTTTACTAGATTGATAGTGACAAACCGCTTGTAGCGACTTTGTAGGGAAGCAAAGCCATGCCCCTCAATACAAGGACAATATTCTTGGCCGTGTGAGCTGACTGCTTGTCGACGTATATGAACTGTGGTGGTTCGGCGTCTGATACATCGCCGATGGCAAATACATTTTCTGCGCCTTTGACGCGGAGGTACTCGTCGACTTTAACGAATCCATTGGCATTAAGGAATTGGGCCGGAACGAATGAAGAGTTCGGTATAACACCGAATGTCGGAATCACCATGTCGGCGACTAACTTCTCCCCACTGGAAAGGGTGAGTTCCTGGCTACCATCGGCCATCTGCGCTGTGTTCTGGACCTTAGTGCTGAGTCTGACTTTCACATTCAGCGTGCCAAGTTGCTTCTCTGCAGTTTTGGATACGCTTGCCGGTGTGCCTTGGAGAACCGTTTTCTCGCTGGAGATCTGCGAATAGGTTAAAATAGGGGTTGCCATTCACAGATGCATTCGAACTCACCAGGACGATTTCTTTGCCTCGCCCGTACTCAAACGCCAGCTCGCCCGCCGTCTCGACGCCTGTGGGTCCGGCACCCACCACGACAATCTTCTTGGCCTGCTTGATCTGCTTCTGATACGCATGGAGGGCTTCCCTGGTCGCTTCGGTCGAGCCTCTTGACTTGAAGGGCGTATCTGCCTTGGTCCGCGAGCCCGTGCCGAGGATCAGGTAGTCGTATTCGATATGCCTGGACTGGCCATCGGGACCAGAGATTTCGAGCTTCTTGCCGTCAACATCAATACCAGTCGCGCTAGCGAGTATGAACTCGAATTGGTCGGCGGGATAGCGGGCGAAGCCGGCAGCGATCGGCTGGAAGAGCTCCTCGTCGGAGATCTGGCCGGGGAGCACGCCTCGGGGCGAGGCGATGTTCCAGTAGAAATGGCTGTCCCGCGATACCAGGATGACTTTGAAGGAGCCAGTCGACGTGTTGGCTGCCTGCTTGAGGATACGATGGGCCGTGCTGACCCCGGCAAAGGAGCCTCCGACAATGACAACGTTCTTCATGGTGCGCGATGAAATATTAGAATTAAGGAGAAGTCGTTGCTACTGTCGAAAGAGAGATTGGCCGTGAAGAATTGGAAAGTCACGATAATGGCATGCTGGCAGAAGCCAGAAGATAAAGCACGATGGACATAGAGAGAAAGGGGTAAATAACGGTCACGGACGGACGGACGAACTTACTAGTTGCCTTGGTGGGGGTTTTTAGGCAATACCGGCTTACAAATTTAAAGAGACGGGGGGCTTTGTGATGCTTGAAGCGCAGATCTAGATGTTCAGCTACGGCAGATAAGAATAGATGAGCTGTATAAGGCAGAGAGAGCGAGAGAGATCCTTGGAGATTACAAATGGGATCGAGGACATGTGTGATTGCTTATGGAACACACAATAGTATGTTCTAGAACAAAGCGTTGTTCAAGACACGAAATCACGGAATCCATTATGGGTGGTCAAGTGAAGTCTTTGCGTGAGGGTTGGGCGTACTGGGTGCCGAAGTACCGTATGTGCGCGTGTAAGGCTTTGCTGAGGCGGCTGGGATTCTAGAGACTGACGACACGCTAGATAGATATCTATTAATCTACTGCGTGCTTCATCTTGTTGCCGCGTGTTTCCGGGGACAGGAAGTGCCATACACACAAGTCAAGCGCAGTCAGCGGCGAATCAGAGGGCTTACCGCGGACTAGGCAGCAGAGATGTTGACGAACGAGGTTGGAAAATGATATGGAACCCACCACACTAGAGCTAGACTGGCTAGAGCGGGACCCCTACTTGAACGCCCGAGTTTGCATTAGAGTATGTTGGTACGATGGCGGTAAGCTTTCTGATTGGCTGCTGATGGCGGCTCTCTCAGATGGGGCTTAGAATTAATAACCTATACCTTCTTTCAGCTTAATGACCCCTAAAAAAGGAAACACAGAATCCGCATCCGCATCCGCACCAGAAAATCAGATGCAAGATATCAGAAATAAAATTTTGTATAAGTATTTGTAAGCTACACGTACCTCTATATCATGTATGAATACGTGTAAAATTGAAACGTATTTATCTCATCTTGTCACTGTTGTCCGCCATTCCCCTCAGCCTCACGGCCTGGTGTTAACACGCCGGCTCTGTTGGTAACGATATCCTAGGTAATAGAGCAATTTGTGGACCAACGGATTCAGTCGAGTATATGCTGCAATCGTGATTTGAGCGAAATCCTAATGTGGTCTGTGTCCTGCCCTCCCATCGTTCGCAGTTTAACATACACGCTTGATCCTCATGTGTCACGGGGGTTGGTCACAGAATGAATAGAAGCCTATCAGCTGTTGAGATGTAGGTGGTTAGGGCTCAATTCCATTGACTCCTCGCCATCCCAACCCTCAAACAAGGGCCTGATGGTCCTCATACATATCCAAAGGCTTGATATGGCCACCCTATAGGGTCATGGCGCAAATACACCTAACATCATGACAGATATTCTCATAGATCACCTACTCCATGTTCTATATCCGGGGTAATGCATATCTTAAACAGCTCGGACGAGTTAGGTCTGGGACGATTTGAACTCGCTGAACAGAATACCGCTTGTTCTAGGCACTTGACCGACCTATAGCTTTATAAGACTAAGCTACAGCTGAGCCTACTGAGCCTCCTGCATACGATGGGAACACCTGCTAGCCTCTGCACGTTTCAATAACGTATCGAAAGTATCAGAATAAGGTAGGGATGATGACTATGAATTCACCCTTCATTTTGAGGACCGCTCCAAGCCATCCGGGCTCAACACCTCGCCAGAGGTGGTGGTAACAGCAGACTTCGTCGTCGACTTCAACGGCGCGTGGTCTCGCGCCCAAAGCAGTTTCCTCGACGCGCACAAGCCCGCGGACAAGCAATTCCCAATGTACAGCGGAGCAAAGAGTAATCCTTGACATCGCGGAACTCGCGCCGCGCTATCCCGAGCTTGCTGCACTACTAGGCCCTGGCTCGTTCTTTGTGATTGGCGACGGCAACTTGGTGGTCAAGTTACGCAGCGGGGCGCGCGCGGCGCTGCGCGGATGTATCTCACGATGAGTACGTGCGAGGACGGCTCGTTTGGTAAGATGCCGCTGATGCTATCTAGTGCGATTCGAGATATGCTTCTGGGGCTACGGTTTCCTCCTCCCCCTCCGGCGGTAAAGCGCGCAGCTGAAGGAATTCCAGCACCTGGGGGCCGAGGCTGAAGGAGTTGATTGCTGTCGGGCTTGAAGATTTGGTGAAGAGGGATGGGAGCCTGGACATCAAGGGGATGTACAAGCGTCCAGTGGGCGAGCTCGCCTAGCCTCATCGCGGGGGTAACGCTGCTAGGCAGTGCAGCGTACTTGATGACACATTTCGCGGGCGAATGGGTCAATCTAGCGCTCAGCGAAGCGTTAGGAATCGCTCGTGCGACTACAACGGCATGGGATGCGAGCGTGGAAGCCAGTGATGATAGCCTACCCGACAATAGACAGCGCGCGTACAAGAGAACTCTGGGCCCCTAGTTCAAGTCAGGAAGAACATGATCACCAAGGCTGAAGAATCTGCTTAGGAAGCTGGAACGACTTATAAGTATTCATTGGTGAAGACACGGCGAAGAAGGCTGCGGCTTTTTACTATGATTGATACCCTCATCTTGTTTGATAAAGAAAAGTGTCTGGAAGTAGTGCAGTCTGTATATTGTGTATAATACAAGGGTGGTGTCTCACTGTAAATAGTCACGACCTCGATGAAAACACCCGTCTCGTCTTCTCGCGTTTTAGCGGGAGACATATCAAGCTCATGGGAAATGAGTGGTGCAATATACATACATGTACTTACATCTCTTCTTCCTCTCCCTTCACAAGTACATCTTTCCGGCGAGCGATTTGTAAATACCGGGTCGCAGTAGCATATCCTTGTTCATGCTTTCCTTGCTTGTTGGGTATACTTAACTGGCCGAGGAAACCATTTCTGCGTTCCGCGCGCTTTCGTATACATCATACAATACTTAAACTGCTCATGACGAGCGGGCGCCTGTTTACGAGAGCCAGACGGAAGCCGGTGAGCCTTTTGTGTAAACCTGGGAGCTTGTTGCTCCAGCTGGTATTGTCAGAGGTAAAAGGTTAACCGTAATACCCCCATTGGCACTACGCTATATATAGCCTGACGGGTATCAACAATGATTTTTGGAAACCAAATATACCATACATGTCTACCGCAATGAATTGCACTATACTCCCAGACGCTGCTCATGCATGTCATTGATAACCCATATTTTTCCAGTCTTGCCGCTGCGTGCTCCAATTCCACGCAGCCCACTATCTTTTGCTCATAGGGTATCGAAGCTCCTCAAACTACAGTCGAGCATTACTCTATCGTGCTACGGCGGCGCTCAAAACCTGGTATTTGAAAAATCCACCCTTTGTTCGTTCGACAACCTGGCGGTATACGAAGCTCGGAGGGCAATATCACTCAGGATCAAATCTCGCCAGTCGACTGCTCCGTCTTCTTTCAAACCGGTTCTTTAAGGCAAGGCTGGAGCACCGAGGTCAAAACGGAGCAGCGGGCGGCTAACAGCCAAGACCCACCCGGGTGGCGCCGGGGTTTTAGAGCAGAGACGCTCACGCCGGTGTTGGCTTTTTTGCTGACACCGAATGCCAAGCACATATGGGGCGCTTAGAGAACTCCTTTACCCAGTTTACGAACTTGAAATAGCTGTTTGCTAATCTACTTTATTACGATGAGTAGTTATTTTAGTTGATGAGGGATGGATACGTTAGGGAATAGGAATAGGTGACTATGAAGAAAGTAGGCACAGAAATGATTATTACTTTTATACTGAGATTTCAGCTTATATAGCCGTCCTCTTATACTCGAGTAGTCTAGCTATGGTTGATTGCGCGATGTTTCAGAATGATTGTTGAAAAAGCTGGATAAGTCATTTGTCTAGTCCATTACACGTCGAATTTGGTGATTGATATTAGTAATATTGCCAGCTAGCTTCTTAACCGGCGACCTAACTCTGCTGGAATTGGCGGACTGTCTAATTAAAAACAAAATCATATTGAACTTTTTCATAGACGAAATTTGACGCGGGTATATGGTATTTAAGAAATAAGTAATCGTGAAAATTTATTGGATGTTGCGAGTAATATAATAAGGTGTGTTCGCGATTAACTGGTGTCGGCGTTTTACCACCGGGAAAAGATCCACGAAATAGAGATGCCTTTCCTAAAGCTTCCCACAAGGCATAGTGAGTGGTGTCGTACACGATTGCAGCTAGAGTCTACCGGTGAGCACTCAGGTCTTGATAATAATTATCGATCATGCTCCCAGGATGGATGAATAGTCGGAAGACCAGACATGCTGCCCATTTGGGACACAAGTCCGTGCCAGAGACGTAATTGGCGTTGTAATTATGATCAGGACTGCAATCATCCAAGCGCAGAGCCAAAGCCGATAAGACTAGTAGTGTTTCCACCAGAAGTCATGAGCAGAACTTAAGTAGTCAGTGTAAGTGAGGACCCAGGGGATTTTCCGCTTGCACACGGCGCGGAATAACCCGATTTTCTGGCAGAACTTGTGCGATTGCAGTAAGTCGCGGGATACGGCTTAAAAAAACGGGATAAGCGCTATATGGTACCTACCTACGACCTAGAGAGAACGAAAATTCAGACCACTTTGAAGTTTGGGGGCCGAGAAGGATGATAATGATGAGGCAGGGAGCCAACGAGATAAATCGCCTATAAAACCTTTGAACTGTTATTACGACCCTCATAGAAAAGCAACTGATAGAGAAATTTCAATGAATAAATCTATAAACAGTTTCAAATCATGATGCGATCTAAATATAACTAGGTACCTACCTATATTAGTGAGGCCATATCCGAAAAAATGATCATATCGCCCGACTTGGGCTATTGTACTCCCCTCCGACACTGATAATGTTACGTGTTTATTGTCAAAACCAATATGGGCTAGGTATCTAGTTTATATAGGAAGAACGCTTCTTCCTCACACATTTATCTACGAGGGACAACTTCGCCCCCATGAGAATCAACGGGAATTGATTACCATGCATAACTAACTTCCGACATGCACATGAACATCGTCGTCACGATTCACCACCCATCAACCATCTTCACCTTGACGTTCAATCCATCGAGCGGCCTAAAGGTCGCACCCCGTCTGAGCGGGATCGTGCTGAAGTCAGCCTGCGATTCGTCCGCGAGGGAGAATTCGAACCGTCCCACGAGGGTCGCCGTGACGATAGCCAGCTCGGCTCTCGAGAACGACTGTCCGATACAGCTCCGCGGCCCGTGCAGGAAAGTCATGTTCGCGAAATTGCTCCTCCTGCGACCGTGACCGGGTGGCGCTGTCTTCTCATCGGCATCGACGTCGTCTTCGTGCAGCGGGTCTCTTTTCTGCTCCTGCTCTTGTAGATATCCCTCCTGCGAGAGGAGGAACCGGTCGGGGTTGAATTCCTTGGCGTCCTCGCCCCAGAGAGCCTTGTCGCGGTTCGTGCCGCGCGGACAAAGGATGAGTTGAGTGCCTTTAGGTATCTCGAAACCCTGTATCGTCGTGTCTACGGCCGCTTCGCGGAAAGTCGCCGGCACTGGAGCGAAGAACCGCAGGACTTCCTGAATTACTGCGTTGAGATAGGGCATGTGACTGTCGATAATTGCGGAGAGCTCTTGTGCGCTGGGCGACGAGGAGGAGGGGCCGGGGAGATTGGCACGGATTTCTTCCCGGAGCTTGTTCTGTATATCCGGATGAATGCTCAGGATATAGACCGTCCAGGTCAATGCCGTGGCGGTCGTTTCGTGGCCGGCTGCTAAGAAAGTGCAGAGCTGGTCGACTAGGTTCTCATCAGTGAAGCCGCTGTTTTTATTGGACAGTGCGACTGTGAGGATATTCTTGTCCGTCTCGTCCGTGACGCCGTTCTCAAGTTCTATCTTCCTCTGGCGGATTAATTTTCGGCACTCGGCACGAAGGTCCTGCGAAGCCTTCCCGAGGACTCTGTTTCTCTTGAGGGGAACGTAGGGTAGCACCCATGAAGGGAGGATGTAAACACGGAGAAAGAGCATTATTATGTCTGCCTTTTCCTGCTTGAATACCATCTTATAAACTTTTCGCAAATTAGTGTATATTTCGTCTTGATTCAGGACTGAATCTATATCTAATCCTAAGCCTGCGACATAGATGACGCCAAGCGTGACGGAACTCGTCCAGTCGTCGATATTCATGGTGAAGTCTTTGGTCGCAGACACATCGTGCGTCAGCGAGTTGACGGCGTGAGCTGATATGTCCCACATGACACTGTACATGTCCTATTACTCCATCCTGTTAATAAACGGTTCGCTTCTCGCCTAAATCGTTTGGGGGGGACTCCATATAGGTACCTTGATGTGTCGAAATTCGAATACAGGCATTAAACTTTTCCTCTGGGTTTTATGCTCGTCGCCTTCGGCTACGATGATGCCCACGCCAGCGAATCGTTTCAAGCCAATTTTGAGCAACTCAGGTTTTACAAAATGATAGGCTTTGGTCACCAGAACCTCTCTCAGGGATTCGGGGCTTGCAACGATGAGGCGCTCTTTATTGGTCTTAGGACACAATTACCGCGGTCAGCATCGGCTCTTCTTTTCAAAATAGGGCATCTGGGAACGATGGAGGAAGAAACGCACGATGGTTCTATACCGGATTAGGCCATTTTCATGGGGTATAGTATCGATCCTACGAGAAATACCAAGTCAGCTTGAGTTTAGGGGCCATTGCCAGCAGTGAGCACGTCCGCAGGGAAATGTATCACGTACCATTGAGACTGGACATCCCCTCTTATTATATTACCCCGATACAATTCGAGTGATTGAGGACTCCACCACTTGTCTCCATCGACGGTCGGGATATGTCTAAGTGGAGAGAAGAGGTTAGGGTATAGGACGAAGTTGTAAGTAGCCCAGAATATCAAAGATACGGGCATAACCCGAAGAAGCGAGTTTACATATGCCCAACCATTCGCGTTCGCATTGGCGAGGACAGATGCAAAAAGGGCAGTGGAAGCCAACACCTTTCCAAGTGTGAACTGCGACATTCTGCGTGTTAGATGAAATGTTGGTGATTTGATTTGTTACATTTGAGGCTTTTTATAGAAACTAGCTACATTACTCTCGAGATGCGAAATGCGGTCGCCAGCCATTATATATACTGCAAGTTTGGGAGAGAGGATTATAGCTGCAGTCATAGATGATATGATTTCCCACCAAGCGCATTCTGCGGGGGATGCATGCGGGCACTGTGCGGGCTACGTATTACAGGTCTACCTAACTTAGTAAAGCGGGGGTCGCACCGCCTCGACCGCTAGATGGCAGGTGCAGTACACAGTTAGGAAAGGGTCGGCGGCTTTTTACACACGGTCATAAGGACTTCTGAGCAACCCCCACACTGTACCAAGGCTCTTACATCTACATCAATATCACCGCCGCATTCAATGGGCGTCGTTAGACCAGCAAGTAATTAAAGTGCTCAACTAATGAGAGTGTCTGCGAAGTATATCGATGCTCTTCTGACTGACCGAGAAATCTCTTCGACTATTCTATTCTATTAAACTTATTACCTTAACCTAGTAACAATACATCTTATGGTATCCGCAGCGATCACGAGCTTTTTAACATAATCCTCGGATTTCCCCTGTCCATTAATAACAGTGAAGTGCACGCGCTCCTCAAAAGCCTCGATGCCAAACCACACGTCTTCGCGCCCGGGTGGACAACGACCCATCTCCGGCACGCCGAACTCCGTGAAGCTGGTGGCCACGCGTCTCTCGCCCGTGCGCAGGTACACGGGATCGTGGTACAGTTCCGGAAGCTGCTCCTCGTCGCCGCGCAGCGTCTCGCGTAGCGCGGCGAGATGCCAGCGCCAGCTCTTACCGCGTTGCGCCAGAGCGAGTAACTTGGCATGTGCCCTGACAGCCTCTTTGAATAACGGTATCAGTATATCTTGATCCTGATCTTGTATGTCGGTGGCGGCTGCAGCTACTGCTGCTTCGCAAAAAGCCGTCATCTCGGGAATCGAAGTATAAATCATGTCGGTCCGCCCTCCCTGGAACGGTCGCTGGCTCACGACATCGACGGCCGACGGGTTGGTGCCTAGCACGAGGCGGACCGCGAGCTGCACGAGCACCTGGATCACGCTTTTGGGGGGGAGGTGCTGCTCGCGCAGCCAGCGGGTGCCGTACGATGTCAGGTCGTAGTTGGCGAGTTCGTACCCATCGTGGGCGGCGAGGTGCTCTGCTCGGAGTGTGGCGATGCGGTCGGCCAGCGAGGTCGGCATCGTGAAGGGGAGGTAGGTGAAACTTGGACTACGATCAATAGTACTACTATCATTGGTTCGTATCCTTGGTTGGTACTCGTGCTCGTGCTGGTCTTCCTCATAGTCGGCAAGTGCTCTGGCGAGCCCCTCAAACGTAGTCCCGTCCACCATGGTATGCTCGAGAAACGCGGCTGCCACACCGTTGGCGCAAACGATGAGCCCCATGGTCTTGTCCAGCCAGCGGTTCGAGTTATCGTCAAGAAGAAACACTCCAGTCCGCTCTGCTGCTGTGTTCGGTGATGCGTCTTCTAGGTATACGATGAAGAGCGACTTCTCGATGCAATCTATACATTCGGCGTTTTCTCGACTGGTAGCTATGAGCTGGTCACGGGTGGTTGCCCACTCATCGCGATGTGCTGTGGTGAAGAGACTAGCCCAGCTGACCTCGGCTGATGATGCTGGATGTGCCAGGATGCCGTCGAATATGGTTGCAAGCTGCTCGGCAGTCAATGCAGTCGCCCCTGAGCCGTCTTGGAGCGGGACTTTGAAGACGTGTCCGCGGCGCATAACGGCGATATAATCGTTACCAGGCCACCGGTCCATACGATCGCATGCTAGGACGGGCGTCCGGTGGGCGTTGAATATCCAATGGACCGTGTCCATGGACAGCGGTTGGTCATGTTGGTAATCCTGCCGCACCTTGCCCCAATCTAGTGCGAGCTTGTATTTGTACGCCGCGAGCGAGAGCCTCGCTGCCCGGCTGACCTGCGATCCCGATCGGCCGAATTTTAGTTCAGAAGAGTCAGATGCAGATGGTATGGTACCTGGAATGGTGCCGAAGAAATTGCGCAGTCTTGGACGCCACGATCGGGTACGTAGCCACTTGCTACGAACGTACATCTCCACCACATCGCCTTGGTCGGCTTTGGCTTTCGTCAAGGTATCGCTATTATCGTCGTTGTCACTCGTAGTAGAGCGAGAGCGAGAGTACTCCTCTAGACGCGTCTGCATAACCTGACCCATGCCGTGAGGGTCTAGAAAAGCCGCCACGGCTCGACGTGTCTGCTCTAGTTCTGCGGGAGTACCCATGTGGGACACCGCCTCGATGAAGTTGCCCAACACTTGCTTGAGTGGTTGCACGGGATATTTGGGCAGCAGCGTATGTTCGTCATTGACATTGGTTATCGGTGTTAGCACCTCATTTGTACTTGTATTCATCACGCTCGCGTCCGGTTGCGACGTAGAATTGATCGAGTCTGAGCTGCCGTCATCGTCGTCCATGCTGATACTAGCCTCTGTTGCATCATCTTTCATCTTCTCTCCCTTCTGCATATTACCGCTCACTACTCCATCGACCTCGGACCGTTTCCCGCTCAACAAGGGCGACACCTGGGCAATCTGTGCCGCCAGCACCCGTAAGCTCGGCGCGTCCACGATGTCGGCGTTCTGCACTCGCGCTGATAGCGTGTTGAAGATCCAATTCTTAAGCTCAGTCGCGATCAATGAGTCGAGTCCCATACCGGCCACCGGAACGTCGAGGTCTAATTGGCCACCACCCACGGCCGTCAGGGACGATACCTTCTCTCCTAGCGCGTTCAATATTAGCATTTCGGCGTCGGCCGCAGAAGCTGCGGCAACGATGGCCCTGTCAATATTCTGTTGTTTCGTCCTGGCATGTGTTGTGAGTTCACCATCGCGGGTACCCTGACTGGAGGCCTGCTGCTGCGTCTTGTAATCCAATATAGCATGGCTCAACAGTGGAACCCCCCGCACCAGCTCTGGGTGTATGCCGAACGAGATTTGATGACAGCCATCGCCCACGGCGCGCCCGCTGATGGCGTAATCAATAATGGTAAGAGCGTCCTCCATATCGACGGACAGGCCGCCTTGGCGACGTAGGGTCTCGACGTGCTCCTGAGTGACGTCCTGTGTATTCCGAATCAGAGGAATGTCGAGTGACACCACATTTCTTGTCATTAAAGTCTGCTCGGCGGTAATATCCATGTCTGAGACAGATTCATCGGATGAAGGCGCTGCTGCGAGCGCAACAGCATGGCTGAACATGTCCTGGTACGTGGCAGTCGCGGCATAGTTAGCCTGGCCCAGAGAGCCTATTATACCGCTCATAGACGAGAGCAGGAGGAAGAAGTCGAGAGGCTGCGGATTTAATGCAAATGTAGACCAGAGATTCTTCGTGCCATGGTATCTCGGCGCAAGCACCGCCTCGAAGTCTGCTTGAGTGAGTTGGCCCAAAATCCGGTCTGAGAGGACTAAAGCTCCCTGTATCACGCCTTTGATGGGCGGGAAATTGCCGTCTCGAATTTCCATTGCGGCCCTGTGGAGCGCATTTGGGTCGGACACGTCACATGTTACAATCTTGACAAGAGACTCGGGCGTCTCCATACCTGTGAGAGCCTTCTCCTGGACTGACCTGTCCTCGTTGCCAAGCTGTCGTCGGGAAAAGAGGATGATATGCCGCGCACCGAGAAGTTGGAGGTGAAGGCAGAGAGCCCTACCTACGGCTCCTAAACCCCCAGCGATAATATACGTCGCGTCGCCGGAGAGCCGAGGCGGAGGAGAAGGGCGCCTCTTCCGATTTTGGGAAATCACGGTCGTATCCTGATCGGCCTGCAGTACAATCTTGCCAATGTGCTTCCCGGCTTGCATAGAGCGAAAAGCCATCCTGATATCGCCGATGGGATAAGTCGTCGCCGGCGGCAGCGGCCTCACACGGCCAGCTGCAACATCCCTGAAGACTCGCCGCAGGACGCGCTGCATCATCTCGGGCTGCCTTTTGCAAAGCACGCCCATGTCTACCGACACGAAGCGCACGCCGCGATCGAACGGCTCCATGCTGATCTGCCCACGCTTCCAGATATCCACCTTGCCCAACTCGACAAATGTGCCCAGGTCGGCTACACATTCCCACGAGGAGGAGAGCAGTGGTCCAGCTAGCGAATTGAGCACTACGTCGACGCCTCTGCCGCCCGTGACATGTCTGATGCCACGGACAAAGTCGGCCGTGCGACTACTAAAGATGCGCGATTTCGGAATCCCAAAACGCTCTGCAACAAGCTGCCGCTTCTCGGGGGTGCCGGCAGTCGCGAAGACGGTCGCCCCCGCCTGCACTGCGATTTCGACGGCGGCCTGTCCCAGAGCACCGGTCGCCGCGTGCACTAGAACCGTCATGCCCGGCTCTAGCCGGGCGCAGTCGATCAGCGAGTACGATGCCGTAGCGAATGCCACGGGTAGCGACGCGGCCTCAATCCATGTCATGCTTTCGGGGAGTTTGTGCACGAACCTGGCGTCGGTCCGGGTGAGGTTCGAGTAGTAGTTCTTAAAAGTGGCAAAAGCAGCCACTCGGTCGCCGGGCCGGAGCTGGAACATCTCGGACACCTTGGGACCCGCACCCACGACGACGCCGGCCACCTCGCCCACCATGGTCTGCCGAGGATGGAGTTGACCAAGCGCTATCAATACGTCTTTGAAGTTGACTCCCCATGCTCGTGGCCTTATCTCGACCTCGTAAGGACCTAAGCCTGCTTCTTGTTCTTCTTCTACTACAAAAGAGAGACTCTCCAGCAATCCCGGCTTTCGAACCTCGAGCCGCAGCAGCTTCTCCTCTGCGCTAAAGAAAGGAATCATTTCCGTATTGTCCGCTTCAATGTCGCCGTCGCCGTCGTCGGAGCCATCGGAATCAGACACAGACACCAGCCGTCGAAGGCAAGGCTCGGTCACAAGACGTTGGATGCGCATGAGACCGCCTCGGAGTGAGAACTCAAACTCCAGGGGCGCGCCTAGATCCATCCGAGCCTCGCTCGATCTGATGAGTTGGACGATAGAGTCCCGCACGAGGACCCGGGAATGAGATGTCGTTACGTCATCCTGCACATCTAGCGTGAAGCACTGTAGCTTGTTGTTCTCTGCACGTGCTACGCGTGTGAGACCTGTCACCAGTGCATTGTCTGGCTCGACGACACTGCCTTTTCCCTTCCCCTTGCCCTCTATCTTTCCTGCAAATGTAACCCAGTATAATTTGGTGGCTCCGCTGAGAAGGCTCATGACACGGGAGAATTGCTCTGGTGTTGCATCGGTGATCAGGCGGTTCTCAGCCGAGTCGACGATGACGTATGAACACTGATCGTTCACTCCCGAGTCCGACCAGTTGCCCATGGCCACGTTGCGTTGGTTCGTGTTCATCTTGGCCAGCTTGAGGACCAAGCTCTCTAGAAAAGCGGCACTTGTAGATATCTCTGGCAAAGCGCTGAGCACCTCGATTGGAGTTAGAGTTTTGCTGCGCTCCTCCCCGAATGATGCTCCATTTTCATGCGCATCATCATCATTGGTGACTTCTGGGAGTGCAGTGGACAATAGCAGAGCCGAATGTCTCTGTGGTTCGGGAAGATCGTAAGCCACCATGTCAACCCCCGAGAACCCCGCTGCGCGGAGGTGTCCATCCCATTGCTCGGCATCTTGCACGGGGCCAAATACTCTGCCTTCGTGGACTCCAGCCCACCATCCCTCGAGACACCCGAAGATCATGCCTCCCCACGTAAGCGACCGTGTCAGCTCAACGAGACCTAGTACACCGCCAGGCTTGAGGAGTTTCCGGATGCTCCTCAGCGACTCCCTAATACTCGCAGTCGCGTGGACTACATTAGCAGCGATAATCAGGTCGTACGCATTCGGCTCGAAGCCCTGCTTGATGGGGTCCCGTTCGAGGTCGAGAGCTTGGAAGGAGAGCATGTGTGCCCATGGCTTCAGTAACCCGGACCGCACCTCGTCGAAAAAGCCCGACGAGATATCAGTAAACATGTACTCGGCACAGAAAGGCGCGGTAATATTCCCATACCCACGACTACCCGTACATGCTTTCAGGACTTTGGCAGTTGTGCCGCCGGTACCGGCCCCGATCTCCAAGATACGTAATCCTGGCCGTTGAAAGGTCAGGTGCGCTGCGTAGTCGGCCATGTACCGGCTTGCCCGCGCGCCCTCGTCGCCGTGGTAGATCCGGAACAGCAGTTGGTCTTCGAGCAACAGGCCGAGGGCATCCGTCTGTCCGGTAAGCACCTGCACAAGGTTCGAACCGATGCGCTCCATCGCCTCTCCCTCGGCCCCGAGGCGAGCAGCTAACTGTGTTAGCTCGGCGTGAGAAGCAGGAACTCGGTTGGTGAGTTCTTCCCAGTCAGCCGACGACGCCAGAGCCTGGAAAGACGTCCATTGGTGCTTGCGGAAGTCGTTGGCGATGGCCTCCGTCCCACCTAGGTTACTGTCAATTTCTTGCATGGCCATACTGATGTACCTTGCCGAAATCGCATTTAAGAGATCGACCTTCTCTCCCTGCGTCATGCCCGCCTCGTCAGACTGGAGTGGTACGACGACAGATTCGAGCACCTCTGCCGTAATGGACATGATATCCAGGCCCCATCGTGACGTCCAGATGAATTTTCTCTGTCTCCTCTTCTCTCTCTCTTGTTCGGATTCCGTGGCCGCCTTGGCATCCCCTACCACGAGCGCTTCGCCACCTGATATGGTCAGGACGCAGTGCCGACTCGGACTCGGATTCGCACCGTCGTCTGCTGAGTGCTGCTGTTGCGTGCGCTGGAAGACCGAGGCCTCGAAATTCGTCGAGCGAGTAAACGTGTCGCTCAAGTCACAGACTACGTCAAGCTGCTGCCCGGGCTGGTTTGTAATGTCGGTCGAGATCCAGACGTCGGCAATGTAGGGTGGCATGAAAGAAGACCCAGGCCGAGCATGTTGCGCAAAAATCGGCAGCGCCGTTTGGAGAACACCGTCCAGCACGGTCGGGTGAATGATATGCGGCTGGGAAAATGCAGCTGGCATGGCGGAGGCAATGTCAGGAATCTCGACCGTGTTCACGGCTTGAAAAGCCCCCAGACGTACCTCTTTACTAACGGAGAAGCAGGGCCCGTAATAGTTCCCCGAAGCTGCGAGACGGCTGTATAGCTCTCCATTGCCGATGACGTTGACACAGGCCTTCTTTGCATCCTCAAAGTGGCGTAAGCGTCTCTGCTCGTCGCCCGAGTCTGCGAATGCCTCGTCTTCTCTTCGGGAAATGTTGCCGGTGCAGTGATCAAGCCACTTGCTCTGCTGGACCAAGAACGAGGAAATGGCAAAGTCATACGAATTGTCACTGTCCAAATGCCGAAGGGTCAGTATGATCTCAACTTGCCGTGCATCGTCTTTTGGCAGAAAAAGCGCCCTCTTGAATGCGATACGCTTCAGGTGGTATCCCCGGGCCGGGACCGGGCTAATACCGTCGTGCACTTGCGCCAGACCTTGAATCGCCATGGTCATGTAACCGGCGGCGGGGAAGACGGCAACGTCATCCACCATATGGTCCTTTAACCAAGGCAGTCTTTCATGGCTCAGTAGCATGCGCCACAAGGGTTGTGTCCCAGGCGACGCGATTACCCGCGAGCCGAGGAGATCGTGGTACGCGTGGCGGCGGAACCGGTATTCGTAGCTGAGGCGTGATTCGGCCCAGTATCTATGCCGATGGTCTAAGGCGTATGGTGGGAGATTAGTCAGAAGGAGAGAAGCGGGCGAGGGTTTGGAGTCTGAGTCCGAGATGCCGAGGGCAGCAACGATGCCCGGGTTCAGACCATCGACGCCAGATTTGTATAGCTGGGACCCTGTAGTGAGCAGTGAAGCAACACAATGTTTCCCCCGATCCAGAGTGGCCATGTACGTGTACGAGAGTCCACCATCTATCTGCTGCTTGTGGAGTATCTGTCGCACAGGTCCTGCGAGTGCCTTGTGTGGCCCGACCTCGACCAGGTTGACAACTCGTCCGCCGCTTCCGCCCCCCAGCTCGCGAATCATGGTCTGGAGCGCACCGGCAAAACGTACGGGGGATACTAAGTTGCTCACCCAATACGAGGCACCGAAGTCGTCATGTTTCTCTCGCTCCGTAACGGTGGAGAAGAAGCGCGTCGCGGGGCTGGTGGTATTGCCCGAGTCGAGTCCTTGGAGTCGGTCCAGATAGTCTTTGGCCACCGACTTCATATGATGTGAGTGGTAAGCCGTGTCGACCCGGAGCCGTCGGTAGAAGACCTGGTCCTTTTCGAGAGCATCTTCCATCTTCTCGATTTCTCTCTCGTCTCCGGAGACCGTGACGCTCGACTGGCTATTGATACATGCTGCCACAAGTCCCTCGCGGCCGTTTAGGTACTTTTCTACTTCTTTCTCTCCTAGGCCGACTGCAACCATTGCACCTGGCTCCGCGACTCTCTCTCTGGATAATTCAGCCAGGAAACTTCGGTGGTAAGAGACTAGCATGGCCGCGCGGGATGTGAGCACTCCAGCGGCGTAGGCGGCAGCAATCTCGCCGCTCGAATGGCCCAACGCGGCCGCCGGCACGATCCCCCAGCTTCTGAGCAAGTCGACCAGGGCGAGCTGGACGGCCGTGCTGGCGGGCTGTCCAAAGCGGCTGTCGTTGAGGCGGGTAGACGATTGGCTCCGTGAGAGCTCCTCCATAAGACTCCAGTCCGCGCCGAGTTGCCTCCGGAGGAAATCGTCAGAGTCTTCGATGGACTTTCTGAATACCGGGCTAACAGCCAGGAGCCCATACCCCATCTGGGCCCATTGCGCGCCTTGCCCTGTAAAGAGTAAAACGGCCAAACTCTTCCGCGCAAGTGATTTTTGGGGCACGGCGTCTTGTGCGGAGAGAGTTTGAATTAGTGAGGCTGTATCGTAAGCTGTGGCTGCAAAGCGCCAAGGAAAGTGAGTGCGCCGATTGGCGAGGGTATACGAGAGGGCATCGAGATCGACCGACATATGCCTCTCCAGGTGTGTCTTCAGTCTTTCGATCGCCTTGGAAGCGGAATATTCCGATTTAGCAGATATGACAAAAAGACGAGAACGAGAAGCCTCAGAGGCTTCCGGGGCACCTATTATTCCATGTGATGCATCTTTGCTGCCCAACGTTCCATTACTACTTTGCAACAACTTCTCCTGAGCAGCAGCAGACTCGAGCACCAACATGCAATTAGTACCGCCAAAGCCAAAGCTGTTCACGACTGCCCTGCGATAGCCCTCTGTTGCTGGCCAAGGTGTTATCTCTCGCGGAATCTTTCTTGCGTTAGCGATTATTCTGTCCAATAGCGTAGAGTAATTAGTGCAGCGGACTTACGACGATATTCCACCCATCGGGCTCTAAACCTGGTTTGAACTTATCGAGCAAGGCCTGAGGTGCAATGTGCCCTTTCTCCATGGCCATCACTGTCTTTATAATTCCCGCAGCACCGCTCGCCGCCTCAGAGTGTCCAATATTGGACTTGATCGCACCAACATACAGAGGCTTATCGGCCTCGCGGTTTGAGGCTAGCACAGATTGAATAGCCTGCATCTCTATCTTGTCGCCGGCCTTGGTGCCTGTCCCGTGCGCCTCGGCGTATTGTACGTCCTCATGCGAAAAGGGCAGGCCGCGGAAGACATCGCGGGCGAGGAGCTCCTGTGCCATCTGATTGGGAAGGGAGATGCCGTTAGTTTTGCCATCCTGGTTGACAGCCGAATTGCGGATAACAGCACGGATGGAATCTCCGTCGGCCATGGCGTCGCCGAGGCGTTTCAACTGTCCTATATCTATAAGTATTTGTTTGCAGCTGGATCTGGTTGTATTAAACGAGTGAAAACGAGGTAAAACTACTAACAACAATCATGCCGACTCCTTCTCCACGCCCATAACCATTCCCACGCTCGTCCCAAGTATATGAACGGCCGTCGCTGTTGAAGGCGCCTACCAGTGACATGAGTGCCATCTGGTCCGGGGAGAATATCAAGTTAACGCCGCCTGCGATGGCCATGGTGGTCTCGCCTAACCTCAAAGCTTGACATGCCAAGTGGATGGCGACCAGACTACCGGAGCATGCCGTGTCGAGCATAATCGATGGACCATGAAGATCAAAAAGGTACGACAACCGGTTAGCAAGCAGAGCTCTCGTGACACCGTAGTACTTATATCTATCGAAGTCCAATGCGTCTTTGTGTGCGAGCTGCTCAGCATCGTGCCCAAACATTGCCACGTACACAGCAGTATTGGAACCTCGGAACTTGTTCATGGGTATACCGGCATTTTCCACAGCCTCCCACGCCGTCTCAAGCACGACGCGCTGTTGTGGATCCACTGCCTCGGCCTCGGCCGCTGAGATGTCGAAGAAACCTGGATCGAAGTCCGCCAGGGCCTGGTCGAGAAAGTGCCCGCCCTTCTGGCCAACGGTCTCAGGTGCTTCGGGGTCCGGATGATAGAATGCCTCTGCGTTGAAACGGTCGTTTGGTACCTCGCTCCACGTGTCGCGGCCGGAAGCGACCAGCTCCCACAGCTCCTCTGGACTGTGTGCGCCACCGGGGTACCGGCAGCCCATGCCGATGATGGCAATGGCGCCGGACCTCTCATCGGTGTCCATCTCTTTCTTACTTTTTTTGTGATATGTACGTGATACGTAAAACAGATGTTAATTTGGTAAGTGCTCTCGTGCCGTGACAAACTTGTGACTTTGTCAAGATCTTGGCCTGCAACTGTCTGATTTGAGCCAACTAAAAGTGAAGTCTGTTAGAATTCTGTGTGCATTTCTGCCTTTTGAGCATTACTCTTCTGTTCCGGTAATTCTCTAGTTAACAGAACCTCTCGCCGTCTTCGCTTTCAGTCTATATACTGCCGATATGTGGCAAAACTCCTCGTTGTCATATCATATCATGATCCAGTGTGCTTGGCACACCGGATGCAACTTCCGTACATTCCATAACTGGAGACTCGAAGGATCGAAGGATTCATCACCAGGTGTACTGAGGCGGGGACTCAGTAACTCGTCATTGGAGTGGAGTAGTGTTCGCACACCATGTCTGCATCATGATGTTACATTAACCGAACTGGTTGAGAAACTAGTTATACCAGACATAGGGCGCAAGAGATTGTATAGCAGAATGGCATTGGGCAGCCTCCTTTGACTATACTCTTATTAGTTCCCGCCAACAGATAAACTCCAACCGTAAAAGAGGGGGGTTAGCAGAAGTGGACGCGGCATCTTTCGGAGCAAGAAGAGCAGCATAACCCGGCGGCTACGAGGCGGGGTCGCAAACTCTCCGGAGCTGCCGCACCGCCACGGCCCTCCATAATGAGTCAGCACAAACTCGCGTGCCGAGTTCCTAATATTGTTTTGAAGAACACAGTTATAGAAATTCTGCTCTTATAAACCTGAGTTTGCAGACTTTTAGGTATAAAAAGAAGTGGGTTGCACTCTCCATCTTTTCAATCATTTTAATTACTTAAATTAACCTCGGTACAATATGCGTCTAACGGTATTACGGGACTAAGTATATAACTAAACTCAAGATAACCTTAAAGGGAAGATAGCAGATCTTGTCTGTTTGCTCTAATCTTGCTGAAGTTGACAGGAAAAATCACTTCTCAACGCTAAGCTTGTCCCTTAAGTTTTTGACTCTTAGAGCTAGCGTAATAGTAATTAGTCATAAAGGCCCAGACGAGTCCGCTAATTCATCATAATGGCTTGAGAATTACTTACATCAGAACTATGTTTGGAGAGTTACCATGTAGGGTTCAACAGGTCAATAACTTTAGTTCGCCGCAAATCCATAGTTGTTTAGAGATATATTCGATGCTTTTAATTCCAGCTAGTCCTCTTGCAGTTATCTATACAGTGGATTTTGGCTACCAGACAAGTAACAGTAGAGCGACATTTAATAATTGGCCTGTAGATATAACTAGTACAGTGATTACACATCGATCTGGATTGCAACAGTATCACTCGCTTTTTTATAACTTCCCAGTTTACCTCAACAATGGCTATGTACTGAACTCGCAATAGGATAATCATTCCTGAAGCACTAGGGGCCTTATAGCTAGGAGGCGTTTGGATTCGTAAGTTGTACTAGCCTTCTACTCGATCGTCATCCTTAAGGTTGCAGGAGTCGTGTTCTATAAATCTCGCAAATTGACCATATACGATTGAGATATACTGTGCGCAAGTTTGACTCGTTTTAATTAAGCTGTAGGGCAATTAGCTTGGCTTAATGTGCAAGTCATAAGACTCTAGGAGTAGTTGAAAATTGTTCAAGTGGATTGATCTGACATGATTTCGCCTCAAAATATACCACCAAAGTCAGCAAGCACATATATCGGTAACTCAGCATATGCTGCAGCATAATTAGGCGTGTACACTACAAAAACAGGAAATTTTGGGGAAAGAGTATAATAAAGTGTTGTATTTGGCCCCGTCTGAGAAATAGAACCGAGGATACGCTGATCATAAGCCCGGCGGTATTATCTTAGCCAAAGAGTGCTATTAAGTGTTGAAATTGTGCAGTTAGCAGTCTTACCAAGGTCAAAAACCTTTCCATTCCTTCATACTGTAGATTAGAGCAAGTCCGACAGACGAGTAGCGCACATGAGAAACCCCTGACTCTAGATTTATGTAGGCATGAAAGAAAATTACGTGGAGGCCATTAAAGACTGGAAAGACGAGAGTCTCAAATTTGTAAGTTGGTAAGAAGTTAAGAGGTTTCCCCTAAGTGAATAGAAGAAATATAACAGCAAGGTAATATTGGTAGTTTAGGAACTCATCGTGCTATTTATTTAGTAATCATTGGCCCTCTTAACGTATAACTGAGGGTTCCATGTGACTTAGATATCTTCATATTTAAGATACGGTAACCTTAGGGGGAAGTTACAATCTTATGCTCTAACAAAGATCTAACAAATCTAGCCAAAACGCTGCCAGAGCATCCCAATCTCTCCACGTCCCCCAGCAACTGGCGGAAATCAGCGGATAGGGATGGCAGGTCTTTTCTTCAACATCTTAATTGCACTAATCGAAGCTCAACTTATATCAGACCTAATTACGTAGATAATGGTTCATCCTGCCCGTGTATAGATATAACTAGTAACTTCTGTTTCAGGGAATGAAATACGGATCGGAAGGGCATTCAAGTAGTACAATGATCGCTGTTTCAGATCACTGTAGTTGTCAGTAAAATTGCCCCGCGTAGCTCAGGTCCTAGGCAAAAGACTATTTTCTACCGTCAATATACTGGAATCTGTTCTCCTGGCTCTTATCTCCAGACCACGAAATTGTCTAAAGAGATCAGTTCCTTGGATTCCACGTAGATATCAGGCTAATCAGAGGTTCAAGTTTCACATATGAAAAACACAACTTGATGTTAGTCCCAATACTGATGAGGCGCGCGCTTGGTATGGCCCTTTCTCCAGGGTTTTCAGGTGCTCGAACCGAAGACTCCACCTGTAGACGCATCATTGACCTACTTAAGCCCTAGAAGTCTAAATTTATTATTATATCTCTCTCTTTAATGTCCTAGCCCTGTTATTAATGTAGTGGTCCTCTAGGGTAAGGATCTTCGCCGCCACAGCCTCATAGATGTACCCTAACAAGCAGAAGCTGAAAGCTGACTGGATAAGAAACGAGTGTCATCGCACCGAACGTGCGGCCGTGTAGACATTTGTCGAGTACTAGTCACGATGTTACCATCGTGACATTCCCTTTCTTTATGCGAACTGGCGGCCATAGTTCGGGCAGCCCAGCGGCGAAGTAAACGTGGATCCGTTCGGCGGTATTCGGGTGTAAGAAGAGTATCTACCAGGTTGTTCATGGTCCTCAGCGTGTCTCCCGTCTGTATACCTGGCTGCCAGCTCGTTGTTGCAAATAAACTCCATATCTACATTTTGAGCTAGGGATTTGAGCATCAGTGCTCTGTGCCATCGCCACAGCTGCTTTGGTTCCTGTATTGAAAACTAGGAACTCATGATGATGTTAACGTTACTTTAGCCACCGCGCTTTTATTTTGCCTTATCGGTAATCCCGTCACCTTCGTTTAGTCAGACCGTAGAATACTGCGTCTTGGTTCACCGCTCGAACTATATTAATGAAGAGCTCTAGAGGGGTGCTTGACGATCGCTAATGCAAGGAGATTAATAATCAAACCCCAAGGGGTTTGAAATATTGTCGCAGGGCGGAGAAAGATGCGCGGTAAAAATTGGAGAAGAAAACTCATGACTGCATTAGCAACAATGCACAGTATGATGCTGGTGTCACCCTGTCTGACGTATATCATCAGTTACCATAGACGCCCTTGCGCGACGCGGCAGTGCTGGGGAGCTTTAGGGTCACGTCACGTAGCATTGGGCTTGTCGGTGTTTTGGTTGGACAGGGCTGAAGGGCTGAGCTGGTGGGCTGAGCTGATATCGGGGTGCCACTACGGCATATTTGCATGCATACCTACGTTACTCAAGAAATTATGTAGGACCTCGTGGTCTCTACCTGATAAATTTGCCCAGTACGGGCTATTGGTCAAGAGGAGCGCCTCCAGGTTATCTATGGCGCTTACTATGTCTAAGTAGGTAATGGGTTGCGATATTCGCGCTTATCTCATCTGCTCATATAAAAGGATTTAGTGCATAACAAACCAATCCGCATTACTTGATCGCGCTTTAAGCTGACAGCCTGCAGGACACCAAGCAAAAGCCAAAGATGGCAGGGGATATGGTAATCCTGGAAATGCCATGCCGGTATCGTCGGACATGATTCGCTGCGCGATGTATGGCATTTGGCTTAGTGCCGAAAGCAGCGCCGAGAACGATATGCTGCTAAGCTCAATTGCTGGGCCGTTGAAAGATGTTACCATCTTGGGTTGCCATCATCATTTGAAGCTCCATTATTAGCCATGTCATTGCTAGGGTCCCCAGCTAACTTCATGAGGCCATTCCTTTATGTGCTATCCGTAGTGTCGCCTTATTACGCAGTACGTAGGGCTGTCACCAATCAATTCTTCATGCAGATGAATAGCAATATGGAATTTGTCTGCCATCGTTATTTTGGGTGAGTAGACGTACTCCTATACAGGGATTCGGCCTTAATCTGATCTAGGCAGGCCAGAGAACATACGGGTGATCCTCCGGTACTCGTCCTCTAAATGTAGCAACGTGTGGCGTTTCGAGACTCCTTCACTACCAAGGTAACTAGTACAAGCCTTAGTACATACCGTATAGTAGCTTGGAAATAGTATGTCCTTTTCCATCAACTTTATGGCGGAAAATTACAGGGCGGGTTCCATTGCGATCCGACAAATGAGAGGTTGAGGCTTTGAAGATCTGTTTAATAGTTTGCTTTGACCTTGAGCTGCAAACATACGGCTGACGGAAGCCGAACTCGAGCCCAGCGTTACAAGCTAACTGCGTCGTCTTTCCTACTTTTAAATATACTTTATGTAATGCAGGGGATTGGCAAGGAGGCATGATAGAAAAGTGATGCATTGGCGAGAGAGAGGAAGCTATTCAGGGCCCGGCACTGGAAGGGGGCTAACAGCCTGCAGGTATGTCACCATCAGTGGATTCCTGCAACACTTGTGTAGATATAGTTGATAGCTTTAGTAACTATTGTGTTTTTGGGAAGAAACATGTTGCGTACATACACGTATTACCTAGTGAAGAGTATAGTAATGAGGATCGGCAGGGGCCTTTAGCCCACATGCTACCCCGGTACTCTCAACGAGTCTGCCTAGTCATTGAATCAATAATTATATGTGGGGGCCTCGGCTTTCTTCTAAGACTCCTAGCGCTGTCTTTCAAGCAACTGTCAGGGATACCGTACATTGCAGGACATATCTGCGTACAGGTCACCTACAATTCAGATTCAGATGAAGGTTTGATATTCAGCAAATCAAATACGCATAAAGTAACTTGATAGAGACACCCCTAAATACCTACTTCCTCGAAATTCAAAGATACTTGAGATTAGATTTATGGGATATATCGTTTATCCCAATATATTTGAGATGGCGGTGTCCATAAGGCAGGTGTCTGTTGGTGAGCACTCTTACATTTGTAAGAAAGTAACCCCCGCCATAGAGGCGCTTAATTTGACCTAGAGACGACTTTAAAACTAGATGAGATCGCCATTCCAGATCCATCGTTTGAGATTCTCACTGAAACTATTCAGAGTCATAGACAGGCCACCTACTAACTCCACCAGACCCTCTTCCACAAAATACTGAAGTCTTTTAGCTGCCAGTCTCTACAAGCAGAAACTCTTAATAACCTCTTAACCCATGGTATGCCCAGTTGGTTACTACCACACTGAAGCTACATTTTCCTAAGTACAGGAATCTTAAGGCCTCACTTGCACAAATCTAACGGCCAATAGAGCTGACACTTCTCATGTCATTTTTGGGGTTCTGGACTAGGAAAGTCGAAAATAGTATCACTATTTGATATGTCCCAAGGGAAAGAGGGCTCTAACTCATTTCTTCATATCTACTGCAAAAATCAATTCCAAAACACATAAACTAGAGTTTTCTTTTTCTTGTTGAATTTACAAGATACAATTATTGTATTACTAGTACAGTGTGCTCATCGTATACGAATTCTGATCAGGAAGAGGACCAATAAATGTGGTTACTGATGGAAGATGATAGAGCGCAGCAATACCGTGTAAATCATCCTTTATTTGACCCGCAGTAGCGTTCCTCTCTCTAGAAAACTAAGGTGTTCCAGATGCGAAGCAGCTATGTATCATCAGGCTCGAGTAACCGGAGGTAGAACTCCTAAGAACAAGCATTAGCAAACGGTGTCCCTTTCCTTGATAGGAATTAACTTTCGCGTGCAAGCTAACGCATTGTGCATGTTCTAATATTATTTGACTAACCTTTTTTAATTAAAAAAAAAAAAAATCACTTTCGTGATTTAGCGTAAAAAGTGCAAAATTAAGGCTCAGTGGTCAAGTACAGCCCCAAATAGAGGTAACCAAGGAAGGTGTATCAAAATATCTTTCATTATAGTTTATGAATCCCCATAGCTCTTCTGTTCATAACTAATTGTTCAATAAAGTAAGAAGACTGAGTCACTTAGTATCTACTGCGATGTAGCCCACGTCGCATTGTGATATGACTACGCTATGAAATAGTAGAATCCTGTAAATTTTGACAAGACCGTGAACATGCAAAGTATTTAGCAGTGATATGACGTGATTAACTTATGTCTTAGAAGCTGCTAGTATAAGGGCTTGTTATAAAATGGGATTTCGCCTGCGAGCCGCAAGCTCCAGGAAGAATTACCCCGCAGCATTGATACCAACCAACCTAGGCGAAAGGCGGCCGCCTTGTAGGTCTAATAGACGTTTGCGCTATTTTGAACAGGTTTCTAGTAATAAAGTTTATCATAAGACCATTGGTTGATCATCGACAGACTCCAAAGTCTGCTGCAGTATAGTTAAAGACCGAGGTTTTAGGCGTCATTTTTAGGCAAGTCTAACAGAAAAGGAAGTCTAGAATTTGCATATCAACTAACTACTAGTATCTTATCGAAATACTAACAATCTATCAAAATCAAATCGCACAGCCTCATGAAAGGTCAGCATTAGCAAAGGAACAACATAATATATACAAGTGAATAGTGCTACTATAGTGCGACTAGTTCAATAAGCCTAATGCAATGATTTATAAGACGTTTCGTGCTCGAGGCGTTTAATGTTTACCATTACGACTTGTCATACTGCCATAACCACGGTGACTACCAGTAGTAGGGTAGGAGTACCCATTTCGCAGATTCATACAGGCATTCTCCGTCGGTCGTCCTCTTCGACGGAGAAATAATCACCGTCCCCGACGCCCATTGGAGGAGCCTCCTGAGCTCGCACTCTGTCACCAAGAAAAGAAAGCGCCGAAGAATTGGAGCCCAATATCGGAAAATGGCGCTGTCTTGTGTCGTACGAGCGCTTCTGCTGCTGGTAGAAATCTGCTTATGTGAAATGCTGTGGAACGACACAACATCACGCGGTGATGAAAATCTTGAAGGAAATTTGTGGTTTCAAGCGGTCAGGCGCTTGATATGCCTGTCATCCGTAAGGAGGTAAGATAATAGTATTAGCTTTCATACTATACGCTGCTAAGATGACCATAATATAAGACTATGTCTGATTCCTGGCGTCTTGGGCAGAAACACAGTGAGATCTTAGGACCTTGAGCCACTTTATAGTATAAACATATCTGATATTCTCTTGAGCGTAAGCATAAGAAGAATTGTGAAAAAGTATTTGATTATTTTACTGCGTACATAGCGATGGTGATTTTTAACTGCGAATTCAGATGGTCTAGTGAATTGAACCTGTTGGTAGATTCTATGCGAATGTCGCTGGTGTATAAAGTTCCGAGTTCGGAGTATGATCACTAATGTTACTCACTATATATCAACCGGGGAGTTTGTGAGAGGGGAAGATACTCTGCTGTGAGCAGATACAGCATATTTTGGGGTTGTATGCATGCTGCTGTAGAGCGACGATGTGTGGCCCGAGAACCTGCGTGAGTGAAATAACGGTAATCTATCAGGTTTTTCAGCAATGATCCATGCTCAGATCGGGCCTTTAGGAGAGTGGCCAACGTGACATCTCTGTCCTAGTGAGCTTAGACAGCGAGACGTGGAACAAGGTCTAGAATGTTCCGCATCGAATTCTTTCACCTTACACAACAGGAATGTTATATTGTGATATTCCCTTGTGTGTTGGTCTGACGGCGCTTGATAGGGATACAACCATCCGTAAAGTTCGCCTCGATTTCGTAAGCAGTTACCAGGCTGCAGATGAGAGTAGCTTCAATTCTATGCGCTGCTTGCCTGTTCAGGTTGGAATGAGGCAGATCTGGCTTGGTACATGTACAGATAGGTCCTCAATACAGAGGGGAAAAGATCAACACGTGACTTTTCGCACCCAACTCGAAAGTTATGGGACGGAAAAACATGACGCGCTTTGGAGTTTACATACTATGTACCCTTGGCACTAGAATATTGCATTTTGCGCTTGTGTAATCCTGGTTCGGACCGCTTCTGCAACCCCAATCAATAGAAGAGATATACACTCGGACGATGGAGCGGACTTTCCAACCACCTGACTTACCAGTAAACTTGATCTGCACGTCCGCTGCACGTGCGGGCTCGAGGTTGGGCAAACATGCGGTTCCCTAGCCCATCAGAGTTACCCTAAGGCAATCTCTAAATTTAGGTATGCACAGTTAAATTTCTAGCAAATCGGCTGCTTGCATCTCGTTCGACATCACACGTTCTATGGGTCTTAGACCCTGGCTTTCGCTAGGCCGAATGTAGTCTGATTTTTCGAACATTCTACAGGGATCCCTGGTGGGAATCGTCCACAGTACTTCCTCGGCTACTCGGCCATTACCGTGGGCGATGCTGGTTACTAACACGGTAATGTATGCTGAGGCTCAAGAAAAAGTTGAAGCAGTAGGAAATGATACGATCTTTAAACGGGCGAGTCATGCCATGAAGTCGAGGACTATAGGGTGAGGCCAATCAGAAAACAAGAAAACCTTCAACTTTTCTCTTCTCCAGCAGTCTCTCTAGCATTTATTTTCTGCTGCTTTGATGCATGTCTTGCAGAAGTTGGACCCTTTCCGCCAATCAACTACTTGAAGCCCCCTCCACTGTTCGACTTTGGCATGTTGCAGCCCACAACTACTCTGCGAGCTATTCGCTCACCGCTTCCTTATAAGTGCAGAACTCATGTATACTTATGACTGGCGGCACGTAGCAGCATCGACCAATCCCCTGATAACGAGGGCACTGGTGTATCATACGTGGCAAAAGCGGCTCGTAGCAGAAAGAAAGAAAGAGAGATAGAAAGAAACAAAAATAACTTATCCAAGTAAGTCCGAGGTGATAAGTACTGAATGATAGGAGAGCGACACAGCAAAGTTCATGAAATGCACACCGGAGATTAAGCGCGACCCGTCCATAAAGCGAGAAAAAAAGGGACGAGGAACAATATTCATGACTAGTCGGCGTTGATCTTGGTAAACGTCATTACTCAATGACGTGGGGAGAACTTCGGGACGATTCAACATCATACTATGTACTATGTACGCAGTAGCCGAGAAGCTACCAGTAAGGTATCATCTTCTGGGGACTATTATGCAGCTAGTGAATTTTAGCCAAGCGCTCAAGCTCGCCATGAAACGTTGTATTTTCGGGGCCTTTGCTGAATCAGCTGCGAGCGCCTCAACAAGACGTCCCGAGAGTACCTATGTACAGCCATGAATTTTGCGACCGCTGCTTCAGCCTCACTTACCCACTACCGCCGTCGTGGTTTAACAGCCTTGGCAGTATCTGTACCACGATAATAGAATATGTAGGTATACTCATCGATCTAACCAAAGGCCCGGTACCGGAAGGTTTATGCAGTCCGAGATTGATTTGAGTAGTAGGTAGCGTCTGACTCTTAAGCTTCATATGGCAGCATTGCCACACCTTAAATTACAATAGCAGGCGCCATTCTTTGCCCCTTTTGTATTATGTCGAGAGCATGGCTTTTGCGTGGATTGACGCGTGGCCTCGCGTCGCATTTTCGTCATATGTTATGAAATGATAGAATTATCGTTCTGGATAACGAAAGTACATACTCAAATAGCGGGGTCTCTGCTGGTTGATCGTTGGGAATAGCTGTGAAGAACTCTACCGGATGGATAGGACGACAGTGACATAAACGCTGACTTTGCCTTGATACTGATAGTGTTGCAGATTTCTACGAAGTGTAGTTGCATCTAATAAATTGAACGTGACGATAGTGTGGTATACTGACTCTTTCTAAGGCGTTTATGGGCATTGCGATGCTGTAATCGAAAAGGTGGAGAGCTAGAAGCTGTAGTATTGAGAATATGTGAATCGATTTGGAAACGTTGGCGCGTTGGAACTGGTCGTCGCTCTACCGTAGTTCTGTGTGAAACGCTCTTTAGGGTTTCGGGGCTTGAGGCTGTGCTGACCAGGAGCATCATAGCAATTGGCGATTGAATTGCTTGCCTATACGCTTGGCGTTCACACCGTTGACCGAGCTACTCCTTGCAGTTCATTATTTACTAGGGTAAGCAGGGGTAGCATGCCCTGGGGTCCGAGCCATTCAGCGACGAGATATGCAATAGGATCATAGATTTTCAAGCGGTGCATCTGGGCAGAGGAGAATGGTCAGATCCGTGGCCCACCTGGACTGGACACCAAAAATGGACACGAGAAACTGTTGTTTCAGCTAACTACATGGACAACCCGCCTTGAGAATTTGCTGGGCTTCGCAGAATATCCATGCAAAGTGACCACGATATTCGAATTCCCAGCCAAGTGCGATGGCCCCAGTTTGCTGTGCATGAAAGAAACCGAACGGCGATGGCTTGAGAAGGGAACGGAGGACCCTTAAAAGTTATTGAAAACTAATTTTTTTTTTATTTTTATTTTTTGTCGTCAGGGCCCAACACGGCCAGCTATCCGGAATTCGGCACTTGAACCGATAGCTAGTGTTGCTAGTTGAACTGCCAGATACCACTTGGCCCTCAACCTTTAATGAGAGATCAAAGGTTGACATCATATTTTGTTTTGCAGTTGCCGCCAAAGGCAAGTATCACCAATCGCGCTTCATGTTGACTGCCTTGGTTTTCAGCGGCTACTGCGTAGGTTTCGTGGATTGAACGTTGAAGCCCACTATGATCACTATGAGGTTATAGACAGGCAGATATAGGCAGGCAAGGCTCTTTATGACTTGCAGCAGAAACGACAAATATGAAATGGAAATTCAAGAAAGCTGCATCGCTTGCTGAGCGCATGATGGAGTTTGGCCGAGAGCGGGTGATATGACACTGTCTCAAGGTTGCGCTGGTGTACCTGGGTACATATGACGTTCCACCGATGACTTCAGGTACAAGTATGACATCTAAGTGCCTGATATACGCTAAGCCGATTTGGTTAGAGGCCCGATGACCTGCGCCCCCCATATTACCGCGACATCTCAAAAGTGCATATACCCCTAGCAGGACCTACTAAATGTTCTTCTAGATGGTTCAGTAAGTAATACCATAAAAGTACCCTCCAGAGTCCCAGCCGCCAAACTTGGCTTACTTGGAAATGTTAGGATTATATCCGTTCCTACGATACGCTCGACCGCCGACGCTGACCCGACCAAATAAAGTACTTTCGGTATGAAAGTTCAGAGTTGTTAAGTCCGATGTCTATCGGAGTTCTGTGGCCTACCACCTTCAGTAGTAGTTTGCTAGCCTGACACTCCAAAAGTGTTTTTCTGTTCGAAACTGGGGGTTTGCTTGATGAAATATGAAGATATCATAGTAGAAATGGCAGGCAAAACGTTATCCCTCGTAGGTAGCAGGCCATCAAGGACCCTGCGCCGCTCCACCTGAAACCACTGGCTCCGTGGCTACAAGTGGCATGGCATAGCACAATCAGAAGCAGTTCGTTGACAAGAACAATTAGTTAGCATGACAACGCCAATATTTAGTTTGCGTCTAAATAAATTCAGTCCTATCACGACAGAGATCATATGTGGTTAGCGTCTAGGCAATGAATATAGCTAGTATAGCTGTCAAGGGCCGTGTGCCGTAGCGCGCAATGCCAAATGAATTGATAAGGAGAACTTGAAGAGCTTGAATGCAGGTGGCCATCCGCTGGTTGCAAGACATTTGACTATTTCCGGGATACTCTTACACATACGATTTTGCTCGTGAATCGGACTGGTGTCTGAATGGATCAACCACCGACTACCCATGCAACGAGATCCTAGCATAGGTACTAGTAGGCAGCAGCAGTCGCCGCGATGCTAGCATTTCGCTACTCTTTAGCAGGAATGGTGTACATAGTATTTGTATACGCCGCAGAGGCGTGATGGGGTGTTAGAGTGTGTGCCATCCGGATTAAGCGGTGGATATGGGTTTAGAGAAGTTGAGGTGGATTTTAGTGACAAGTGTGCAGATACTAAAGATTCACTCGCGCACCGAGTGTGCCCTGGCGTTGAGCATGTCAAACTTCGCACAGTCACATCGTCCCTCCGTTTGGGCTGTCAAAGCCAACTTAGCCGGTATCGAACGACCACTTCATAGCCCCCCGCAACGCTGACACGTCGAACAATCCAAGTAGTGACAACACGCCGCTCGTTGTTTGCTCGTCAAGCTGCGAAGTAACGTGATGAAGAATGAACAGTCCGCTTGACAATCCACTTGGATGCCGCTTATTAGGTCCTTATGGAGATGCCGATGCGATGGCAATTGGGAGCGACTGTACGGGCCTTGTCAGTGGCCCGCTAGCCTGCGCAGCTAAGCTTCAACCCTTGTCCTCGTGCCCACAGAGTATATACTGGTACTAGCACATTATGTGTATGCTTTTAGGCCGTAGAATTGCGCAGCTGCTGACCTCCCTGCCTGCAAGCGATGGGAAGTTGGGGGAGAGGAGCGAGACAGGATCCAAGCCGATGGAGCCGGCCAGCAGCTTCGCCTCGCTGATACTAAACCTAGAGAAGACTTAGACGATCCCTAGCCGTCGTAGCGTTGCTTATATTTTCCGACCATCCAGCGGAAGACGATCAGATACTACAATGCTCACAGGTCGTCATCATAGCGGGATCCCCCATAATCTGATATAATACTGTATATGAGTGTGTGAACTCCATTGATCTGCTGTACGCTGTATTTGATAATAACTGCCGGTCTTCCGTGATTTGAGCAGGAAGTGGATCATGGAGATGTTAAAGAAGACGGGGCAGTTGAGCGTAAGGCAACACTCTAAGGTACATGTCCCACCCTCAGCTCTCTATACTGCGTAATGCCTAGAGTACTGTAGATGAGATCCCACAAGGTCATCCTTGGGGATACATGTAGAGACTGAATGGGGATGTCTGATTATTTGTGTAGGCATCAGGAAGTTAAATGAATAAATACAGTCCGGAGTTCATGTTGGTCTGGCAGTGCTTCCATGACGGATGCGGGCTTAAATGCATATCCCTTAGTTACATGTCCAACTGGTCAAGTACCTTATAAGCCCGACCTAAGTTTCCTCACACGGTCACACGCCCCCCCATGCATGGGAGCATCAAGCAAGGTGCCCGGCCAACTTCCACAGACAGATACAGTGCGCGTAGCTCCAGCTACCCTTCAGGATACCTATTCTGCGTACTTTGTAAGGGACCTATCTAAAACCTATGACCCGGCCTACACTACTTGACTTGCACTGGCCTCCTTGCTGGCCTGCTGCACTGGCTGCGCTGGCTGCATGAAGCGGCGTGGTCTGCTGCCCACAGCCTCCCTCGCCATTATAACAACCCTCTGGTCCCCCCGACTTTTCTCCAACCTTGATTAGTCTCATCATCTATCAACATCCATCTCGGCGTTGCAGCTGCAGCATCATCTTCACCACCACATTCGCTTTACCTCGCCTCTTTAGGAAGTCCTCGTCGACTCCTGTCATTCGCTTGTTCCTTTTTTTGTGTTTTGGAGATTTGGACTCGGGAGTACTAAAACATACATCCTACTCCGACTTGCGCCCGCTTTGTCATATCACCAGCATCACTATCGCTCACATTGATATCAAGAGTCCTCGGTACCTATAAACCCGGTCAAAGTGCAACAACTGTCTAGCCCACGCATCTCAGGACACTATCAGTTGCTGTCAACCTCTTGCATATATATGGCAGTGCACTCCCCCCGCTAGAGTCTACTCATCTTCGTTGACCTGTGCTCCTGCCTGCAACAAGATATTCAGTCGCTTGAACACTTTGAAAGGGAATATTCAGCTATATAATATCAGATCGGATAACGACTGTCTCTTGTTAGCCACCGTGGACTCCATCTTCTCTCGGCAACCTCTATACAGCCATTAGAAGCCACTCGTTCGACCTATGTGTTGATACGTTACCATCGTTAGCTACCTCGGTTCATACGAAGCCGTATCCACAGGAGAACATCTACCTGCTCTCAAGATTTTGTCGTCTCAAAGAATCTGCTCTTAAGACTCCCTAACACAACTTTCGCTCGCTTTCACTCTGGCGCAATAATATTTTGCGCCTTATTCATGTATGTCTGCTATCTCGCTAAGATGCCCGACTTCAAGATTTCCTATGGGCGTACTCACGCGCATACCAGACACGCTTGTACCAATTTGGGAGTCACCTTGCTAATAGACGTTGTTTCAGTTCTTATTCGCTTTTACATTCGGTTTTTGCAATGGCTGGTCCCGGTGGTGGTCCCCCACGACGCAGGTTTGTCCAAGTACCGCCCAACAGAGTGAATACCGCATGCTAAAAGGTTCTACTAGTCACACTAAGTCGCGCAAAGGTTGCGATAACTGGTATGGAAGACTTGCTCCAAAGTTGCCTTAGCGAACCAGTCACTAACTCGACCCATTAGCAAACGTCGCCACATTCGGTGCGACGAGAATTTTCCACAATGGTTTGTTGCATAACACCAAAACTTCATTCGACTGTGCCCAACTAACCCCTTGGTAGCCGGAACTGTACGAAGCATAAAGTTCGATGCCCTTACAATGACGTATCTGTCCCTGATGAGAGAGCTACTACTCCCGACAAGCCTGATCTCATGTGGACCCCAGAGATTGAAGCAACCATCTCAGAATGGCAACAGTCAGGAATTTTTCCATTTCCAAACCTGGTATACGCAGCACCTGCACCACAGTACTTTTCTGTCGAAGAGTTGCGTCTCATTTACCATGTAGCTGCAATTTGCCACGAGTTGAACGCTATCGATGCCAACAACTTCACTTTGTGGACCCGTCAGATTCCTACGTGAGTACCAACCCTATTTTAATCTGCTATAATGCTAATTTCGAGTGCTAGAATCATCACGATTGGCGCGACCCAACGCTACGTCATGCATGCTCTGCTCGCATTTTCAGCTGAACACATCGCCTTCCTGACTAGCTGTCCGCTGGTGGGCAACATGGCCTACGAGCATCGAGGTATTGCACTTAAAGGGTTGCAAGAAGCCATCGGGACGTTCTCACCTGAGAACTCTGATGCCGTCTTGGCTGCATCGCTCGTGCTCTCCTGGCAAGCCACAGATTGGTAAGCAATACACAGCATCTACCCGAGCGACAATCTCTGACTCGAGCATTTAACAGGCGAAGCTGGACTCAGCTAATGCAAGGAACCTCGTCGGTAAGGATATCGAAAGATATATGTGCAATGAACTAAGCTGACTTGTCGTGAAGGTCATTGATGCCATGGAACCGTGGAAGCACGAATCCCAATTTGGAGAATTCATTGCAGAAAGCAGCACGTTTCCCACTGCTCCACCGTCGCCGCAGCCGGATCGCAAACCCAATCAGCCACAGAAAGATGATCTGGAGGCATTTCAACGCACTATCAATCAACTGACCAAGGTTGAGGCACATTTGAAGCAGAATAAGGAAGACCCCCAGCTCATTCAACAGCTGGCGTCTTTCCTCAAAGGTGCTCGCAAGGTTAGCCCAATTCAATCGATCGAGGACCAATTCGATCGACTACGGCCATTACGGACATGGCTCTTCTGGCTGCCAGTTGGATGTCTCAAAGAGAACGGTGCTTCGCCGAGTGCCCTGCTAGTCATTGCGCATTATTATACGGCTGCTATGATGATGGAACGCCTGTTCCCGGAGATAGGCGCTGCCTACTTCGGCAGCTTATCGATTGGGCCAGTCGAAGAGATTGCAAGACGCCTCCTTTCAATCAATGTTTCTGGGAGCAGTGATGGGGATATCCAGACGCCACTGACCCTAATGGAATTCCCTATTGACACTATTAGCGAGTTCCGCTCACGATTGGGCTGGCTTCAGCCAACGCGTACACCGTCATTCCCTCAATTTGACCCACCTAATTTCTACATGAGTGAGCATGGGACGCCGCCAACTTCAACTTCGTACCTCCCATATGGTGAAAGCCCAGCCTTTAGCTGGAGCACCGAAGATCTTTCGATGCTGGCGCCTGAGCAAGAATCTGGCAGTGCCGTGAGCCCTCTGGCAATTTCGTCCCCGTACCACAGTGGACAATATCTTAATATCCCTTCTCCTTCCTATGGAGGCTACAGTCCAGCATCGTCTACTTTTGGGGAAGGATCCATTGCGTACAGCGACCACGAGGAATTCAGCTCATTCGACGGGGGTATGACGGGCTATCCCCATCTTGGCTCAGCAGGGCCTGGCAATTTTGGTGTTGGGTTCGTCTCTCCAATCCAGACCGTGTGGATCTAAGAAGTAGCATCCTTTTGAGGGTGTTCCACCATGGAATAAGGGCACAATTGATTGACCATGGGACTCAGGACCGCTAGCGCTCAGCATGCTTCTTCGTCGGGCTACCCTCCGCTTGAGATTCCTTTTCATCGCCAGGACACAGCGACCTCCTCTGCGACTATGCGGTCGCCCTTTCCGACAATGCCATCACCCTTTCTGGAACCCCAACAGTGGTCAGCAACTCACTATGGCGAATCTACCACTCCACTCTCTGTCTCGGCTCCATCACCAATCTTCATGGCTCCGCCGCAATTTATGCATCACCGACACACCTCTTCCGTCTCTTCGGCACCTGTGCAGTTGAAGAGAGAAGAGGAATAATACATTCAACTCATCCCCCACCAACTTAACCCCCTCGGACCACCCAAGCTTTATACCTATATTTTTAATGCCCTTTCGAACCCACAGACGCGATTGTACACCACGCTCCTTTGACAGGACCTGCTATACCAACATGTCTGTATCGACACAATGATACCCACATTCCTTATCTATTGCACTTGTCTTTAATTTATATTATATAATGAACAAGCTTACGACGTTCCTTACGACGATACCCGGAAGATACCCCGATAGACACTCCTTACGCAAGTGCTGCACTATAGACCGACCTTTCACGCTCCTTACGATTTACGACGATTTCTATACTGTTGGAATAGGATCTCATCCACTCCTTTGGAAGTTTGCATTATCTGGATTTATCAGGATACCCATCACACCTTGTTTCCAAATTGCATAGCGACTGTTTCCACCTTTCTACTCGGCGAAAAAAGCTCGACGGTCGCGCAGGCTGTCTGTATTTGCATTGGATGGCGTTTAGGTTTGATTTTGATTGTTTTGTTTGGTGGAACAACTCGGGCACAGAACTGTTCCGAAATTTAATCGTGCTTTTGATTTCTTGCTGGATAAAATCGGCAATAAAACTGCCGATGCCGGTAGGATGCTGGGAGTTAACGGCGCCTTTCCTATCATACATCAGGAAAAATGGTATTTCGAGAAAGACATGTGATGCTATGGTTAAGGCTAAGACACGGATGATGTAGTCATCACTCAGTTGCTCCATTGGTCGGAAGGCATGAGAGCTGGTGCACATACACATGGAAAGACAGTGTGTTCAGATGTCATCAGCTTGTGGATATCTAATATTAATATGACCGGTGCTGATTTGGTTGTGCTCCCTACCAAGCTCTTCCTGTTGATGATAGTGCTGTGAGTGAAGTGAACGCATGCCTAAATGTGATGGTGTATACAGAGAAGCACCAGCATATCATATATATCGATCCATACAGAGTACATTCCTTAAGCATACCCAGTATACCTTTTATTAATGTTGTAGCTTGTAGTATACCGATTATGTACATTACTATCGATCGATCTTTATTTGGGGCTTTATCTCGCTTCTTTCCTTCCTGCGTCCTATCTTGAACCATGTTAAAAGAGACAGCTACTCGAAATGCTCTCGGAAAAGCAGGACCACCAACTTCTAGATCTAGTCTTATCTCGATGATTCCATTCAGATCCGAATATCTTGGGTCCACGTGTTGCGAGGATCCGACCCACCGCCGGGAGGAATGTGGATTCCTCCTTACTATCGGACTCCGCAAATCAGGCTTAGTATTCCGAGCGGAAAAAGATTCCAGAAGTTTACACAGCGCGAGGGTTCCATAGTCCGACGATTCGGCGAGCTTCTCAATCGTATCCACCCACTATGCTGCTTTTTATCATAGCACACTTTCCCCCAGCCATGGCTGGGGGAGGGCGACAGGGGCGGGGGTGGCCCGATAGCCATCCTGTCGCTAGCGAATACGAGGTTTCCCTTAATCCAGAGTTGCTTGGTTGGTCACGACGCATTTGTTTCGGGAGAACCCTCCCCCAGGGTTTCCGGTTGCTCGGTTCGCTTCGAAGGCGAAGGAAGAAAAAAATTCGAAGAATTCAAAGTGCCACCCTGACGTCCACTATCGGGATATCCTCTGAAAATGGGGGGACTGGGGAGCAAGGGTCGTTTTGTCAAACATTGTTCACATCGCGTGGGATGCGGTAATGTGCCATCGTGCCACTACATATTCAGGCACCTTTGCCTGGGGTTAGAAAGGCCGGAGAAAAGCGCCCGAGACAAGTTCTTGGAAACTGATTTATCGGCCGTGGTCACGCAGAATGAGCGGTGAGGTATTGAACTTCATGCACTTCATCGTCTTGCATCACCTACTTCGTCCTCTCCGGAAGGGCAAGGAGTATGCTTCGTGATCGTCGTATTCTCAGCTCCGAAGACTCAAAACCCCATCGCATGTAGACGAGAATTGTTCTTTGAGCGAAAATAGAACTTCGACGACGAACCGTCACTCTTACCGTCTGTCTGTCTGTCTGTCTGTTGTGTCGCACGTCCTCTTCCAGCCGCCTTGCGTCAATACCCAGCCACAAATAGTGCCCTTTCTGTACGCATCCGCATAAGTGAATATATAAGTCCGTACGTATGTAAGACCCCCCATGCTAAATGTGCGTGGCCAGGGCAAGGTACGGTGCCAGTCTCATATACGGAGTCGTACCCGTCCTACCCTTTGCGTCCACCACCGCAACGATGATCATTTGTTTGTCTCGCGTCCTTGCAGGGTCGCGGGTATAGGCATTGCACCTGTTCGTGCTAGTAGCACAGTGCTGAAACATTTTGGTTCTTACCCATTAGATAGGCAATAATCAACGTCAAATCAGATCAATAGACGCAGGCTATAAGCTTGAGCATCTATGTTCAGGCTTTCGTTTGGGCTCCCGAACTCATCCCACTCTAGGTTCGTTATCTTCATTCTACTCTGCGTTATTGGTCTTCGACTCACTGCTCTAACGCTATTGCTCTGAGCACCACCGATTTCTTGAGTAAGGCTTACTGGGATTCTACCATCGTTCGTTAGCTTGCAGGAGACGGACATGTAGCGTTAGGAATGATACGGTCATCGGCAAAAACATCTGGTTATGGATAATATCTGTTCCTAACATGCAATGTTTCATGCTGTGACCCTGAGTGCAATGACTATGTACATGCAGGTCTCGGACATTCACTAAGCATTCAAAACAACCATACACATTGATACAATGGTGTTTAGAATACTATCTATTTTGTTGATTTCTCCCATATCTCAGTCCTAAGAGCACATACTCCCTGTGATACAAGTCTCCCTAAATACTCAGCTCACTCAACATCTATACATCGCCTTTCTTTTCATTATATTGAGCTTAGTCTTTGTTGAGGTGGAAATAATATCTCTCCAATCTCCTTCAGTTGGATATACCCGTGATTCGTTTACAGTCGATAACCCCTGCAACCATAAACTTATATCACGCTTAGATCTGAAGCCCAGGGGGTATACTCCTGGAAGTTTGATCACATGGGATCTTGGGGCCACCCTTTAAAAGCGATTCACGTAGGCTTAAATGAGCAGCTCAACGGTCCCTTCGGTTGTAGTTAGTGCCTAAGTATTAGGAGCTCTAGAAAGCTTCACTAGGGTATACCACTAGCATTTCGTAATCATTAGCAATACAAATGTAAGTCCCGCGCATCCCCTTAACGAAGTAGGAGCTACATACAAAGCCTTTACTTTTATGCATGGATCTTTAAAGCATAAATAAGTATGATACGACTAGGAAAACGAGTTATATGACAAAAATCCACCTGCGCAGCTATTGAATGAGAACAGGAAAAAAGAGGGGTTAGGTTGGTATTAATTGTTGTATTAATAAGCACTTATATTGTAACTACGGAAGGTAAAGGATGAAACTAGGTGGTTTTGCTGAAGGCGTGCAACTCTCCCCACTTTACTAACATCTATTGCTTGAATTGGGTTACAGTGATAGTTGCGAAACAGCCCCGTCCTTAACCGACTCTACAACAAGCCCACTATAGACTTTTATGTATACACACCTTATTTCAAACTTCTGAACATCTCTGGCGCTGTTGCAAAGTACTCTGCGTTCCGGGCTCTTCTCTGTCAAGCTATTCCTTCTTGCCGGTGCCGAAATGGCATCCCTAGTCAATGTACATATACCTACTCGTTGGGAAAGATACCGAGGCTCTGCGGTTGCGAGCCGGAGAGGCACAATATTGCAGAATTCCGATTACTATTTATAAGATATAATGACACGAGGAAATTTTTCCTATACAAAGTGCTAATTTAGTATACTGTGTCAATTGAGTCCTCGTCCATTAACTCGAATGAGCGAAGCGAACAGCGTTCACAAAGAAAGTTAGAAAGACGTTCTAATTAGTGCAGCCTTGTCGGTAATAGTGCTAAATGAATACTTCTTTTGACTCAAGTCTTAATTCCTAGATTGGTTGGCTTTGAACAGCGGATAGGGATTTCTCTAAAACGGCACAAGTACTAAATAATCGGTCTACAGTCATCGAAAACCCACTCGAATTGCAGCATAAGCTGCATTCATGCAAAGCCTCGGCCCTTAATCCAAAGATATTCCTACCTTAACCTCTCTGCGCTCACGCTCAAGCCTTAGCAATGGCTAGTTTAGCAGAATATAGGTCGTGCATCTTCTGAGTATTTGGTCCTATTTGCCTAAAAGGTGGTGCTTCGGGCTTCTGGGATAATACAGCTGTAATCTATATCCTGCTTTATAACGCGGATGTAGTTGCCGACAATTTTGGTAATTACATTAAAGGATTCTATGGAATCTGTGTGAAATCTCTTCTTCAGCTTTGCGTGGTAGAACTCTTCCTAATGAGCTGAATTTTCCTAAGGCTACGTATCAGTATTCCCCTCGAATAGTAACCGCGAATGTTAGACGGCATCGGTAACTCGCAAGCTGGCTAGTCCACACGGGGCTATCTCTTTACGGATATATTGGACAACAGGTTTGTCTCTTAGGAGATAATCTGAACCAGAGTGGGTGAACCGTAATCTAAGGAGCAGCAGCCTTATACATAAATTTGTAGTTCTTCGCGCCCTATTAAACATTGATCGATATCGAGGACAAATCCTGGCTTTAAGTTGCGTATCCTACGTACTCCATCTAATTGAACCCACATATTGCGAGTCTGTCCTGTTGAGTAGGTACTCTCTACCATCAACTAATATTTCGGTGAGGTTCACCCTACACCAGCAGAGCACCAGTGTGGCTCCCATTCCTTATCAATGTTACCGTTCAGTTAGCATTCAACTTCCGCTAACAGAAGATGACGCTGGGGTATATCACCAATCTTAATTTGTACTTAGATGTGGTAGTTTCTAAAATCATCTTTATGTTACTGACCCATAGTAATTAACATTAAGTGTTATTGAATAGCTAGGCATAACACGCGTTTTTCAAGAGCTTAATTAAAATTAATATTCGCAGGGGAGTAATTTATCGATTTATTTGTTTAGCAAATTCTCATTCCTTGCGAGTCATGCCTCGCGTTGTACTCATCCCTATAAGTAGAGAAACATAGCAAACTACCTGCTCATGACAGGGTCGACACTGAAATAGACAATCCTGTTTGTCCAAGCTGTGTTGAAGAAGTTAATCATCAAATTCTACAGATGAGGCTTTTGCGAAGTATTCGCAGACAAGTACACACTTTTGGTGAAGCCAAGTTTCCGCTTCTTATATTGCATCATCGTACATATCATACTACCTGGTATCCGGCCACATTGTTTTCAAGTTCCATGGTGTCAATCCTATTCACGTGGCGATGAGCGGTTCTTGGGCAGGTGGGTCTGTGTTCTGGCCCGTTTCTGCACGAGACGGTTCAGCCTGGTTGTTAGGGGCTTCACGGTTCAGCAGAGATTCGCTGGCTTCACGGTTTTCACCAGCACCCTCGGATGCTGATTGGGCTGTGGCGGCGGCGGCAGCAGTAGCAGTTTCAGCCTCCTGCTGTCGCTGCCGTTCCGTCCGAGCTTCTGCCTCTATTTGGGCGATATGTCTCTCGGCCAAACCTGGGGCGAGACTAGCTATGAACAGAATTCCAGCACGCTCTAGTCGCCTCGCCTGATGTAACAACCAATTCGCATTATCATGGCGGCGCTGTTGGACTAACCTGGCTGCCGCATCGGCAGGGTCTGGGTCTCTTGGCCTTGCAGGATTTGCCACATTGCCGTTGACGCCTTGAGGATTTCCAGCATCAGGGGCTTGACGAGCACCTGCATGCTCAGCCGCAAGGGGTATTAAGTTCTCGATATGGCGCCGCAGAGGAACCCAGAATTGCTCGGCGAAGGGGTTCAAGATTCCCGTGTTCACTATGAACAGGGCAAAAGCAATCGAAATTACCGTTATCCATCGTGACCAGCTAGAGGTAGGTGAGGTAAACCACCAAATGAACAATGCTAAACGGATGATCATCCATATATGTGGCCATATTTGGGCTATCCTAATGGCTTGGATTTGGGGGTTGTCCATTGCATGTCCAAATTGAGGTCGAACTGGAGCTGGTAGCTCTCGCCCGTGTTGCGGTTGTCCCTGAGGTTGCTGAATTGCTGGTGCATTATCCTGTCTCGGTGTAAATATGTTCCCACCTGCTGCAGGAGGTCGCGAGAAGATTTGTGGTGGGATTCCGTGCCGTATATGCGGGACGTTTCCTGACGTGAGACTGATTGAGATGGGTGGAAGTGGGAGACCCATAGGATGATGACCGCCGCGCGGCTGAGGGCTGTAATATGTCCCCAAGTCACCGTTGAACAAGAGCGCGCGAGGCCCGCTTGGCGAGGAAAGAATATATACCTCAGGCGCTGCTGAGGAGGCCTGAGCTCTATGAGTTCCGGCAAAGGTACTTGATGGGCGCTCATTTGCCCTCAGTGGATCGGGGGTACCGGCTGCACTGCCAGTGCGAGACGGGACCAGTGGTGTTGTTACTCCAGGAGGAATGGGCTGCTGCCCTTGATGGTTTGCCAAATTTGCCAACGATGAGCTGCTGGCATTCCTGCGCATAGCATCGGCCATGGCCCGCGTTGCGGTTCCTGCATCCGCAGCTCGCAAAATGTTCTGGAGATCGATGCCTGCCGTTGATCCTGCACTCGGAACTGATCGTGGTCTTGAACCTGTGGGGGTGGGGATCTCGGCTGAGGAAAATGGGGAACCTGTTCTCCCGGGTCTCTGCACCGTAGTGACGACAGATTCATTGACAGTAAAGCGCCACCGCTGTCCATCAGGGCCGACACCCTCACGGACGACAGTACGTGTGGTTTCTGGTGGTTGAAATGGTGATCCTGTCCTACCAGGTGTCGTAGAGCCGCCTCGGTTCTGTATACCTGCATGACCCATAGGATTGAGCGCAGGGTTTTGGTTTTGATTTGCGAGACCTAAACGGGCCATTGCTTGAAAGTGATTTTGCAAGTGTTGTTGTGGTGACCAGCCAGGTGGAAGCTGAGTTCCATTTGGAACACCAAACTGGGCCGGTGCCTGGGGGAAGCCGAAGGCGATATTGGGGTGGGGAGGCCCGCCGATTCCTATTCTGACTTGAGGCTGGCCAGGAAATTGGGGCTGCTGCTGGGGATGTTGGTGCCCTGAGGTCTGAGAATGGGCTGCGCTTGATTGTTGGCTGGAGGGGGGCGGAGGGGTCGGCGCCGGCCCTTCATTAAGGTCGCGTAGGACCAGATGTAGGGTTTGGCGGTCTGCGGAACGAAGCTACAGAGAGAACTTGTTATTAGTAAGATGTTTTCGCGGAGAGACAGTTGGTACTAAACCTACCGCTTCTTCACCAAATAGCTCAAGCATAGTCTCGGGGTCGCGCGCCAACAGACGACCTCGGTGGATGAGTCGCTGGGCGTCATGTCGTGGTTTTGTACTAATAGTACTCCGAATTCGCTCTTTTAACTGCCGAACAGTCGTGCTCACGGGTAAATTCTCTAGAAGAAGCGGTTGAGGCACACCAAGAGAGGGTGATAGTATTTGCAATGTGAATAGACCGGGCTCCGCGGCCGTAGAAGCCGAAGAATCGCTTGAGTTGGACGTCATTGCGAATGATCGGGGTGACGGAATGGCGGGGGGGTGGAAGCAGCAGTCGAAAGAACAATAGTCGAAGGCTGTTAGACACCAGATTCAGAGCTTAGATCGGGAGCGCAATCACCAGGCAGTATCGAAAGTGGTGGCCAGCATGTCAGGCAGAGTGACTCCCAAAGTTGCAATTGGTAAGAGGGCGCATCAGATTCGGTAGAAAGAGTGGAATGAGTCGAGTGCCAAAATTAACAGAACCCCAAGAGGACGAACAAGAAAAACTAAAGAGCCAAGTACGAGGAAACAAAAAAAGAAAAAGAAACAACAGTGCCAGTAATTGCACAGCAAACAGCACTGTTACCTGATTAACAGTTGGACGGTGATCAACGCAATAGGGCGATCAAGAATGTAGTGTACACTTGAGAGATGGCTCAAGCAGAGCAGAGCCGACCGAGCAGAGAGGCCAGAGGATGACATAGGCTGAGCCGAATTTAGCGTGTCCCAAATTAGGTAACATCCACGTTGCATCTTTTTGGCTATTGACGACGGCCTCGACTTCCGCCCGGCCATTCGGAATCTGCCCACTTTCACCGCCCGGGTCTTATCTAAATGGTATCAGTCTAGCTCCCCCCCGGGAAGGGATAGCTGCAACAGCTGCGTCATGGGAGGGTCCTGGAGAAGTACACCTGGAAAAGTACAGTATGCGACGCCAAATCTTTTGATTTTTCTGCCACTTTCTTAGTATTATACCTTTATCTTACTCGCAACTACATCACAAGAGGCTCAATGTTCAGATTCAGAGTACTGTTATGAGGATATTGCTTGAATATCGTAATATTGTTCAGTTCACTAGCAAGGGACTCCTTCACGAAAAAGGCCAGTTACTAAGCCCCTGAGAATGGCGACTTCGGCCACAGCGCTTGCTCGGGGGCGAGTTCGCCTATCCACAAGTTCTGAACTACGGTGTTTTTGCCAACAGCCAGGAACAACTGTCACTCGGCGGTCACCGCGACAATTCACGACTGCTTCTTCAACTTCGTTCCGCCATTCGAGACGTTCGTTCCAGGACCAAGACCGATTCGGTTCTAGACTCCGACACGCACTGAAAGATACAAAGGTAAAATGGTATCCTATACCGGTAGGATTGGGGATAGGATTTTTGGGCTTTGTACAGTTTTATAAGACACGAGCGCGGGAAAAGGAGAGACTTGAGAGGGAGGCGTCGCAAGAACATGAGCCGCGCCCGAAGAAACGGCCGAGAGTGCGCCCAGATGGACCATGGTAAAGTCAACAGGCCTAGAGTTCTCCTGACTCAACACTAATCCCAAGTCTTGCACAGGCAAGTCCAAGTCATGTCAACTCTTCCTCTGAAGGCAGTTTCCAGGCTATGGGGCAAGTTCAATGAACTCACCATTCCTTATTACCTGCGCGTACCCGGCTTCAAGCTATATGCCTTCATCTTCGGCGTGAACCTGGATGAGGTTTCAGAACCTGATCTCCATGTGTATCCTAATCTGGCCGCCTTCTTCTACCGCACACTGAAACCCGGCGTACGACCACTTGATCCGAATCCCAATGCGCTGTTGTCGCCCGCCGACGGACGCGTGATTCAATTCGGCAAGATCGAGGGAAATGACATTGAACAAGTCAAAGGCATGACGTACACAGTGGATGCGCTGCTGGGTAAAAACACGCCGACATCTAGTATAGCGAGCGGGCGATCTGAACCGAGCGCCGAGTCCGATGAACCGCAACGCGCTAGGGATGAGCTGCAAGGCGACGAAGAACTAGTCCAAGCCGACGAAGAGTTCGCGCGCGTGAACGGCATCTCCTATACAATTCCGAACCTGCTGTCGGGTGGACCAGACGAGAGCCATGCTAACCCCAAGATTGAGGATCAAAGCACCGTCCCATCGAGCCCTGGCGCCGTCTCCGAAGTACGCGCCGATCTCGCGCTCGGCGAGAAGCCATGGTATGACCTTCTCAGCCCCGACAACAAGACTTCTCTCTACTATGCCGTTGTGTATCTCGCGCCCGGCGACTACCATCGTTTCCACTCGCCCGCCAACTGGGTCGTGGAGCGCCGTCGACACTTCGCCGGCGAGCTGTACTCGGTCTCGCCGTACCTGCAGCGCACGCTGCCCGGGCTCTTCACGTTGAACGAGCGGATCGTGCTGCTCGGGCGCTGGCGCTGGGGCTTCTTCAGTCTCGTCCCCGTCGGCGCGACCAACGTCGGGTCCATCAAGATCAACTTTGACAAGGAGCTGCAGACCAACTCGCTCTTGACCGACACGGCGGCTGACCGTGCCGCTGAGGAGGCGTCGACTCGTGGCCAGCCGTACAGCGGCTTTGCGGAGGCCACGTATGCCGGCGCGAGCGCTGTGCTCGGCGGTCATGCGCTGCGGCGCGGCGAAGAGATGGGCGGCTTTCAGCTCGGGAGCACCATTGTGCTTGTTTTTGAGGCCCCTGTGGCGGGCCACCCCGGCGCCAAGCGCGGGTTCGTGTGGACCGTCGAGAAAGGCCAGAAAGTGAAGATGGGCCAGGCGCTCGGCTATGTGGAGGAATAGGTAAATGTGCTTAGCCCCCCATAGCGAGAAAGTGGCGAACGAGATCGAGATATATCTCGTTGTATTTTTGAAAGAATAACAATCTTGCTACCTATCCCGTAGATGCAGGGACGGTTGTAGATACACTTGTACAATCTTAAAAATATTACCCAAGCAGGCATAGTGAATACTACTACTAGCAATGCCCTTTGTTACTGTGGATATATCAGCTGGTGTTGCTAATACGAGTATAAGCGGGGTTTCATGGCGGAGGGGGTAAACGGATAGATCTTCAGCTATGCAGTACTGCTAAAGACCGTCTCCTTTCCTATGTAATAACCAAATTCTAAGCTCGAAACAAGGAAGATAACACAATAATCGTCAGTTTCTATTATCTATGCACCTCCGCGGTACGACACCGGTGGTTTTTCTATTCACATAGGCAGACTCCGCAATGAAAGAAAAACTGGAGAAAAGGCTAGCCCAAGAGAGTATGCAAAGGAAGTGTTGATCTTTTGAACACTGAATGGAGGAGCAACTCTATGAAGATCGGGTTACTGGTGTAAAGTAAAGCCGTGCAATTACCTCCTACTCCTTATTTCCGTTTTACACCATTCGCGAGCCACTTTTCCCTCCTCTTCTGACTTGGACAGAATCAATACACAGGCAGAGGGGAGTGAGAGCAGGAAGAGCCAATTCCACTACGCTCCCCCTTTTCCCATCTGTGACATGGACACTTATTGTCACCTCTCCCTAAGCCGTTCTCTCACAAAGACCGCCTCTTCTTCCGGGACCACACCACGACTCCCTTTTCCAAGTACGCGAAACGCCCCTTCACGAGGTTCAATCGCTTTCGAGTGGCCGGCAAGCCAGAAATAGGCTTTGGAATTGTCAACTATGTACGAAAAACGAATGACTGGCGGAATTCCTTTCATAAAAGCAACGATGGTAAAGTCACATCAAGAGTTTGTTTGTGTCCACTGGCCAAAACACTCGCTGAGGGAATATCTTGACTGTTTGTTATATGAAGTGTACCCTGTGATGAGAAGCAATGCTGGTGGATAGAGGGCCTCGGCACACCGTAGAACGTAATATGACCTAATGATCGATGCTAATGATGAGTGGGGAAACTGCACAGTAATCCGAATCGAAGTAGAGATGCGAGAGGTTCATATAAACGAGCCGTCAGCGACTTAAAAGGCCACTAGGAAGAAATAAATGAAGAGTTTCGAGTGTCCGCGTAGATATCTGGTTTGTAGCGGAAGTGAAACCAGGATGGAATCATCGTTGGCTTCTGGAAGAGCCTATTGAGCTTTGTCGCTCATGAGGGCGGCGATCCCTGCGATCACCATCTTGGAGTTTGAGCGAGTCTAGTCGTTTCTGGTTGTCTTCGGTCACAGAATCAGGCTCATCAGCTAGCCCCGAGGCTGCTGCTTTCGAAACCGAAGTGCCGTTTGCCTTCTTTCTGCCGGCTTGTTCCGTGAGGGCCGCCCATTTTCTATCTCGAAGAGCCTGTCTTGCCGGAGCGGTGTTTTGTTGCTCATTATAATCATGAGAGCAATCGTCGAAAAGTTGAGGGTTGATCTCCATAAAAAGCTTCATGGCATTGTACACCATTCCATGAATTGTTCTATCAATGTCAGCTTTGCCTTTTCGACATCTGCCTATACCGTGCTCACCTGTTCCAATGTCCTTTGGAATTTTCATAAAGTGGTGCAAACATGATGGGCAGAATGATCTCGACATTGTCGCTCACCAGGTTGCAAAAGTATTCGTTATTCCAGAAGTATAGGGCTCGCTCCGCTACTTGAAAATGGGGACTAGCGACCGATTTGGCAAGCTGATGGAACAGCGGCTCCTGGACCTTGGCGAATTCTGCTGGATCCATCACTTCAAAAATATCTTCCACTTCATTGAGATACATTACCTCCTTTGTGCTGTTAACTTTAGGCCAGTATCGTAGTAGTCCAAGAACTACATCTTCCGTCAACGATGCATCCTTTTCGAGGAATTGAACGATACAGTAAGCGAGCTGAGGATGATACATGCTCAGACTCTTGACCTTATGAAGAGGTAGAAGTACTCGCGTTAGGAAGAGTTTGTGCTCCTCTTTAAGTGGCAGGGCAAATCCATTGATAATCGATCCTAAAATTTCTAGTAGCTCGGCAACACCGTTGAATCTTTCCGTCTCGTAGGTGAATTGGAAAAAGACGTTATTGATTGAACGTCGAATAAACGAGCGGAGATTGAGGAATTTGCCATAGATGCGATGCAGGGTGGTCTTTAGGAAATCCCTTTCGCGTGGATCTTCAGAGTCAAAAAGCTCTAGCAGTTGAAGAACGAAGCTGTGGTCGATGTAAGCCTTGGCGATGTTAGTGTTGAAATCTTGGCTCTCGATGAAACGGAGGAAAAACTCGTAAACGACTTGAATATGCGGCCATGCAACTTCGAGTACGGGCTCATCCTCTTCAGGGTCAAATGCTTCGCCTTGCGGATTCATCGGTGGGGGAATGGGTCGGAAAAGGTTCTTAGCAAACATTTCGACGACACGCGGGTACATTGGTTCTGTAATGACTTGCCGATTGTTGGCAACATAATCTAGCAATTCGTGTAGAGCTAGACGCTTGATTTCCTTTGACTTCATATCGCCGCTAGCATCGTTGAAATCGAAGATGACATTACACTGGTCAATCTTCTGCATAAAGAGCTCTTGTCGGCGGTTTGGTGGGACTTCATGGAAACCGGGCAGTTTCTCCAGCTCTCTGTGAGGATGAGGAGAAACATCGAAACGAGACGAATGCTGACGCTTGGGTGTCCTGAGACCTTCTGGAACATCTTTTGGAGTTTGGTGGAGGCGATCGTATGCCAATGACTTCTGGCCAGCTTTTGGCGGGGCAAGATCATGGGGCATGGTTTCCGCAGCGCCAGGGGGGGGGATATGCTACGATTCATGAATGTTAGATGTAAACCATGGTTATAACTGGTGTGGTTCGAAGGCAACTTACTGGAGCGCTCGGCGAAACCACAACAGTCGGCGGAAGTATGCTATGTCGCGATGGGGTGGCTGCACCGTTCGGTGACTGTTGAGAACCTAGGCCGCCGAATCTGTCTTGCCCGCCGCCTGGACCAGCAGCTGGACTGCCGTGGGGTCCTGGGCCCTGCATCGTCGGATCACCTCCAATCACTCCACCATTATTCGGGGGTAAAGGCTTCATCCTAAGGTCATTGAGGGTCGAGGTGGATGACGTGGGCGTCAGAACGGGGGATTGAGTCTCTCGTGTGGCACTGGACGAGGGCGAAGCGGTGCCATCCTTGGAATCCTTGTTTTTCTTGGACGACTTGCTATCACTCTTGCCCCGCGATAGCTGTATAGAACACGTACTATTAGCATCTGTAGTCTGTAGAAGTGCCCACATGAATCTGAGGTGATTGTTTGACACTGGTATTGTGACACTTACGACCCTCTGGCTGAAGCGCTTCATGTTTGTAGGTCACTGCCTACCAGGTGACGGTGGGGTCGAACGCCCGATACTAGGACTCTACTCTGAAGTAGGCAATAGAATCAGACTCGAATCGGGGGTTGGGTATCGGGAGAAATGGACGAAGTCTGTCATGCGTATCAAGCTGCAGTGTTTCCCGGCGCCGCAGTAACGAGGACGAGGATGGTATGCGCAGAAGTGTTATCGTGTTTATTTACCATCTATTTTCCAGTGCGGAGCCTCGAGGGTAACGGCTTGAAGAGCGAAAATCGGGGGTCTGCGTTCCGGCAATACACGAACGACGCAATGCGGCTGGAGAACCAAATCAGAAGAAGCTAGCGATTCACGGCCGCACAGGTGAGGCCTCAACTCTCTCGCAACAGAGGTTGGGCGATGGAGGAGTGGTTATCGTTGTAGTAGTTTAGAGTAGTCGTTGTGGAAGTGGAGAAATCAACGACTCCGTGATCCTGCAGGGGACGAACGGGCCAGCTTGGTGCCAGCTTGGTGCGGGCAGCCAACGGGATGTATCGGCGTCACGACACAGCCTGCCATGCACTCACCTCCTTGCTCGGGCTGATCAATCAACATAAACCAAACAACAGCAAGAAGAGACAATGAAGAGAGAAGTGGACGAGGTAAGGAATAAGGAGATGTAAGTCAGTCTAAGTAAAGATGATGATGCTGCCGAGACACTTTCTACGTTGTTGGAATGGCTGGGCTGGATTGTGACTTGAAAATCATTGGAGTGGAAATATCAACATTCAAAGTATATCTGTATCCAGTCGAACAGTTGGATCCTCCTGTAGCGTGGTCCTATAGCGTAGCCATGTTAGGTGCCCATCCGCGGCAGTTAGGTACATACATAGACTGGACTGTTCCAGTTTTGCCTATTTAGGATCTCTTAGGGGCCATTACATATAGATATGGAGGTCCGTGAGATTAATACTTTAGGGAGAGGGTATAGTTCTTGCAGTGCTGCAGCTGGCAGTCAGTTAGTTACATAAGGTAGGCATGGGTTCTAGGTACATACAGTACCTGCTCTGCACACATGCAGGTACTTAGGTATATCCATAAGGTAGGCATTTAGATACATAGCTTCTTTTATGCAGCTTTTAGTGCGATGGTCAAGTAGTATCCGCTGTGACCTGTAGAAAATTTGCCTGCAGGAGAGCAAACAGTGAAACGGGCAGTTAAGATTCTGCAGGCGCAGTCTTGCGCAATCCATGTTAATTCGCGTGTTAATCTCTATAGAAAGGCTGAGGCCGCAGCACTGGTCCCAATCTCTGGGCAGCGATCCCATTCGGTACTGATAATAAGTGGTCAATGCGCATGCTGTTACCAAAATAACCCTCTAATCATCATTCTTTAGTGTTATAATTGGCTGCATCGAAAATATCGTTTTAAAAATCGAGGTGGCCTTCCTTTGGAGCAGCTAGATCTCACGCTATAGGTCTTCATGGGATTGGCCAACCTTCCACTTGTCAATGCATGATCTAATCTTTTTACTCTCCATCCAGTAACGATCCGATGCGCATCTGATAGGCACAGACTCGTTGAACTTCTGTCGCATGCGTAAAAGAGGTCGCCTGTCTCAGAGCCTTTTTCATGTGATATGACAGTTGTGTCATCTGGCTAATACCTTGAATGGGGAAACCATAATCGCATTTCTAACTAACATCGAGTTCAACCCATAAACGCTCCACAGTCTTGAAGCACCAACGTGCAGTCACAATGAGCCATGTACACACACACAATGGACACGCCCATGGCAGATCCCGAAGTATTGCGTCTACCTCCGACGGCAGCACACCCGCGAGCGCTCCCACTTTCGAGGTACCGAAGCGCAAAATCGTCGCAATCGAGCACCCATGTATTTTACTTAACCTGGAGAACGGACTTAAATCTTTTGGTCCGAAGCCAAATTTCGAGAAGGTGAGTTACACTAATGCAACTTGATAATGGAGAAAGCCCTGAGAATTTGTAAACTCGCAGCTGGTGGATGATATACAGGAGCCCCAGGCGCTCCCTCTGTGGTTTCGACCTGATAACCCTGCGTCAAAGCCTATAGTATCACATCATGCAGCTACGAATAACATCTTATTGAAGATCACCGTTCCTAAGCGGACAGGGCGGAAGAGGAAGCGTGGAAGCGATCAGCCTTTCTTAGGCGACGCCGAGACGCTAGATGCCTTAATAAGCGCCTCTCGAACAAACACTGTTAGCTCAGTAGCTCGACAAGATCACCCAAAATTGATTCTGCGCAAGCTCCAGGATAATCCTGATCAGTATCAAGCAGAAGCTGTGGGCATGATTCGAGATAGCCATAGATATCGAGGATTAGCCGACTTTCAATTTGCTAGTACCAATACTCCATTCCTCAAGAACGTGGCAGATCACCTGCTTCCCCTCAAGTGTAAAGATGTCCTGGAGCTTGCTAGTATGTTGATGTGTACTAATCACGCCTACAGTCCCCAAGTTGAGGCAATTCAAGTTGGATGAAGGTGTGGCAACTAGCCTAGGCCTAGAGATTGTTCCCCCGCCACACTTCACAGACAAGGTCATCAGTTTTAATTACAATTACGAGCAAAACCCGGGAATCGTCGACCAAGGGCTAGATGAGGAAGGGGAGACACGTTTGGTGAACCGCCAGGGCAGGAATAAGCTGTCGTATGGCCATTTTATCCACTACGATACGTTCCCTGCACCCGATAGGCCGACACGGACAGATGGTGAGGCTCAGAAAATGCCGAACGCTCTTATGGAGCAGCTTCGTGATGCGATGGAGAAACGACCAGTTTGGACGCGTCGTGCAATTGTCAACCAAGTACGAGGCGATTACACTGAATCAGTTCTCAAAGTGGCTCTGCAATTAATGGGCTATCAATTCCGGGGTGGTCCGTTCCGGGATGCAATTGTAAAGTACGGCGTGGACCCTAGAAAAGATCCGGAATATCGTAAGTATCAGACTGTCTCCTTCAAGTTAGCCAAAAACCTGGTAGGATCAACCAAGCTACCTTGGCAAACAATTAGAAGAGGCCAGGTCAAGAGCTACAGCAAGAACGACGATCCTACCAGCCATTTGTGGGATGGAGAGAGTTATTCTACCGATGGAAAGCTCTGGCAAATCTGCGACATTACAGACCCATTCATGATCAATTTGATTGAGAATGCCCAAGTCCGTCCCGAGTGCGACCTAAGCGAATCAGGATGGTTCCATCGAGGTACGTGGCAGAAAATCAAGACAGTCATGAAGGTGAAGATGATTGCCATTACGAAAGACAGACTTGGGTTGGATAGCGACAGTCCCCAGAAGAAGGGATATATCTATAATTCTTTCTTGGCGAGCCGGCTGGCAATGTATCCTGACGAGGCCGATAAGTCGGCTGTGGTTTCGCTTGAAGTCCTTCTCCGGCCTTTACAAGATCTCGAGAGCGGTAGAAAACGTCGTCGTCTACCTGCCCTCAAAGATCGGACGACAACTGCTACGCCAGATGCCTCGGTAGGGTCTCATGGAGCGTTAGGCGATGAGCACGCTCAATGGTATCTTGATAGGAACGAGGATGATGCTGAAAACAATGGGGAAGCTTTGTCCCCAGAGCGTGCTTGGGACCACATCGTCGAAAGCGATTTAGATGGCGAAGACGCTGAGGGTGAAGAAGAAGATGGTCTTGGTTATGGAGCGGAATAAGGATATTGACTAGGAGGGCAACTGTGACAAGTGTTCATACTTAGTTACGCTATGGAGCTTCTACTACTATCTGCGTGATTTATGATACCCTGAATCTAAGTCAAACGAATATATTGCTTAGAATGCCCATGATACTGAGCCTCTTCTTTTGACAAAATTTGACCTGGCTACTTGATTGTATACCTTTAGCATAATAAGCCGTATAACTGCATAATCGAAAGCGAACCTCGGCATGTCCCCGCAAAGACACTTGACCGAGCTTCTCACGGTGTATCCGGCGCTATCCCTCAACCCCATGTATGGAGAGCTCTTGTTGGTAAGGGGATTACCTTCCAATGGTATCAAAAAGTTGCTTCTTCTTGCTCCAACCGCCATGAAACTAGTCATCTGAGTCTCTCACTTACCTCCGAGCACACACTTTTCACGTCGAAAGAGTTGACCTCGAGCTCAAGAACCGCAGCAATGGCCGATGAGACTGCCCTTCAAGACTTTCCTTCGCTCTTCTCATTGAAGGGCAAGGTCGCCGTCGTAACGGGCGGCTCGCGAGGTCTGGGCTTGAATGCAGCCTCGGCGTAAGTTCTGAATTTTTTTTTTTGGCGCTATTACGTCTCTGCTCTGTTTCGCCTACCTGGCACTTTCTAGGTGAATAGCTTCCCCTCCAGTGCTCAGGTCCCTCCACCAAGGGCTATTGGCTTCCACATGAGCAACATGTCATCTCTGCCTCTATGAACCCCTTCATCTTTTCCTTTGGCTTCTACTAGCGAATATGAGATGGCTAGCTAGCTAATGCCGTGGCTCCTCTGGACAGATTCCTCCAGGCCGGATGCGCCAAGGTCTTCATCACGTCCCGAAAAGCGAAGGCCTGCGAGCAGGCCGTGGCCCAGCTCAACGCCCTCCCGAACCTGCAGCCGGGCGCGCGCGCCATCTCCGTCCCCGCCGACAGCGCGACGGCCGACGGCATCGCCTCGCTGGTGTCGCAGGTGGCGCAGCACACGGAGCACGTCGACATCCTGTTCGCGAACGCGGGCGCCACGTGGGGCGAGCGCTTCGACACGCACCCGGACGCGGCGTTCGCCAAGGTCATGGACCTCAACGTCAAGGCGGTGTTCCTGACGGTGCAGAAGTTCGCGCCGCTGCTGCAGCGCCGCGCCTCGCTCGAGGACCCCGCGCGCGTCATCATCACGGCCAGCACGGCGGGCCTGGGCGTCGGCACGCTCGGCCGCCAGGCGACCTTCGGCTACTCGGCGTCTAAGGCCGCCGTCATACACCTCGGGCGCAACCTCGCCGTCGAGCTCGCCCCGAGACACATCCTCGTCAACTCGATCTGCCCGGGCTTCTTCCCCACCAAGATGGCGAGCGGACTGCTGGAGATGACGGGCGGGCTGGAGAAACACGCCCAGTCGAACCCGGCGGGGAGGCTGGGACGCCCCGAGGATATTGCTGGCGTCGTGGTGTATTTGGCCAGTCGTGCTGGAGCACATGTTAATGCGGCAGCGATAGAGATAGACGGTGGCGCAATGTGGAGTACTGGGCAGCTGCTGGAGGCGAAAGAACCGAAACCAAAGTTATAAGACAGGGCGTGAGATGTGACAGCCAACTCTGTACGAATACGCATATGGAAAGAATATCTATAGTATCACAGTGAATAGTGCAAATGAGACATCAGCGGCATATTTTGGACACAAGCTCCACATGCGGAAGCTAGGTACAACGTTTTGTTTCCTCCTATAACCCGCAAGCGTAAAGCAGAGGCTCTATCTAACTGGTCTCATCTTCGCATCTCTAAGCGATGGCGTTGTATCGATCTATCATCAGACGTTATACATCTCGCGACATGTGCTACAAGTACAAGATTGCGCGAATCGTTGAATGCTCAGACCCCATCCGCCTGTGACGTCTATGCTATCTAAATCTCGGTTTCTATAGACTACCTACTGAATTCGATCAGGTTCTAATTCCGTGCTCGTGGTCTGTAGTCTTTGGCTCCGCAGCTGCGCTCGCGGCCTGGACACCAGCGGCCTGCTCTTCGCTCTCGGGCTTGCGCGCTATCCAGTGACTGGCCCGGTATACCGTCTGCAGCATGCTGCGCGTATCCTGTACGTACGGGGCCACGAGGTCCGCCTGTCGAGTCTCGACCACAAAGCCCATCTTCTCCACGAGGGCCACGACCTCGTCGTCCGTCAGCTCGAAGCTGCCCGGGTCCGCGATGCCCAGGGACGTGTTCTCGTCGTAGTCGCCGTCGCCGTCGTAGCCGTGGTGGCCGGGAACGTGGTTCTCCCAGTGCCAGAGCAAGGGGCCGACATTGATCAGCACGCCGCCTGGGCGCAGACAGCTCCGGATGACCTCGAGGTACCGGATCAGATTCGGCGCCGTGTCGAGGAAGAACACGGCCGCTACCGCGTCGTACGCCCCCGCATGCTCGTCGTCGCCGTACAGGCACAGGAAGTCCGCCGCGCACATCTGCATCGACCCGATTTTTGCCGTTGTCGATGTCTCCGCCAGTGTTTGCTGCGGGTGCACGTCCGGTACGCTGTACCCCGTGAACTGATCCGCGCGGCTCCGGTGGTTCGAGAATGAGTAGATCCAGGGATAGATTTTGTGCTGTCCCGCTCGATCACACGAGTTAAGTATGTATGATGAGGCCAGCAGCTGGTGGTACGATATCTCGTTGCCTTCGGTGTCGTAGCCCAGCCGACAGAGGTCGAAGACGAGGCGGCCGAGACCGGCGCCCGGGACCAGCACCTTCAGCGGCGCGACGTCCGGCGTCTGCGTCTGTGTCTCTGTGGGCGTTGAGTTCTCTAGGGATAATTTCCGCAGCTTCGCAGCCTTCTCGGCCTCTAGAGCGCGGAATACCGGGCCATAACACGCGTCCCGCTCCTCATGGCCCTCGGCTGACCAGTCTCGGTAGAACTGCCGCAAAGTGCTCCGCGCCTTGTCCATGTCACTGTACTTGGCGATGCCGGCCCACTCTTCTGGCATCACGGCCTCCTCGTTGGCCCCGACCATGCCAAATGAGCGCAGACCGAACTTAACGATAGTCCGCGCGAGCTCGGCATTGCTCTCTATGGCGTCGTCCACCCGGTTCAGTGTGTCCAGGTAGTTAAACGGTGGCGCTGCCAGCATTTGCCAGTGCGCTTGTGGCAGAGCGTAGAACGCCTGTCTGCGAATATGTGTGCAGTTCAGGTGTGCGGTCTTTGCATATTGACTGTCCCAGCTCGTCAGTAACACGTATATATAATAGAGCAGTCGCGTCGGACGACAGAGTGAAAGCAAACAACGGTGGCAAAGGTTCATGACTCATTACACATATATCTCCTTTTAGAGAAGGTCGCTGGGATGAACATATAGAAAATATAGATTTAAGCAAACTGACCTGAACGAATCTAGCGCACAGTATATAACCCCAATCTCTTCAGGGTCCTCGATGGCACCCTCAACACCATTCCATTCTTCGGCCATGGTCTAGGCTAAGGACAAACCTTGACTTTCTGGGTCCAAGATTTAAAGAATGATGAGAAGAGGAAAATTCAAGCCAGGCTTACAAGTTTGTGCTATATAAACACCGAAAGTTTGCTGTTCGGGGTCCGGTATGATCGCCAGCTGGTCGCGGCGTGTGGGAGATAGCGAGGTAAGAGTGGAGGAGGGGCAGGTAAGCCGAGCTTGTTAGCTGTCGCGCATCTTGACGTGACTGAAATCTCTCACGAAGAGGACATGATACTCTCAATATTCCCGTTCTAACTTGAAATATTAGTCTGACATCCAGTCTCCTACAGGAGAAGTACGCGCGAAGGTTTCATGACTTTCATTCTTTAAACCGAGTTAAGCCGTAAATCGTGCATCGAATTAGAGCGGGACAGCCGGGGCTATTACGGTGGGCGTCCAAGTGGTGTTCTAGTGTAGTTTAATAAGTGTAAGGTGGGCCAGCTCCGACGTATACAACTATACAAGTGGTGACAGGCGTTTGGGCCCGCATCTTACTCACGCAGTCCACATCTCAACGCCTTACCTAAGAGTGCAACCCGTCAACCTCTCATATACAGTCCATCCAATCATAATTCTGACTAGAACCCGCTTTTGGTTATTTGTGACATCAAACACATCGCAATCCACGAATTCACAAGTGAGCCAAATCCCATTGCTCAACATATATCGCCCCTCATTGCCTCATTGCCGAGAGCAGGTCATTTGGTGAAAGCCTTGTGTTCAGTGTATCTTGTCTTTGCAAGCCCGTGAAGATGACGACTACAGCGGCTACACCAATTCAAGTCTCTTTCCCGTTACCACGGAGTATGGACACTAAAATCCATATGCGCTTGAGTATCCTGCCAAAGGCTATCCTGTTGTTTCTTTCGACTGTGGCTGCAGAGGATACAGATAAGCCAGCTCCGATGGGTTCATTCGTTTACGCCTTACCCGATGTGCGTTTCTCACGCGTATTACATCTTTGGCAGAATGCTTACGTTAGATTGGTAGAAATATAATTCAAGCCAACCTCTATCTACAACCCTCTACTCAGCAGAAGCGACAGTAGAGTTCACAACACGCCTTGCGAAGATCCTGGCCAAGAAGACGCAGAGGCCGGTGTATGTGGGCAACTCCATTAGTCTTGCCAACACAGGACTGGGTGGCACTATGGAAGAGGAGATGGAAGCTTTTAAGCAAGTCGTGGCAGTCGCACTTGACAGACTTCAACCGGTTATTCAAGCAGCAAATGCAACGCCGAATGGGGTACATACCTAGTGGGTGACGAACTTCCTCCACCCTCTAATAGCCAACTAAAGCACTACGCATGCTTGATTAACTAAAATGGATCATGAGCTCATTCCATACAAGAAGTGTCCTCCATGCACTTCACCAACATAGCTTTTAGTGCTAGCATCTCCTAACGCCTACCCTTGCGCTGCTACTTATGTCTCCAAACCTAGTCACTTATATGTAAAGTGCTATATTCGGCTTTTTCTTTGTACGATTACACACCTTTGGTACGAATGATTCACATATCGTTGGAAGTAGTAAAATAGGCCTATATATATATATATATTTAGCTTTACCTTTATTACTTCTAAATTTTTCAAGTTCATAACTCTACCTTCAAAATTTTTGTGCAACGGCCTCTCTCTTGTTTCGTTTTTCGGGCACCTCTTTTCTTTGCATGTGTTGCTTCTAATCTCCCCGCACAAGCCTCGTCTCTTTTCTGTAAAGTCTAAACTGTATAATTTCTCTACCGCACAATGACCCCCTTCTCCCACACAGTCCTCGTACCTCCTTTACATTTGCATTATAAGGCATCTCAACGATACTATTACTAACGACATACACTCAAAGTAAATCCCACAGTATCAATCTCTCACCTCTCTCCCAATCCTCATATAATATATTCGCTCTAACTTTCTCTAACAACCTTGTTTCCCACTCTCCCACCGCTCGCTCCATTAACACCTCACACACTAGCCTATAGGCCTCTTTATGAGCCCTGTGTTTGATCGTGTTCCTCGCCTCAAAGTAACCCCAACTCCTACTCTCCGCCAACCATGCGGCCCGCTCCCTCGCCGTTAAGGCCTGTAGCGTATCCTCCTCCGCGCCAGCTGGTCCTCCACGCGTAAAAACCCGCTGCTCGATCTCGCTAGCCGGGAGCTCGTAGCTTTTGTTTTGCACGAGTACGGCTAATTGGGCCGACGTGATGGGCTCCCGCAGAGATATCGTGCGTCCCGTCGAGAGGTGCTGGAGAGAGCGCTGACCCAGGTAGTACTCCGCAAGCATGGTCGCCAATTTTGCACACACGTCTCCGTACGACCGTCGACGTAGTCGCCGCGTGATCTGCGCGCCGCCGGCCATGGCTTCATTGAACATCTTGGTCAACAGCTCACTGAAGACCAGCCCATCGGAGATCTTGGGCCCCTCCGCCGTGCGCATGCCAGGGCTGCGGACGAGCGCGGTGAGCGCCTTTGGCAGCCGAAGCAGATGGTCTTGGTATTTGTTGCCGTACAACTCCGGACTCAGCGCTGCGCAGCTGAGATGCGCGAGGTCGTGCAGGTCCCACAGGGGCGAGGACGTGGCTAAGACGTCCAACGGCTGGCGCTGGTGGAAGTCGGCGGCGCGCACGACTACGTGACGCGGGCCGACGGCTGATATTGCGTTGGGAGGGACGCATGAGGTTGCATAGTCCACACGCAAACCGCCGCGCGTAACGAAGGCGTGTACTGCATAGTTGATGATACGAGTGCCGGCGGCGTTGTGCGAGCGGAGGAAGTTGTCGATGGTATCCGACGCAATGCGGTTTTGCTCCATTAGGGGATGATATTTTGACCGAGCTTCGGAGCGGGACATGAAATAAATGACCCCGTAGCGTTGAGCGAGTATGACGGCACGCCAGAGACTGGGGTTTTGGGAGAGGGTCTCAGCGAGTAGATCATGTGTGGGTTCACTCTCAGGCATAATACTGTCTAGGATCAGTTGGCAAGCCTCAAGGGCGAAGCCTAGAACATCATCTTTGACTTCTGTGATTATAGAATGGATCGTGACAGCATCATCAAAGTGTGGATGCGAAGGTGACGAACCATCAAGCCATCCAATCGAAGGGATGTTGGACGCAAGGTTATTAGCAAAAGGTGACATGTCTGCCATTGCAACCACCTGCTGAGTACATGAAGGGGCATGTCCCTCAGGGTGAAAAGTTTCCGTTTTGAATGATACCAAATAACTTTCCCTCGCAGACCGTTGCTGGGAGTAGCCACCGCCCACACCTAGCGGCACTTGCCACAGGAGCATGCACGTAAATACAAAAAAATACAGTCATGGGCGATATGAAACAAGCACCGGGAATCCCCTGACTATAAGAAGTGAAATACGACTTCCTAGAAGGAGTGGACGCAGGGTTATATACATATCTGGCCCTTAAGGTTGGAAATGGTGTAGCCTTGTAAATAAATCAAGTAGCACACTACGTCTTACCCCCCATAGGAGGCTTGAACAACTTCGCAGCACGTTCTTCCAACGTTAAATACAATCAATTAATCAATCAAGCCTTATAGCTTTCAATAGTCTGGTCCATTTGTCTTGGGGAGAGCTGGATGTATTTTACAGTGCGAGCGGCACGCACCTCGAAGTTATTAAAAAATTGATATGTATAAAAAAGTAGGAGAAGTCGAGTCTTTATACCAAAAGTAATATGTATAGTCTAACTTAACATTTGCCCCCCCCCAAGCAGTGATCTAAAGACTACTGTGCCTTAGACATCCGGATTATTTCGATACTCGTAGCTAATAAACGTGAGAGTTGTAATCATGTGAAATAGGACGAATACGAACACGGAGAGAGGCCCATACTCGTGAGAAGGGGGACACGTCTCTAGACTATATCGACTAATTATTAGCTCCTGGTAAGATGTTGCAACGGCACATAGTGACACAAGTGGAGAATTCAAAGTCTTGCCGTCTATAGGAAATTAGTGCATATTATGATTCGCTCTGTTTAGACATCTTTATTAATTATGCTTAGTCTCTTCTAATAGCGCATAAGCCAACGGTATCAATTCCTCCCATAGTCAGATAATTACGCAGAAATTCGGATAAACCGTATCCACAACAAGGCAAAATAAATCATAGTCATTCGGATAACGGCGACCAAGATCAGTAACGTATAAGGGTGAAATGGCTGTGATATCTCTTGTAATTTTGGGATGATAATAAAGTATATTCCATTCTATGTTTCAAATTTATTATGTTATTTAGATTGACCCATTCATATTTATTTACGTCTAGCTACTGTGGCACGGCTGTTATAACAGGGCTATCTAGGCGGTAATATAACTTACGGACTAAGAAGCAATACCGAAGTATCGTGAGTCGCTACCTCGATTGTAACATTGGAGGTGAATGGACCCAAGTCTTCCCCCGTCCAGACGTCTAAAATGCTGTAGGTCGCATCTGCGTCTAGGCCTGGGACCTCACTGAAGTCTGCCGTCATGTTTCGACTGTTTGCCAATGTATTCATCATGAGCACAAGTGTGCCTTGCTGACTATCACCCGACCAGAACTCGGCCGGATTGGAAGCATTGAATGTGTAGTCCGGATTGGTTCCCCATTTGTAAGGTTTAGCTGGTGCACCGTAGACGCCATCCTGGTTAAAAGCGAGTAGGTGCTTGTTTAAGAGAATTGCCGTAGACTCTTTAGATGCAGTTTTGAGGTTCGTGCCCACGAGCAAGGGACTTTTCATGGCAGCCCAAAAGGCGAAGTGCGTGCGCTCTTCTGCTGTGGTGAGCCCCCCGTTTCCGATTTCCAACATATCTGCGTCGTTGTGACCCCAGAAATCAACGCCATTGACAATAAATGAGTTCATGTTGATGATTGAAGCGACGGACAAGAATCGATCTGTAATACGCGTTCAGACCGGCAGATTCACGGGATAATAGAACGTGCATGGGGTTTTTACTCACCTTGAATATCTCCGCTCATTCGCCATGAATTTCCCGTCACATTTCCCCATTGCTCTACACCCTCGTCACCCCACTCGCAGAGGCTATAAAGAATAGTTCGGTTTTGTGCTTGAAGGGCATCCCTCATGACTGCGTAGCGCTTCGCTGTATTGGATGTAGTATAATCGTAATTTGTGGGGCAGAAATCATCCGCATTTATACAGGTCCCATTGACGAAATTATTAGGATTATTGATGTCATAGACACAGGCTTGACATTCATCGGTCCAATTCGACGGCACATTGCAGTTATCGTATTTCAGATCGGCTTAATGTTAATGGATGCTATCATGCTAGAACAGCAAGTCTTGGACCAGACTTACAGTCAATGCCCCAAGCAGCCCATGTAGCGGCGTCGAGACTCTCATGACCAATGCTCGCGGGGTAGCCAGCACAAGTCAACGTGCCGGCGCTGCTATAGATCCCAATCTTAAAGCCAAGGCTGTGAATCTGGTCTGCAAGGCCCGATATGCCATTGGGGAACCTATCAGGATCGGGAACAAGCTGCTGCGTTGCATTATCGCGACCGCCCTTCACCGACCAACAATCGTCCAGGTTAACATATTCGTATCCAGCATCCTATCTGGCACGTGAGTGACTTGACCTTAAGATTTGTGCGACAATAATCACCTTAAAGCCAAGTTCAATCATAGCCTGGGCGGCCTCGAGAATCACAGTCTCGTTAATATTGCAATTGTAGGCATTCCAAGAATTCCATCCCAGCGCTGGCAGCCTGCCTGTTCCGTCTGCCCATTCTAGAGCGGACACAGCCGATATTGAAAACAATAGTGCTCTTCTTAGAGACATCTTGATTCTTGCTTCACAATCGACGTTACTTCCAGTCAAAGATGGGATTGATCTGAGCATGCGGCCGTGAAGCATGCTAAATCGTTGGTCTGGGCCTTTTTATTAATTACTAGGGTTGAGATGCCTTGTATGTTCTCGGATGACATCTCCAACGACTTCTGATTCCGTTCGGCCTAGGATGAGCCGAATATGCCTCGTATGCCTCACTTGTTGCGTATGGTGGACAGACTGCTCCCACTCTTTGATCTTCTGTTTTGGTACCCATTTCGGCGGAATGCAGTTGCTAAGTCACCTGGCCCAGGATGCGCAGCCAATCAGCGTTTTATATTAGCAACTATTCTGTCATGACTACCAACTTCGCATAATTTAATGGCACCGTGGTATCAACAGTGGGAACGATAACCCGAAATTGACATATGATGTCTCATGCACCGTTCAATCGCGTTTAATGCGCTTCCACTTCTGGAGGTGGGCATGTGAGTGTCTTCACACTGTAAAAACGACGCTTTACGCGGAGGGCGAAGCTGTCGATGCCGCCGACACGGACATAAGCCCAATGAAGAACAAGATGATCGAAACACAGATGTTACTCCTGATGATTACGCAAATCCGTGTTCATCAGTACAGTTAACGCTATGGTTGACGATAATGCCCTCGGTTAAGCTTGCTGAAATAGGAAGCAGGTTTTTCCATCGTAACTACTTTTGCCTATGGAGGTGCGGATGTATTCCCAATCGGGTAATTTTATTTTCTATCTGGATCTAATGGGCTTGGTCCCTCTTCAGTTTAGATAGTATTTTAATACACTGGTCACTATTTCAGAGCCTCGCTTCTTGCGAAAGGAAGCTCAAACGTGATACTAATGTAGCCCTTATACTACGATGCTAATTTCTAATCCTGGCAACTGCTTCATCTAATCCGAGCTGTAAACCCGAAGTCGGGAACTATGCTCAATATGAAAGGCCAGAGGTGGCGGAGGACAAGACCCTCGCCTGATGTAAGCGCAGCGCCGTACATTGTATTATGAAGTGTCTGGATATCATAGAAGTATGTTCCTGCATGACGTCGAGGCCAGCACATGCGATTGAAAGTGGTTACATTATAGAGTCGACGTAATAACCCGTAACTGCGGATTCTTCAACTGAGTTTCACGGCATAGTTTATCCGAAGGCCAGAGACTAAAGTGAGTATTTTAATTATTAATCATTTTCCTCCCCAGTGGTAGCCTGGGGCTCAAGATATCGCTCTTCCTGCTGCCGCGAGGCGCTGGTTTTGACACAACATAGTACACATGGTCAAAGGACATGTCATGGAGTTTGGTCTCAGAATGCTAGGTAGGTCACAAATAGGTCGCAATAAGGTCATACTACACGGCCAGGGCTTAATATCCTTCCTATCACTCTAGATTTAAATACAGGGACTTTCTGGTCTTATATATCTCTAAATAAACAATGGAGCCACCACTTAGTCTAAGGGTCCCAGTTATCCTCCTGTAAGCAAAGAACGTGACAGGACAGCCGTAGTTGATTGTTTGACTCTTAGCTACATGAGTAATTACAAGATAGAGACTTAATAATATGACTGAAGCCTCTGTTTGTGTAATTTTTCATCCCCTCGAAGGCCATCTGTCCTCACCCGTCCTTAGCATCGTACTGACTCCTATTTATATTTAATTATGTCAAACCAAGATATGCTTGAATCTTGACCGTGTTGATCAAAGTGCAGCTTTTATATTCTGTATGGCCCCAAGGCTCGCTCCCTCGCCACCTAGTAGCATACTTCCTAATCTAGAGCTCATTTCAGCAAGAGCTCTCGAGATGTAGATACGGAACACATGATGCGTACTTGGCATTCTTATTATCTTTCTATAAACGGTCTTGTGACTATACTCCGCTAGCATAGAAATCTTGATCGGTTTCTTGTGTAAACTTGAGACCAGCGATTTTCAGTCTATTTTAAGGCTCCTCCACATTTATACGAAATATAACATTGGGACTGTTTTCCTTCCTGTTATCAGTTATAAACTCTCGGCTATGCACAGCATACGTCTTTCCTCCAGCTTCAAGATTATTATACACCCTGAGCCACTGATCAAGTACTGTAGGATGAACTGATTCTTCGCCGAATCCTCCTATGGGCACTGTTGCAAGGTGACAAGTAAGCTCAGGTTTTAAAACATCGACCAACCCCAGTATTCTCGTCCTAACGGTAGTTAGTGGCAAGTAAGCAATGATTACCATCATTTGCTCCGCACCGCTGGAAGGGAAGCGTGGGTCTTGTCTTGTTATGCGTATGCAAGCTCGGACGGCACATCGATTCATTCTAAGGTCTGCACCTGTGCCAGTCATGAAAAACCAAGGTCTTGTACTTCGCCTAAAAATTGCAGGGAAACACAACGGACGAAGGGCGGCGAAATAAGCTATAGATAGACCTTGAATAAATAATAATGCCTGAGAACTAACACCAAGTTTGTTCTTCGCGATAAGCGTGGTAATAACGATTGAGAAAAGGGGCAGGATCAAAAATGGGGCACAAAGCATGAGAAGAACTAAGACGCGTTGTAAGCCCCCCATATTGGAACGTTCAGGCGAGTACACTATTCGCAAGGAATTCTGTCCTAGCTGATGTGTGTTCATTTCGACTCTAAAACCAGGGTGGGCATATTCCGTGCTACCAGTGTAGCCGCGGGGAAAATCTAGCAGGATAAATCTCAGATCTGGGTCGTCGGGTTGGTGCCGGCTGCCGGTAATGCCCACTATGCTGGGTGTGGGGTTTTTTGCAATGGTAATAATTCGACCACAGCGCAAACGCTTCAAAGGTAAATTACAAAATAGTACTCGCCCCAGCCTCACATATCGAGAAGAGGAAAGAGGAAAGAGCAGAAGGAGTATATTCTGCGATGGGTATCGCCGAGTAATGCAAGATAACTTGCAGAATACAAGTTTGTGGTAGTATTGTAGCTCGACACTGAGTCGAAAGCTATCGGTCGTCATTTGCAATCCCGAATTATCGTGGCTGCGAACGAGATCTGACCCTATCTCAAAATCACCGCCATCCTCGAAGTCCGCCGGAGACGTGGCGAGAGCTCCCATGTCCGGTATGGTCTGGCGTGCGCGGGAATAGATGGTGTTATATGAGGGAGGATTAATGAACTCTTCGAGGCTGAGATGTGAGGGACAATAAATCAAATCTTTCGGGCTGTACAGGTTAACGGAACCCCATGCTAAGATAGAGTCATCTTGCGTCTGACTAATGATCTGTTCCTGGAGGCGAATAAATGCCCTATCCCCTTCGCCATACAACAGTGGCATGTTTACGTCAAATATCCCGAGTAGGCAGTAGGCCACGTCTTCCAGGCGGGTTGTCTGCCTTTTCGATGCCCACGACATTTTTTTAGCGACACAGGCGTCCGTAAGGGGAGCCCCCTTTAGAAACGCAACTGGGATTAAAGTGATGCTGCTAACAATATCACATAACTGGGAATCCTCATCCATTGCCCCGATAAGTTGCCACCTCTGGTCGTAGAACGAAACTCGTTTTGGTGCAATCAGTTCCTGAAGAGTCCATCCTCTCGTAAACCATTTGCTGTCCCGGAAGGAAGGGTCATGCTCTGAGCCTGTTACATCTTGCAGGAAGGCATAACAGATCGTAGCGTCTTGGTACCAGTTGAACATGGAGTTTATGGCTTCAGATAGCTCGGCACTGCTTCGCTTGTCGATACAGCAGGTGTCGACCCAAGCCCATTCGAGGTTATGCGATCGCGCTGCTAGATTGCAGCAATCTTGTATCTTTTTGAACCCTGGGCGGGACGCGATCGAATCTGCTAGAACCGTTTGCGCCCGTGCTACGGCGTCATGGTATCCTAGCAGGTCCTCGAATGTGACTTCTTCATTATCGGCCAGCCATGTATGAGACAATATGGCGTATGGCGGGCGAGTTTTCTTATTCAGAAATTGGTAAGTCTTAAGGGTTTTCACGTTGAGGAGACGCATGGCGACGGCTCGTAGAATACTGGGATCTCTGCCTATGCAACGGCTTGAAAATGACAGAAATTGCCCAGCTTGGGGAATAGAGAAAAGGAGCCCAGAACCAGCGTAGCCAAAGGGCGATGTAAGTATTTGTGTTGTAGAGTTTGATAATAGAGAGAATAAAAGCCTATTAGCTAGCTGTTGGAATATAGGTGTGAAGTATGTTTTCAGGGCTCAATTCCATTGGTTCCTGGCCATCCCAACCTTCCAACGAGCGCCGGAAGGTCCTATTATATATCCAAAGGCTCGATATGGCCACCCTGTAGGGGTTTGGCACAAATAAACCTGACAATTTGACCCCTTTCAAAAGCAACAAAACTTACAGACTGCGCATTCAGGCTGAGCCTGATGTGTATTTAATAACTAGTTCTCTATATGGTCTGGTGCAGCTGCAGCTATCAACACTAGCAGCCAACAACTGCGGCTAACACCTTCTACAACCAACAACCGCTTTTTATTATTAAATAGAATTACTTCGTACAAAAGTTTTTCGACCGATCAGAAGCTTGGAAATAGCTAGCATTCACGTCAATTCATCTGACTTGATTAGAAAATTAGCTAATGTCTCAAACTCAGTCCAAAACCTTTCGAAAGGCAAAAAAAATATACCTAACGGCATGTTGGGGTTGGCCCGTCAAAGGTAGCCGGTCCGGGCCGTAACGGCTGTCAAGCTTGCGGGGCAGACTGAAGGGCTGCCCTAATAGCTAAATTTGGGTGTCTAGATAATAACGCTCTACGGTACGCCATCACTAATCAATCACCTGCGACAGCTCAATAATAGATAGATAATCCAGCCGAAACAATGTGTAAAATGAATACCTCACACCGATCCAGCATCAAAGTAGGGTTACTCGAGTGGCTAGAAGATATGAGTTCAGTGGATGCCTGAATATGACTGGCGATCTGTGAGAAGCTTGACCGATTGTCCTATCATAGGCAATGGTCATAGAGAAACGCACGTCAGCACGGTAAAATCTTAGCCGAGTGTCTTCTAAGGTTAGTCAATGAGTTTAGAGTGAGAGTTAGTCGAAGTGCTATCAAGATACGATCCTGCAGTCGCACCACAACACTATTCTCAACAGTGTCAAAATATGATTCCAACCGTCCGCAACATCAGGGCGGAACAAGCCGGAGAATATTTCTGTAGTAGCTGGCCTATCGCGTAGGTATATATTGCCTGGAATAAGCTGACGAAGATTATTCTATCGAGGATCTTAAGCGCTGCCCTTAACAGCTCGCGAAAATTATGTAAGTTAGCTTGGTTGAGTTGTATCATTTTATAAGGAGTTTGCTGTGACAATTTACTACGCTTAGCATTGCTCAGGTCATAGCACTACTCATTACTGCATTATCGAAAACCTAGTCTAATTATAGTCTGGAAGCCTGCCGCATAAAGTCGCATTACTTTCTGACAACGATAAAGCTATGTCTCTATTCTGCATTCTGCTAAACAAAAATTCCCTGCGGCCAATACGCATGGCTAATCAATACAATTCCAAAGAATTCCAAAGAATCCTAGACTTGCCAAGAGCTGGAAGAAAAACTCACTAGAGACCAAGTAAAGGGAGGCTATGGTTACCATAGGAAAGGACTTGTTCTAGCTTGCTAAGCCACCTGGCCCAGAGCCACCGCCTTCAGGTCCACTACCTGGCCCGTGGCGCGAGTAGTGAGTATGTGCGGTAGAGTCCGGTCTAGGCATGGTGAGGTTCTGCGCCCCTACACCATCCTGCTCGTTGCCGTAGCCGTATTGCGGCTGTCCCTGACGGTGCTGTCCTTGGGGATATTGCCCCTGAGGGTTCTGCCCTGCAGGCGGGTACCCTTGATTCATGCCCGGGCCCAAACCCCCCCAATTCTGGCCCTGCTGGTTGGATTGCTGGTACAGCCTTGAGTCCATCTGCCCCGGTTGATTCCCCGGGTGTGTGTAGCCATGGCCCTGTGGACTCTCGTACCTGTCGTACCCGCCGCCGCCCGGCCCCATCTGTCCCTGCTGCGGACTATATTGACCGTATATTTGATGCCCTATGTTCGAGCCCCCACCCGATCCGTAGCCGTAGCCGCCGCCGCCGCCGCCGCCACCAGTACCGTCCTGGCTCACTAAGGGCTGGAAGGGATCACTAGCCTGACCACCCGGAGGCGGGTAGTGCTTATTATAATTAGTGTTGTGCTCCGCTGATAGCGAGCTCGAGTGGCGACTGTCCCTCATGCCCGTCGCAGCGGCCGCCGAGAAGCGGCTGGGGGTGGTCTGATAGGGCGTGTTAGACTTTGCGCGGAAGCCGTAGTCGATGGCGCGGCGGTCGCCTTGGGTGCCGCGGATGTCGCCGAGGTAGCGGCCAAAGTCGAGGTAGGCCGTCTGCACGAGGCGGAAGTGCTTCAGCTGCAGGGCCACGACGATTGACTTGTCCACCTCGCCCTGGATCTTGCCGCCGTGCGCGTCGAACTCGGCCAGCGCCAGCGCTGTCTGGCACGCATTGCGGATCTGCCGCCCGTTCCAGCGGCTGTAGGGGTGCTCGCGGAAGTGCTGCTCGGCAAAGTCTTCGATCGACGACGCGTCATACGTGATCTTGCGCCCCTGCCGGTCGAAGCGTTCCTGGATGAGGTCGAGATTAAGCTTGAACACCTTTTTGGTCTTGAGCTCATCGAGCTCTGGGTAGTGTAGGCTCATATGAATGCGAGATGCAAAGGCCTCGTCAAAGTCACCGATGCGATTGGTCGTGAGGAAGAGAATTCCGGCATAGTACTCTAGCACGCGGAGGAACACTTTGATGGTGGTTATATTAGTCAATGCCGTGAGAATGTCCGTAATATAGAGCTTACCTGCGACTAAGCCGTTCCGTTCAAAGTCCTTACGTTCACGAGCTGACAGGAAGACGTCGGCCTCGTCAAGGAGCAAAATGCATCCCCACCGACTGGCCAAAGCGAAGTTCTTCTCCAGCTCTTGCTCGACATCTCGAGCAGTCGTTCCAAGGTCACCTACAAATAGTCAGCCTCAATACACGATGTCTAAGAGGGTTTTATTTAGCTACCGCAAGTAATCTGAAACAGCGGCTTCTGGAATAGTTCTGCTACACCCTCTATCTCGATGTTAATACTTAATCTCCGGATATGGATCATATGGGAGCTACGAACCAGCGGTTGTAGTCTTCCCAACGCCAGGAGCACCGTGTAGGAGGAGAATAAGCCCCTTGCCTAAAAACACGTTTAGTAGTAGTAGGGATAATAGGAAATTTGGAAGTGGTGAGCTCACCCTTCCCCCTCACTAGATCAGTCTGGTCATCTTTTGCGAATGCAGCTTGTCTATCACGGAAATGTTGTGTGACTAGCGATTTGACCATCTCACGGTGGCCGCTTGGAAGCTCGAGCCGTTCAAAGGCATTGAGAGCTGAGGTCCGGGCATCAGTGTTTTCGTATTTCAAAGAGTTGAGGTCGAGCTGGGCTGTGAACGTTGTTAGAGAGCAGCATATCTTACCGCCAAAAGCACTTGAACTTACCCCATTTGCGACTCCGCAGCACAAAGCCAAAAGCCCGATACGTCATGATAACCAACTCCTCATCCGTTGGCTCATCCTCGGTACCGAGCTTGGCCTCCTCCAGCGGACGAGGCGACAGAATCAACGACGGGGCGCGGAATGAGGCATCGGGAATCAAACTCTTGACAAAGTCTTCCGTCAAACTTGAGTCGATGTACTCATCCTCGAACACAGCCTGGCCTAGGCAGCAAGCCGCGCGGCAAAGGTCGTCCTTTCTCTCGTCGGGGGCGGTACGCAGTGACTCAATGATGGGCGCCCACTTTCTGCGCTGCTCATCAGCAAGAGCCTCGCTAAAGTCCACGACAACCTGGCTGTCGATCTCATCGCGCGTGTCAAGGGTGAAACCCATATAGTACATGGGCTTAAACTTTGCAATGTTTAGTAACATCTTACCTCGAGTTACGAGGCTGTTGCGCAGGTTAGAGTCCTTGGCGAACCGCAGCGGGTAGATGGGCAGCGATTTGATGTCCTTGAGCCCTCCGAACGACGGGATGCTAAACTTGACGGACACTGGGCCCAACTGCTTCCCGTCAAAGTCTATGTAGGCGCAATGCACCGTTACAGGCATTCCGTCCTCTTTCTCGTCCTCCTTCTCGTCTTCTTTGCTCAACGGCTTGCGGTACCACCGCAGCCAGGGGTCTTCGACCTTATGTCGCGGGATCTGGACGCGGATAATGCGGTATGCTTGCTTCTCGGATTGGTTGACAACCTCATTTCCTGGCTTGAAAAGATGCCATAGGTCATGGAAGAGAATCCTTCGGCACCGGTCGCTCTCAATATACTCAAGCTTGGGTTTGATCTCATCGTCGATGAACTTCATTAGGCAACGCAAGTGAAGGAGAGCCGTAACAGAGTTTGCTCCACTCTCGTCCTCGTCCTCATTAATCTTTTCCTCAGTATTAGGTCCTTCAAGCCCTTTAGTCTCTTCGGGCTTCTCTTCCTTGTCATATTTCTCTGTCTTTTCATCCCCAGTGCCGTCTGTAGTTGGGGAGTTAATCTTTTCGTCTCTGTCCTCATTGGGCCCATCCTTGGTGGTGACATCATCGCCGTCTTTTGTAGAAGGATTGCCAGTTCCGTCCCAGTTTTCGAAGCGCTTCTCCAGTTCGTCTAAATATCCTCGTAGCTGCTTTTCGTGATGTATAAATACCCTAAACGGACGAAGAAATACCATGGTCCCATCATGGGCGATATTAAACTCGGCTTCATGGATAAGTCGCTGGGTGAAGATGGAATGAAGCGCGCCCGAGTGGATCTTGACTCTCTCAGGTAGTGGTGCCTGGCCCGGGCCTTCAGTGCTGGCGCCCCTATCCGGACCACGAATACCACCGAACTTGCCTCGTGCTGTGGAGTTCGAGTTTTGCACATCGCGAGTGCTGAGGCTAAGAATGAGCTGCGGCTCTGGCTCGCCGATAACGGCGTCGATCGGGGCCATGAGAGATTTCTCTGGCACTCCCTTCCCGACGACAAATAAGTCCCAGTCCACCCAATTAATGGTAGCAGGCTCGTGCTTTAGGAACGCCGTAGTGCTGATTTGGCGTGCCGATTTCTGACCAGCCTTGTCGAGGTGGTATTTGGTTGTCACGGTGACCATCTTCTTGTTTCTGCGTTTGTTTCTGTATGACTGGACCCTCTCGTGCGAGAGCCGGACCCTGCGCATGAAATATACAATGTCGTAATATAAGTCAGTGTCGAATCTATAGATATTGAGGTTTACGTCCGAATCTTCTGAGCTGTAGTCGAAGTCGTCTTCCTCTGTTGCATCTTTTGCATCTTTTGCTAGTCGCTGTAAACCGAACAGATTATCAACTAGGTTTATTTTTGACTCTATAGCGGTGAACCGTTCACGAATGTCTTCGATGCTTGAGGCTTCGCCTTTGGCTGGGACGCTGGCTGAGCCTAGGTTGGTAGCTGGATCTACCTTGCCATTATGGTGGGTGTTGAGATTTTGGGAGGACGCGCTCCCCTGACTAGATTCCATGTTGTTCTCGGATGTTTCGTTAGAAACAGAGGTTTGATTGCACTCAAGCTTCATATCTACATCGCCTCCTGTGTTCCTCATGATCCTCAGATGTCACAAGCAGGATTTAAGGCGAGTTATTCAGGTTCAGCTTAAGGGGATGTAATAAGGCATCAGGTACGCGATACAGGAAAAACGCCGTCCTAAAATGTGAATAATAAACGAAAGCGACAAAGTCCCGTCATTCAAACGCGGGAATAAGAGCTGAACAATACGGTTAGGCTGTGCGCTCTATCGTGGCTCATCATTGGAGCGGCTACCTCGGCGAGAAAGCACCTACCGAAGCTGCATTTGTGATATGCCATGTGAGACAAGTGGCTGAAGAGCTGACTGGCGTTTTTATTTTATCTTCGGAGAATGCCAGGCAAAGATTCGATTGTAAAAATGGGGTCTGGTCGCATAATTATCCTTATCATACTTATTGTTTGCATTTCTCGAAATGCACGTACTAGACTTTCTGTTACTGTGAAGTAACCCTATCAGAGCCTCGTCTGAGATGTGGAATCGGCCGCTTTTTTTCTCATTATGTAGTTTAAAATTATGTCCCCTATACATAACATTTCTTTCCAACAACTAGTAAAAGTATCAATAATAATTCCAAATGTCAGACCACGGCTCCGAAGCATCCCAGAGCCATCCTTCGTGCAGCCGGGCCCCAATGTTCGTCCTCCACACCCCGGCGGTAGATTTCATCGAGAATAAGATGTCTGAGTACCACCCCGCATTCAACACGAGCGGGTTTCGCTACAGCCCTACGCAGAGTCAATTTGTCCCCCTCGCGGGCCCGGCCGTTATCCTGCATGTCCCCGGCCCGTCGACCCTGGCACCCCCCGCCGCCCCTGCACTTCCTCAGCCACGGCCGATCCCCGGCTCCATCAGTGACATGGGTTTCTGGGCTGAGGTGTTTCCAGAGGCCATGGACCGGTTGAACCAGGAACCATTACCGGACAGGCCGGCCGCAGTGGGGGATCCGAAACCTCACGGTGTGGCCCGATGTACAGGCAAAGCTCGACATGGCGCGCAAGGACTATGACTTTCACAACAGCCAGCGCGTCGGCAAGTACAGGAGGAAGCTACGCTCTGTTATGGACAAAGCCGCTGTGCCTTTTCAGCAAGTGGTAAAGGGGATTCCTGACATGGATATAACGTCACCGGTCATTAGCGTGATTGACCTTCTACTCGATGTAAGTTATCATACTTACTGAAAACTAATATGGGCTCGTAGAGCTAAATTGAGTCAAAGGCATACCGCCAAGCAGCTGAGGTCCGTGAAACAGTTAACTCCGGGTTCGATAACCTGCCAGAGGCTTTTGAAAAAATAGACTTTTTCTTCAAGTCATATCCCGAGGACCAAAACATATTTAGAGTCTCTGTTCAACTTGTACTTGCCATCTTCAGAGCAATCGAGGAGGCCATTAAATTTTACAGTAGCGCCCAAGGTAAGCGGATGCAACTACTAAGCTTTACCATCATCTGAAGGTGTTGGCGAGTCTGACTTGAGGATTTGTAGCTAAACGAGCTGGTCTCGCGATACTTACTGGCGAGCAATATCAGCAGAAGCTGACACAGAGCATGAATGAGATTAGCGCATGCTCTAACACATTGGGGGCGCATGCGCACATGTCCTTCACTCATCGCATGATATCCGGTATATGTAACCTCTTATATACGTGCATTTACAATGACTCTTGATGACCTTGATGCTGATTATGTCTCTCAGATGGTGACGAAGCTCGCAGGTCACATGCCGCTATCATGCACGACAATTGGGCAACTCATCAAGCCCTTGGGGCAATCCGCTATGAAGGGCAAGTCGAAAGAGCTTGGTTAGGCAGCTTGCTAAACTATGCCTTGGGCTTGCTCGCGGATCGAGAGAGAACGTCATGTCCCACGGCCCACCATCCACTCAGCCCAGTCCATATCACCAGTATTCTCAACATGCCTTTATAGAAAACTGGCCTCACCACTCCCCTTACCACTCCCGCCCAACCACACCCTCGGGTGTCCATCTAACCAGCCCCTACCCCCCGCCCTGGACACCGCGCGAGCTCTGGTCGTACCTCCACATGCCTAATCTCGACGAGGTGGATCTCTTGCATGTGCTCCACAGCGCAGGCGAAACCATCCTCGAAGATCGCGGGCGCGCCGAGCAGGTCATCGCCACACCGCACTTCCACAGCTGGATCATCAGCTCCACGTCGGCCAAGCTGCTCGTACACGGCGACTTTGACAACACCGCTGCCGCGGACCGGACTGTGTCTCCATTTTCTGTCCTGTGTGCCACAGTGGTCAAGGCCCTGAGGCTCTCTTCGGCGGAGAGGAAGGTCATTAGTCTGGTCTTCTTCTGCGGGTGCCACCTTGCACATGACGAGTATCGTGGGGGTGGGGCCATGATACGGTCGCTTCTTGCGCAGCTGCTGAGACAGTTTCCGGCGGCAAGCATCCCATCCGATCCTGGGGTGATAACTCAGGAGGTGGAAAGAGGGGATGTGGCGCAGCTGTGTAGGCTGTTCGTATATCTAGTGCGGCGACTGCCGGCGAGGATGACAGTGTTTTGTCTCGTTGATGGCATCAATGAATATGAGAGCGAGGAGTATTTACATGGAATGGATGCAGTTGTCATGGCGCTGCTTGGGTTGGTAGATGAGAGCACTGCTCCAGGGAGGGCGAAGTTCAAGTTGTTGCTCATGAGTCCACGGCCGACGGTCGAGGTCCGGCAAGTGTTTGACCAGCACTCGGGGACGTTATTGCATATGGCGCAGATGCCCATGCTAGAGGAGGGGGTTAGCTTTGGAAGGATTCAGGAGCAATTGAGGGTTGGGACAGGAGCAGGACAGGACTTGGAAGAACGGAACTATGAACAAGCACTATAAGCCTTAACTCTAGTTGCTTGAGTCCGCGCTGTAATATTGGAAAGGAGTGCCGTAAAGGAAAAATAACAATGAAAATAAATGTATATAACACACACGTTATATTACGTAATTTCTTGAAATGGTGAGGACCAGCCCTCTAAGGAGCGGCAGCTGGGAACATAAGGCTAAGTATTGTGCGCAACACACACAACTGTCTGTCGGTAACGCGAATGTGTTTCTCATCACCCCTAAAGCATACTTGATGTCAATTGTATATCCTACAGTAGAAGGAGCAGCAATTATATAAATTTGGTTCTGGAATTCACGACACCAAAATTTTTTGGAGCCCCTTTATCTCGGTAGAGGACGAATCTCCGGGGACATAGCCTAACGTCTTATCTCGTCAACTGCCGCGACAGCATATATATTTCAGCACTGTATTAGCTCAGTTATATAAGCTGGATAGGCTCGTCAATCTCTAATTATAGTACGAAGGATAATTACCTTCAAAGAAGCTGTGCACAAATGCGTTGCCAACCAACATGTAAGTTTACAGATCATACTAACGTGTTAACAAGATGTGATCAACAATATCTGCAAAATAAAACCTATGTCAACGTACTGTCAACAGCTGTTGACTTCATAAACGGCCACTTTCCATACATGATCAAGCGACGAGTTAGTTTTAATGCGTTATGTATATTACTCCTTTATTATCGGCAGGCTGAAACAAGATGCCAATGGCATTTGTCCCTTCGGTTGTGCCAATTTTGGTTAGTTCAATCCATGTTCCTGGTCCTGAAGGACGAAGGACTTATTATTCTGGTATATATGTTTCTCAGACCTCACACTCACAATGTGGAGTGTTCATCATATTAAGTATATGAAGCAATCTGCACGGAGCTAACCCCGCAGCCCCGTCCGCCCGCCCGCATCTACCCGCCCGGCCCGCAAAAAATAGCTCACCTCCGGATCTGATGTAACAGCGACGTAACTAGATAGCAAACAGCTCTGTGCTGCCATTTACTGCTTCTGCTTATCAACTCATCTCAGCTTTGACCGGGTTGACATAATCTTTTCGCATTACCCGTAGCTCAGCTCACTATGGCCGGATCTCAACTTCGTATCGGCTTCGTGCCGGAGCACTTCTCTACGCCAATTCACTTCGCGCAAAAGCACTTCGGTCTCGACGCAAAACTCATCCCGTTTCCTTCGGGAACAGGCCACATGATCACGGCGATTCGATCCGGCGAAATAGATGTCGGCATCGGGCTCACGGAGGCATGGGTCGCCGGTCTGGGCAAGGAAGATACCCCGGGTGATGGCGGGTACCGTATCGTCGGCACCTATGTTGAAACGCCACTTTGTACGAGCCAACCTCCAGCTCCACTATCCTTGCACTTGTCTCACCCCTCCCCCCCCCCCCCCAAATTTTTTTTGCATGGCAAGCTTTGGATTTTATATATTGAATTAACATGTGCATCCAGGTTGGGCCATTTCAACGGGCGCTAAGCGCCCCGAGATCACATCAGTGGACTCGCTCAAGGGGTCTAAAATCGGCATCTCACGCCTAGGATCAGGCAGTCAGGTAATGGGCTACGTCCTCGCGGACCAGCAGGGCTGGCTCTCATCTTCGTCCTGCTCGTCACCGCCATACTCGGACTTCGTGATCCTGCAGAACTTCGCGAACCTGCGGAACGCCGTGAACGACGGGACGGCGGACTTCTTCATGTGGGAGCACTTCACGTCGAAGCGATACTACGATAGCGGGGAGATACGACGCGTCGGCGAGATCTACACGCCATGGAGCAGCTGGAAAATCGTCGCTGCCACCAATCTTTTAGGCATGGGAGGGAAAGGAGGGCAGGACCCGAGGCTCATGGATCTGTTTAAGAAATTGGATCAGGGTGTCAAGCATTTCGAGGCAAATCATGATGAGGCGGTTGAGTATATCAGTACGGCACTTGATTACTCAGTGGAAGATGCTCGGGAGTGGCTCAAGACAGTTCGATTCTCGGCCAAGACAGAGGGAGTGGATCTCAAGGTCATTCAGAGCTGCATTGGCATCCTCCGCAAGGCAGGTGTGCTGACGGAAGGTAAAGGCATGCAGGCCGAGGCGATGCTAGCTACAGGGCTGGCTGCGCAATTCCCGGAGTGATTACAATCGTCAGAAGAAGCACACTGTTAGTATAGTATGGGAGGATTAATCAACAAAATCTATTAGGCTATGCCCTTGATATCCAAATCCTGCTCAGTGTGTGTATGGAACGTGATCGATCATGGCTTTCAGATGGCTGACAGGCTAACATTTTTGGATCGAGAGTTACGAGTACGTTTTGTAAGTCTAAGCTGGTGGGTACACTGCACTTGTCCCAGCTGCCATTTCTATTTTCCCGCCATTATGGCAGCCGAAATTGTCAGTGGTAGACTAAAAAACATATTATGACGACCAGCTTCATTCCAACCACCAGTCAACTAAGAACGAACATGCCTATCAAAGCCAAGACTCAAATTCACGCTGATAATACCTGGCCAAACCAGGATGCTTTTCAAGTATAAGACATCGAAGTCCAATACCTAGGGTTCTCAGTTACAAAGCGGTTTGTTAATAGATTTGAGGAAATGAATACATAATAAATAGAGAAATAAATGGAACTAGACACTTTCGCTTAGATATAGCAGTAGAATTGTGCTGTAAGCACAAAGAGCTCAGCAAGCACTGCTCTAATTGGTAAAGTAACGCTAAACCTATTAAGGAGTGCAAGGCAAAATGATCAGTGGTTCCCAAGGTAATTAACAAAGTATTTAGTGAATGCCTAGGTTTGCACAATAACAAAACATCTGAATTGTGACATCGCTTCACGTGATCCTGCAGTGAATTTTCATATTTATTGCCCAACGGGACCAAAGTCTTCCTATTTTTACACAGTCTCTGCCTATGTACCTTACGGCAGAATGGTCACTATGAATAAAGATCAAGACTGCCGGCAGAGTCCGGTCGAAAGACTACCGCTCGAGCTCGTGCAAATGATACTTTCAGCTGTGCCAGACGTCGCCTCATTACAAACAGCGGTCCTATCTTGCCCAACCTTCTACTATGCGTTTCAAAAGGTCCAAAACACAATCACAGCGCAGGTACTACGCAATCGGATAGATGTCAGCGTCTTGCCTGAGGCGATTGCCGCCTACGAGTCCTCGTGGGTGCCCCCATTGGATGATAGATACGTACCCCAATGTCGGAAAGCTATTGCCAACTTCGTTACCAAAAATATTCGCACACGACAGATTGCCCCCACATCTTACCCACTACGAAACGCGCTTCAACTTGAGCGATTCCATTTCTATGTGGACGCGATGGCCGAGAAGTTCATCAAGGCGGCCTTGACCAAGGAACCGCTCAGTCGAGCAGGATCCATCGTGACACACCAGGAGAGATGCCGCATTGAACGCGCATTGTACCGATTTGAGATCTTTTGCAATCTCTTTTGTGAAGAACTACTGAATGATATTCAGTGTGGCCGGGAAGACGAGTTTTTCTTTCTGAATTTTTCCCCTTGGGAAAATGAACAGCTTCATTGCATTAATGATTTTCTTCATCGAGCCGTTTGCCCAGGTTAGTTGTTAAACACATTAAGCTACCAATTCGGGATCGTGAACTCACAAAAGAATATCTAGCCTGGAATGACGTCGCAGAGCATGACGTTGAATGGGGCGCCTAGGGTGTGCCTTTTATCAACGATATCGACTCGTGCAGGATCCACGACGTTTTGTCATGGGGTTTGAAGAAGCTATATCAGATCACCGAGGCGGAGACATACGAGGAAAGATACCAACTTTTGAATGATGACGGCCCGAGTGGTACAGCTTACTTCCTGTACAGCGTGAACGACCTAGTAAACCAAAAGACCCGCCAACACTTCCTCGGTGCCTTGACACCTGAAGAAGAATCGATGTACATTAAACAGCCATTTTTTGCTGATCCAGATTCTGGTTCGGAAGAAGCCTGGCGATGGGCACATAAAGGAGAAAGCTGGAAGAGATGGGTATACCAACCAAATCGTGACGTTCTACGCCAGTGGGGATATGTCATGTGGGACCGGTCTCGGTTGGAGACGACTGGCATCTTTGAGGAGCCGTGGGAGGATACGGGTATTCCGGAAAACCCGCATCATGAAGAAGAAGAGCAGCGGCAGGAAGACTCAGGCGCGAGGAGATGTCAGATCTACAACAGCGGCGGTACCGGCTGGTGGAGCTGGGAGGATGAAAGTAAAGTGAAATGGCGGAATGGAGTAGGACCCGACGATCAGAGCAGCAAGGGCGACGGTTCGTCGGTAGGTTCATAGACCTTTTGTGAACATATATCGTAATACCACTCAGGAATTTCCACGCTAGAGCTAGTTTGGTCCTGCTCGGTGTGGTCCAAATGCGCCATAAATTAGCCGCGGATGTCACGTTTCGAAGTATAATGATCCTTGCATTTAGACCTTGTTATATCCCCTTCGCAGTAGATGAATAGTGACGTGCGTTGTAAGACCTCACAGGCTTCTACATGAAATGTCATATTCCAAGTTGAAGACACCATCTGCTCCGTGGCAGTAGAGGATTTGCTTTAGCACACAACTGTCACTAACTGTAGGCACTAAGGATGTCCGCATATCGCCACACTCGCACAGATCGCACATCATTGACCTTGACGAGTTCTGTATCACTTGTTGTGGTTCCTAGTTGCTAAAAGCCTAGGTTGGGCATGCCGGTCGATGGTGGGTCAGAGAATTGCTGCCACCAAATTGATTAGGTTTGCTTCACGCGGATAATTAGTAATTATGAATCAAGTTTCAAAGACATAAGTAGAAGTACTAAACGCCATATTAGAGGACAGCAGGCGTATTGCCGCCTACAAAAGCCTAGCGGATCAGGCACTGCTTTTTAATAAGCAAAGAAAATATGACTATCATCAATGAGTTACGTATTGTGTTGTTGGGTCTAGTGACAGCTTGAGAACGAAGCTAATTGAAGCCACGCTTATTGATTGGCTGATTCCAGGGTATATCGGAACACTCAGTTGGCATCAAGCTACTAGTAAGGTTGTTGGTCATAACGTAAAAGATGCGGCTTAGGCAAACGCAATAACAATGCGAATAAACTCCCGGTATAGAATGAGTTCTTTTTTTGTAACTAACCTGGTGGTTGAATACTTAGCTTAAGGATATTAGCCTCTCGGTGTTTGACCGCCATGACAAACGGTAAAGAGATATTAGAGTAGATCTATGTAACTCGTGCGTAGATATCACTTCCTTGCGCGTTTTGCAACTTGATAACTTGCCTATGTCAGTCAGCGAACGGTGTGATACTGTGAAAATCGACTGTAGCAAGTATTTCTAGCAAGCTGCCGTGGCCCAAAAGGGCTCCGTAGAGTGACAACGAGACCTGAGATGTGGGGCGTGAGTGATAATGTTGGTAATTACTGTTGGCAACGACCATGGCACCGGTTAGGCAGTGGTAGCCGATCAAGAAACCAGAGTTCCTGAGCTGTCCCACTTTTCAACCACACCCCATTTAGTCTAGGATGTAAGTTACCTTTTTGGGGCAAGTAGACAGGCACAGAACCAATAAACTGGTAGCTTTCATTTAACCCTAGCCTCACAAGAAGTGACTGACTATCGAGTTATTTGCATTGTTGAAACCAACATCGTGAAGTCGAGCGTTAAAAATCAGGCTAAACCCAAAATATAGCCGACCATAGCCGACCACATGAAGTGTAATTACAGCCTCGCGGTTCCATGCAATGGAGGCTGGAGGAGAGTTATTGCGGTTGTTGGTTTTACAGCTACAATTAAATGGAAATGTTACTGTCCTGCTGGGACACTGTCGCGTCTATTCTCTCTAGTATTTGCATCTTTTATTCTTATCCCCACCGTATGATTCACACCTTGACTAACCGACACCTGTTGTATCTGCCTAATGATTCGCAGGACAGCCGCTTCATAGAGAACAGAGCTTAGACTTGGTAATGAGTGTTCTGTCTCACCGTAGATCATGAGGGTTAACGAAGTGTATACATGGGCCAAGTATATACGGCTGCTTTAAGGTCTACCAGAGATATCTCAGCGCTTGTGACCCGTAACTAGGCGCTTGTAGTTGAACTTGGCCTTAGTTCAAAATCTCAGGGAGTATAAGGAAGATACCTTCTCTCGATCCTACCTGCAAGTCACTTTCCGGATTTATCATCATCGCATATCCTCCATTATTCGCAAAACTCTCAACTCGATTTCTCCGTCCGTGAAAACAACTTTACTTCTGAGCTTGATACTTGAAACTAATTTTTACCAGCATGTTTTCACAGAAGCGTAGTGTATTTAGTATGTTTTCGAGCCTTGATACTGCCCTAAACCTGCTAACACAAGGCAAGATCGTGTTGATGTGAGGTTTATCGTCTATCTTCTCTTGGTTATCCTTGTCACTTTTTCAGTATGTCTCCACAATAGAAGTTCACCTGCCATTAACTGACCAGCCCAGTTCTTGTTCTCACGGGCTGCCTATCAACCTCACCGGGCATTCCGAATATTTTCTTATTTTAGCTTTATACCAACTATTCATCCTACTTAGAAGTAAGAGTCGGATACTATGGTATATAAGCCAGTAATAAACCTCCACTAAAGCTGTTTGTTAACATAAATGCAGGCATATGTGCATCACAGCCCAGCGGCAATGCGTTCAAATGCGCCCCCAGCTACTTAACCGAAGCAAGCAAATTACAAGCATCACCTTCTAATAGTAACTCGACTGTAGATGCTGAATACGGTAGCGATTTGGCGGTATTGGTATCAACAGGGCGTATTTTCCAAACTAAGATTTTCTATCCGTTGCCTGCGGCGTCCGGGGGCTTTCTTTTGCTCAGCATTATCTCTATGCTGCTTCTCAAGCGCTACATGAAAAGCAACGTACCCAATGCCCAGCTACAGATAGAGCGATTTCGATCCACAATGGACCTTTTGCGACAGTACGCCTTCGGTTTAACTATCGCGGCAGCATTTGCCACCACTCAGACGGCAGGAGCTTTAAACTTCGCAACGACAGCGTTGCCAGCCTCAGCTTCTGGCATCACAGTTACGGTTGGTAGTGCGATCCAAGGTCTCCAGTGGACAATAGTAGCTCTACTCGTTCTACTACACTTATCGATGGTCGGCGTGTTCCGGAGAAACTCTGGCTCCAATAAATCATCGGAAATGGGGTTTGGGCCACCGCCTCCTGTTCAAGACATGGACATGCCAATGCCTCCACCTCCCGGCTTCTGAAGGAAAATGTATCCACTCTCTGCCGCACTCGAGCAGACAATTTGGCATTCATTGGGTCTAAGTAAGTATGGAAAGCAGACGGGACTCCGAGTTTTCCTGCCCCTATGGTCATATGCGTTAGGTTGTTCTTGGGCTTTTATGTACATTAGGTGTTGTTGGGTCTGTGATAACTAGAGAAAAATAGGGGAACGAGCATAGCTACTATAGCCGCAACTCAAACATTTATCTTGAACTTGAAATGCTAGAATATCAACCCTGACACCACCGCTGCAGAGCACCTTAGGCTTGAGTATCCCTGCAATAGAAAGCACTAGCGACATGAAATGTGTAACAAATAGCATTACGCGAAGCCAATATGCCTATTTAGTATGTATTGACGCTAGCCTATGAAGTCAATGACTGAATGATGGCCAAGTTGAGGCGAGGTGATTTTAATGGCGCGAAGGTGGAAATGTTATGAATGAAGGAAAGAATGGCATTATGAAAGATAGGCCGTTAATTATAAGTGATGTGAAGTCAACCCCCAAACTACACGCAACGCTATTATATATAGACATAAGGGGCATCTTTACAAAAAGTGTTTCCTTGGAGCAATAAATTAAAGCATTTAACTTCCTCTTCCTTAACTTACCCAATTTATCCAAATTACTATAGTTTCGAAGTTAGGTATTAAGATAGATCTTGTAGCGTCTTGCCTTCAGCTTCAATGGTAAAGGTTTAAGAGCTAGCTAAGCTCTCGGGTAGGCCGTGGCGACAAGGGGTTGAGCGGGTGCACTGGCCCCACATTCCGCCATTTGGATTGGCTTTCAGGCTCGACGTTTTCCGTGACGTCTTCCGATCATCGCCTCGCACGTAGTAAATAACGAAAAGCTCCGATAGAAGCTTGTACTTCAAACTCTCTAAAACACGAATGGCTAAATAAGCAATACGTAAAGTAGTCTGAAACAAGTATCCTCGGAGGAGCTCTGATTATTACATCACGGCGCAAATGCCGGTCCTCAATGCTCTCTGGCGGGGCCAAGCCGCATCATCCTTCTCCCTTCCGCGCATCTCAGCACGCGCGCCGCGCCCGTCAGCCTCCTCCCCCTTCGCCCGCCCGCCCCATCGAATACGTAACCGACACTTCCAATCAAACGACTCCAAGCCTCCCAGCCCGTCCTCAGACCCTACATCCACCGCAGACGCGCAGACCCATCGCATATCGCGGATCCTCACCCGCGCCTCGCGCTTCCTGCCCACCCGCCTGCACACCTCCCTGCAGAACCTACGCTCCGCGCCTCTCTCGCACATAGGGGCCTTCCTTATACTCCACGAGATCACCGCCGTGCTGCCCATCTTCGGGCTCACGTACCTCTTCTACGCGCTCGACTGGGTGCCCACGAGCTGGATCCTGGGGCCCTGGGCGGCGTGGGCCGAGGACGGGCTGAAGAAGTACGTGCCTTGGTTTCGGAAGAAGCGGTGGTTTGGGCTCGAGGGGAAGGATCAGCAGGACGGCGGGGATGGGGAGGAGGTTCTCGAGGGCGAGCTGAGGGAGGAGGTCGAGAAGGAGAAAGAGCGTGAGGGCAGGGACGGGAAGAAGGGGTGGCTTGCCCGATTCACTCGGAAGGGTGATGCGCATGATAGTGGTCATGGTTCTGCACCTGGGACGCCGAGCGAGGAGAGTGCCGACGAAGAGAAAAGTAGGAAGGCCGGTACTGTGTGGCGAAAAGTCAAACAGGTTGCCACGGTGGATAATACTGAAAAGGGCTACAAGATTGGCATTCAGATCGCAGCTGCGTATACCATCACCAAGTTTCTGCTAGTGCCGCGGATAGCGCTGAGTTTGTGGTTGACGCCATGGCTCGCGAGGAGTTTCGTCGGCTTCCGGCGCGCAGTGTGGAAGAAACGAGGCTGAATGCACATATCATAGTCACCAATATCACTCGTATATGCATATTCGCTGTGAAAAGTAGGGGAAGAAGCTTTTATCTAAGGTATCTCTCGTCTTTTGTTGTCCTTGTGTGCTCTATGCTCGTCTTAGATTGTTCGTTGGATACATCCTACCACAGATCTAGAATCCGTCCGCAGCATGCATCAGTGGCTATATGATTGCACTTAAGGCTTCTCGTAGATCCAGCTGGCCTGGGCACTCTGCCAGTTGACGACCTCGCCCTCCTTGAACCAGAGAGCAATCTCCTTCTTGGCATTCTCGACGCTGTCGGAGCCGTGGCAAACGTTGCGGCCAACGTCGATGGCGTAGTCGCCCCGAATGGTACCAGGGGCAGAGGCAAGGGGGTTGGTAGCACCGAGGAGGGCTTGGAGTCACTTGTCAGCAAGAGTTGCCATAACATAAAATTAGCATAGAAGTAGGTCACGTACTTCGGCCAGTCTTGACAGCATCACGGCCCTCCCAGACCATGGCGCAGATGGGGCCACTGTTCATGTCTAGATTCTAGTTAGTTTTCGAGTGTCCATCATCCAAATAAGTCTGAGCGTACACTCAACGAGACCAGCGAAGAAGGGCTTGTCCTTTAGATCAGCATCTGTTGATTCATGTGTTAGTCGAGCTCTATAACCGAGGATCTTAGTCAAGGTGACCGTACAGTGCTGCTCGAGGTGGGCCTTGCCAGGGGTAGTGAGCTTAATGGCGACAAGCTTGTAGCTAATTATCTTCTCGTTAGTACCAACCGTGTGATAAAGCATCTAGAGGTCGACAAGACTTACCCTCGGGCTTCGAAGCGGCCAATGATGGAGCCAACTAGGCCACGCTGATAGGAGAGTTAGCTGCAGACTTGAATACGCTCTAGCGGCATGGAGAAATAGTACCTGAACACCGTCAGGCTTAATAGCAATGAAACTATGGGGAATAAGTTAGCAATGCGTATACGACCAGCTGGATATTCTTTCAAGTCATTGTAGCACAGTGGGCACTTACGTCTGCTCGTTAGACATTTTGTACTGAGGTTCTGGCACCACCGGTTCAGGGGTCGGGTCTTGTAGTGGGGTAGTGGTGACGGATAGAGCTTCTTTGGGAGGAACGAATTGCTCAGATGCGAATTGGGATGTGGTGAAGAGGGCACTGAAAGCTCCCCTATATATTTGATAATCGTGTTTGACGCTTTTGGAGAAATTCCAACCGGGACGATCGTGAAATTGCCAGGGGAGAAGGAAGAACAGGAAAAACACGAGCCAGATGGTGGTGAAGAAAACACAGAGGGCGGGGTGACGGACTCTGTGGCGGGGCTGCACCTGTTGCTTTGGCGCCCGCTGATTGGACAATGCTTCAGCTGTACTGGGGCCTAATGGAGGGGTAGAAAGACCGTGCTTTCTGTCCACCATTTTATGTGTATGCGTAAGTATCTTTGGACCCCTGGGATCCTAGCGTGTAGCCCTTTAGGTGTCGTTTTAGTGATGTTTTTTTTTTCTTTAATTTTTGAAGAGACAGACGGTCCCTCGTGAGGTAAAATTCAGTCCGAAAGTGGTTTTATGACGACGAACTTGACTCGATAGTCCAAAACCATCATATTTGATTAGAAGTTCAAAGTACCGTAACTTCATAACATCTACCTCAACAAAGCAAAGAGAATACGGAGTACAGATTACATACGCAGTAAATGCTGAGGTCTGGACCGAGATAGACATGTGGCTGATGGGCTCGTGGCTGAAGTAAATTATGATAAGGTAATAGGCTCACTGCTGCAATGGAAACGTGGCTTGTCATTCTAGGGGCTGCAGGGCACCCTCACTGTTAAGCCATGCTGACTTCGAAGAGCTATTGGACAGCTTGTCACAGCATACAACCTCCCGCATACACAACGAGCCACGTTCTACCACTTATGAATGCATCCAGTCCTTCACCAATTGCTTGCAATTGACCGAAGTAAACCAGCACCTACTCTTTCTGATTATTTCGGGTGATACGTGGCTTCATGATTCGTTTCATTTCGCCCGTAATTTAGCATTGCGTGACATTTAATTCCCTACTTTCCCCCAGTCTCCTGGGGGATCCCACCAGCATTCGAGATGCGCACATCAGGCCAATTGTCCTTGAGCTGGACATCCCTTTTGTGTGCATTTGTAGTGCTATTCTCATTACTTTCTTTTGGAGGTATGTTCCTATCATGGACTGTTTCTGGGAATACATTCGATGGCCACTCATTACTGACTTCTGACCTCCATCCAGTTGCGGTCAAGGAAAACGATTTCAAGAAATGCCACCAGTCAGGATTCTGTAAACGAAATAGAGACTATGCCGACACAGCTGTCGCTCAGGGGTCATCATGGCGGGCGCCATACAAGATTGTACCCGAGCACGCCTCGTTCAAGGATGGCCAGTTCCACGCTACGATCCTTAAGACCATTGATGACGAGGGAACCACCGTCGAACTGCCTCTTACCGTTACCTTCCACAAGTCTGGCACGGCCCGCGTGACTGTTGATGAGAAACGTCGACAAGAAAAGAACATCGAGCTCCGACACAATAGCCCTGCGAGAAAAGAACGATATAATGAAGCCGAGAAGTGGGCTATTGTTGGTGGACTGACAATAGACACCAACGCCAAGATTTCTCACGTTGGTAAGACCGGCATGAAGATCCAATACGGCCCAGACTTTGCCTTCGAGGCCGATATCAACTACAATCCCTACTCAATCGAGTTCACGCGCGAAGGTTCCGCTCAACTTAAGCTGAACGACCGAGGTCTGATGAATATGGAACATTGGCGGCCTAAAATCGAGAAACCAGCGGCTGAGGAGAAGAAGGAGGGTGAGGGTGAGGGCGAGGGCGAAAACGAAGGAGGCAAAGAAGAGAAGAAAGAAGAAGCTGCTGAGGTTCCAGAGGATGAGGACGAGAGCACATGGTGGGAGGAGACCTTTGGTGGTAACACGGATTCCAAACCCCGTGGACCCGAAAGTGTTGCCCTCGACATCACATTCTTCGGTTACGACCATGTCTATGGAATACCCGAGCATGCTGGCCCACTATCACTCAAAGAGACTAGAGGTGGTGATGGTGCTTATTCGGAACCCTACAGACTGTACAATTCGGATGTATTTGAGTACATCTTAGACAGTCCGATGACCTTGTATGGAGCTATTCCCCTTATGCAGGCACAGAAGAAGGGATCAACTGTTGCTGTTTTCTGGCTTAATGCTGCGGAGACCTGGGTTGACATTACAAAATCGAAAGAATCAAAAAACCCGCTGTCTCTTGGAATAGGGGGCAGAACAAATACACAAACTCACTGGATATCGGAAGCTGGCCTGATGGACCTCTTCGTCTTCCTTGGCCCTACTCCCCAGGATGTGAATAAGGCTTACGGTGAGCTTACTGGCACAACCGCGATGCCACAGGAATTCTCTATTGGATACCACCAGTGCCGCTGGAATTACGTGTCGGATGACGATGTCAAAGAAGTTGACCGGAAGATGGACCGTTACCAGATCCCGTATGATGTCATTTGGCTCGACATTGAGTACACTGACGAGAAGAAGTACTTCACCTGGGACAATGATATGTTCAAAGACCCCGTTGCAATGGGACAACACCTGGATGCTCACGGCAGGAAATTGGTCGTAATCATCGATCCTCATATCAAAAATGTGGGCGGCTACTCGGTGTCTGACGAGCTCAAGTCTAATGGGCTAGCCGTCAAGAACAAGGAGGGCAACGACTTTGATGGTTGGTGCTGGCCTGGTTCGTCAATGTGGATTGACTGCTTCAACCCATCTGCCATCAAGTGGTGGAAATCCCTATTCAAGTACAAGAAGTTCAAGGGAACGATGGAAAACACCTGGGTCTGGAATGACATGAACGAGCCGTCAGTATTCAATGGACCTGAGGTGACCATGCCGAAAGATAACCTGCACTATGGCTCCTGGGAACATCGTGATGTCCACAACATCAACGGCATGACTTTCCATAACGCTACCTACGAGGCTCTCCTCTCTCGCGAAAAGGGAGAACTCCGCCGTCCGTTTGTACTTACTCGGTCCTTTTATGCAGGTTCACAACGTGTCGGTGCCATGTGGACTGGTGATAACCAAGCCAGTTGGGAACACTTGGGGGCCGCGGTTCCCATGATTCTGAACCAAGGTATATCAGGATTTCCCTTCGCGGGAGCGGATGTTGGTGGCTTTTTCGGTAACCCAGAAGCTGAGCTGCAGACTCGTTGGTACCAGGCTGGCGCCTTTTATCCGTTCTTTCGCGGCCATGCACACATTGACGCTAGGCGCCGTGAGCCCTACCTTCTCGCAGAGGCATATCGAAGCATTGTCACATCAGCCCTTCGTCTTCGTTACAGTCTCATGCCAGCGTGGTACACCGCATTTCACCAAGCACATCAAGACGGTAGCCCCATCATCCGGCCAATGTACTGGACTCATCCGAGCAATGAGGGGGGCTTTGCTGTCGATAATCAGTTCTTTGTTGGGTCGACTGGAATCCTGGTTAAACCTGTAGTCGAGAAGGACAAGAAAACCGAGGATATTTACATCCCGGATGATGAGGTCTACTACAACTACTTTACCTATGAAAAAATGCCAACGGCCAAGGGCAAAAATCTGACAGTGGATACCCCCATCGAGAGCATTCCTATTCTGATGCGAGGAGGCCATGTCTTTCCTCGTCGCGACACGCCCCGTCGCTCAACCCAACTCATGAAGTTTGATGACTACACTTTAGTTGTAGCGATGAGCAAGGATGGTACAGCGGAAGGCCAATTATACATCGATGATGGAGACTCTTTTGACTATCAAAAGGGTCAGTATATCCATCGTTCCTTCAAGCTAAACGGATCCAAGCTTACCTCCACTGATGCTGATGGACGCGACGATGTAAGCATTAAAGAGGGCGATTGGCTCAAAAGTATGGATGAAGTCGCTGTCGACAAGATAATTATTGTCGGCGCGCCTTCATCTTGGGCTAACAAGAAAGAGGTTCAATTGGAAGCTGGAGGCAAAACATCCACCGTGAAGATGGAGTACTTTAAGAGCGATGGCAAGAGGGGTCCGTTTGCCATAGTTGGGCGCGTGGGTGCCAAGATCGGCTCTGGTTGGACTATTGACTTTGCTTAGGTAACGTTATCACTGCCGTTTTGCATCCATGCATACATGATAAAGAGTTATGATACCGCCACGTAATAGGTAGCTAGGGGTAGATGTCGTTCCGTTAGAAACGGTAAATATGGGGAAAAACTAAAGCCGAATTTTCAATAACTCTGGGACTCTCGTAGTTATAATCGGTGTATTATTTTTGAACTTGGATAAGAAATCTCCTACTACAGTGACGACCAAATACTACTTGTCGACTTCGTTCTTCCATTCGGATCGTTGACCAGCCGCTTTAGTGGCCCAATAACTATGTCTCTTTTGAACGATCCCCTTTCATTCACAATTTTAGTTATGTATCACTCCGGTGTGATAGCGCTCTTTATAGTGCATGCATGCGTAATGGGAATTGTTTTCTACTCGACGTAACTGGCGACAAGGTCTGTTGCGCATATTCTTGCGCTTGCATAATTGAACGCATATCATAGCATACTTGCATGCCTTAATTACCTGCGAGATATCTAAAGTGGCCTAGCCTCTCTATTAACTCTCTTAATTCACCTTCGCTTCGGTTCTCCTAGATCCCCGAGTGTAGAGTTAGCTGCTTATTTCCGAACATGAATATCTTTATAAATAACCATTAAAAAAAACATATCTACTCTAAACGCCTTCTTATAGATTATTAGCGACATACAGCCAAGCCCTAATACCAGTTGCCGCTTTGTGGTATACGTATTCCATATCCGGGTTTAATAGCCCGCCATTCCCACACATACACACGATGCCACATGTTAAGTCATATCTCCTGCAGAAACAGTAAGACCAAAGGTCGGAAAGCGGGGTAGACGTCCGGTACAAGGCCGACAGACAATATATTTAAGAGTCTATCATATCACCTACATCTGGGAACAAGATCAATTCCTTGCTGTGTTGTAATAGATCACCATTTACGATATCTCGGCTAATTACTGCCTCCCTTGATCTGTGCCAACTCGAATTTGGTATCTTTTCATTACCAGCTTTACTGGCATACCTAGAGATTCCTGTAACAATACGGGCAATAAATTTGATATAAACGAGGCAATCTTAGGGTCGATTGATTGTAAGTTTTATTACAGATTCATTAGATCTTATTATTTATTTCTAATACGTCGTTTGAAGAGATAAGATACATGTAATAACATGCCTTTATTTAAAGAACCTTCTCTTAGTTGTATCTCTATCCTCAACAAACGTCTCTGACATTCATTTTCAATTTCTTTGGTTGACGTCATTATTCCGACATACTGTTTCTTTCGTTTTCCTCACATTATCGCCGTTCTAATCCGGAGGGTTTGATCCAGCAAAATTTAACATTTTATAAACTTATATTATTACGGCTAGAGTCCCAAGAGCCATTTGCACATTAAGATATGGATTATATCTTTGTTCCTATTGGACTTTGGATTGTATATATCATTTACACCGTCTTTTGGCGTCTCTACCTGAGCCCTATAGCCCATATTCCCGGGCCACGGCTCGCAGCTCTCACTCTCTTGTTAGTGCTCTTGAGAATTTCCAGATAATCACAACGGTAACTCAGTCATAATAGATATGAAATATACTATGATGCCTGGCTTGGTGGCCAATATACATTTAAGATCATCGAGCTTCACAAGCAATATGGGCCGATCATCCGGATTTCACCCTGGGAGCTGCATATTTCTGATCCAGTACGTCGAACAAGTTGAAAGCCATCGTCTTTATAATTAACTATGTGGACAGGACTTCTATGATACCATATATCCAAGCTACTCTGCTTCGCGTCGATCTGACAAGTACCCTTATTATACGAGGTATATCGGATTAGACTTCAGTGGGTTTGGCACGGTCGAACATGATCTCCATCACAAGCGCCGCTCTGCTCTTCAGCCGTACTTCAGTACGGCTAGCGTAAGAAGGTTGCAGCCGGTAATGCAGGAGAGAATCGATGTACTACTAAAACGAATGAATGGATTCAAAGATACGGATGAGGTGTTTAGCGCGACTTCTATGTTTTCGGCATTCACAAACGGTAAGATAGATACTCCATACCATACAGAAGCAAGCTAACATACTACAATTGTGTAAAGATTTAGTGAGCACTTACTGCTTCGCACGATGTGATCATAGACTTGGCAAGTTTCCGCCTAAGCATTGGAGTATTGACATACATACTAATATGACCAATATCCATAGAATCTCAGAATTTCGACCCATCGGCGCGCAATGCTGCTCGGGCCGGCGTGAAGACGATCCACTGGCTGAAAAATGCACCGTGGATCAACCAAGTGATGATAGCATTGCCGGAGTCGCTGACGCGGAGTTTGCACCCGGCATTTGCTACATTCCTCGACCAGAAGCGGACGACAGGCACCCAGGTGCAAAAGATCATGTCCGGGGAGAACGAAGGGTGGCGCGGAACCGACCATCCCACCATCTTCCACGCCATCCTCGACTCGAAGCTACAGCCGCACGAGAAGACGAAGGAGCGGCTGTCCGACGACGCCCAAGCACTGATCATGGCCGGTACGCATACCACCGCGTGGACGCTCGAGGTGATCACGTTCTGGTTGCTCAACCAGCCGGAAACGCTGCGCAAGCTTAAGGAAGAGCTTCTCACGGTGATGCCCTCGGTTGATGACGTAGGGAAGGTCCCTCTGGTCACTTTAGAGGGCCTTCCGTACCTGACGGCCGTTATTAAGGAGGGTCTTCGATTGAGCTATGGCGTGTCGACACGCCTCCAACGCATTGACCCCGACAACGCCATCGTATTCACGGACAGAACGACAGGTAGGGAGTGGGTGATCCCACCAAAGACACCCGTGGGCATGACGAGTGTGCAAATACACCACGACGAGTCCATTTTCACAGATAGTGACAAGTTCATCGCCGAGCGCTGGCTCGACAATGGGGGCAAGAAACTAGGAAGATACCTGGTGAGTTTCAGCAAGGGCAGCCGTAACTGTCTAGGCGCCAATCTAGCATACGCGAAGCTCTACCTGGCGCTGGCATGCATTTGGAGGCTATGGGGCAGCGGTGATGTTAAGGGCAGCGACAGCGTTGGCGTGCTTAGCTTGTTCGAGACGGACTTGCGCGATGTCGCCATCGCGGCGGATGAACATGTGCCCGCAACGGCGGAGGGGTCTAATGGTATTAGACTCAAGGCACACAGCGCATGAAAGTGGATGCCTCAAATTGGTCCAGAGAAACCATATCATTGCCTTACGAATATGATGAGCATAAAAAGAGACTGGATCTTAGAAACATTAGTGCATTTGTGTGTTTCTTAGGCGATTGCTTTGCGATTATTAGATAGCCGGCAACGATGTGACTCTCAGAGGACAAGAATTCGTTACAGCCGTTGCATATACATCAGTAGGATCTTTTCTGTGTCTTAGATTAAAAATTTCATAACGAAGCATGCCTAATCCAGGTCCTATTTCGTGTAGGCCGTTTTCACTATGACTGTTACTATTTCTGTATGCTGTGGCCCCTGGCCATCCCCACACCCCTGAAAACTCTCGAAGGCTGATAACGTAGAGATAGCTATGTTTGTATGATCATGAGGGCCTGTTCTGTATTAGTTCCCTACATGTTGGTAGAATCTGAGATAATTGAGCTGTTACAGCCAAGTAGCTAATTACCGCTTTAAAACTCCATCCGCCATGAAGAGAATATTAGAGTGTGTGTTCACATGCTGCTGTCATTTGAAGCTGGTAGACTAAAACAAATATAAGATACATTATGGAAAGACTAGCAACTAAAAAGCCATGCATCAGGACGATCAGATATAAATCGCTTGGTAAGGCGATTTTAAGCTGGTCCATCAATTTGCTGCTCCAGCTCGCGCTTTTCGCTCTCAGCTAGTAAACCAAGAGCTTCCCGCCTTGTCGGCGCCGTGGAGTCGAAGTACGGCTTCTCAGCTAACGACGTCACACGCGTTCCGTGTCTCGGATACCTTCCACCGTAGTCCCAGCTTGCGTTATGCATCGTGATCCTAAATCGGACATCTCACGTCAGCTATAAGGGTCTCATGCAATATGCAGACTTTCTCACCTATTATCCCACAGCGCACTAGTGCCAGGCGTCCACTTAAACCGAACCTGAATATCCACGTTGTGCTCGTACACGTCGTATAGATAATTCAGAATCACATCGCTCTCGGCGCGATCCAAGCCGACAATACGGTCCGTCATGGCGCGGTTGACCCAGAGCGCCTTCCAGCCCGTCGCCGGATGCACGCGGACGAGCGGGTGCACGCGCTCGATGTGCTTTGGTCCGGCGGACGGGTCGTCCCGGTCTAGGTACGCGTGCGCGGATCGGTAGACGGCATACCGCCCGTCGATGATCTTGCGGAAGCCAGGGGAGAGCTTCTCATACGCTGAGTATCCGCTGGCCCACAGGGTGTCACCGCCGACGGGTGGTACCGTGTCGTTGTGCAAGTGTGTGATGCCCGCCGGCTGGAGCTCATGAACCAGGTCCGTGTGCCACCGGGATGCGCCCCCTGGATTCCGGAAGTCAAACTCTACTTTGCGCTCGGTGGCTTGCAGATCAGGCCAGATCACCGTCACACCGAGCTCGCCCGGCACCTGTGGAACTTGGGGCTAATTTGAATCGTGAGTCGTTTCACATGGAAGACGAGGAATGATATGAAATCGGGGTTGGTGTGCTTACATGAATCTCAGGCACGCCGTAGTACTTGCCGAGGTCAAGCTGTTGTTGTGGTGAGATATCTTGGTCACGGAAGAAGACAACGCTGCGCTCGGCAATAAGAAGCGCGAGCTCGTCCTTCTGCTGGTCCGTCAGGTCCTTGAGTTGGAGCCCTTCGATCTCAGTTCCAATGTGCGTAGTGAGGTCCGTGACTTTAGTCGCAGCCGAGAACAAAGCTGACTTTGACTTGTCAGCTCGGGCACCGGCATCGTTATGCACCCACTCCTCGTTGCGGATTTGGACTACGTCCTGCAAGTAGAGCGGACGAGATGGCCGATATGGATATCCGTTGGAAAGATCGACGCCGCCTTTCTTAAGCCGAAGGAGTGCCGGCTCCGGGAGCCCTAGGGTGTCTTTCCGAGGCTCTGCCACATCGACAATTCGCTCATCGATTGGTCCTGGCGCCATGATTCAATGAGTTGTCCGAAGATTGATGGAATTAGACTTGCTCTCAAAGGAATAGGAACTGTTAGTGGCATATAGAATAAGGTTACCCCGCGAGAGCACCTTTCTTATACATGCTTCCGCGGGCTCGCGCTACTCACTCCGGCGATGCCGGGATGAACTGGTTGGGTCGTCGAAGATACCCGCGGCAAACATCTTCCCGATAGCCATTTGTAAGCCTGGACTTCTACGCATAATGCGCGTTGTCTCGTGCCGTCTTCCTGACGATCGCGCAGCTAGAAGATTGCAGCAACGGGAACGTTACCGGTTCCGCAGCCTCTGGCCCGGAGCCTTGATTGGTCCCCGCCGAATTCGCGATGCATGTTCGGCATGGTGTGAGCACGCGTCCCACCTCTTCGTATGTATTGAGACGCGTGCGAGTCTTATCCTCAGGATATCATTGATTCCCTGGGTGAGGGGAATATGACGTGATGATGTTAAAATTGGTGTCATCAAACACGTGATGCTGTTATCGACACCTGGTCTGAGATAAAGTATACCATCAAAGGGAACTCCCCACATCTAAAGACCTGGGTACCTAGTATACAGTCGCAGAAGTGCGTCTGTTAAGGCATGCGTGGCGTGAGTTCATCGGAAGGATATGACCATAGACGCCCAAAGGCTGGTCTGGAGCGCAGCTCGTGGGTCAGCTAGCCGTAAGGAATCCTGATAACCCGCATTGACTCCATGCTTAGTAGCACATTTGTTGCTCACGCAATGGCGAGGATAGTTGATGGAACTTGAGTGGAGTAATGGGGTCGCCTCTTAGATCCTACTACTATCTTGTTCTGTCTCTGGGCCGGGAATAAAAACCGTCCCGTGGGATACTCAATATGTCTTCACTGTATTAAATACTAATACAAATAAGGCAGAATGAGTACTTCTGAGGTCATCTCTTCGGGCAACACCATGAAATCCGATATGAAACCAGGAACGACTGACCACGATGGAGACAGCTTAGGCAGTAACAGTGTTCATGCAGCATCATCTACCATAGCAATAAACCCTAAGAGTACATGGCGATCTTACTTTTGGGACACCTTCGACAAGTCACCAGAAGAACGGCGCTTTTTGTTTAAATTAGACGGTGTCATTCTTACTCTTGCTTCTCTCGGCTACTTTATCAAGTACTTGGACCAGGTCAACGTCAATAGCGCTTTTGTCTCTGGCATGAAAGAAGATTTAAGGCTGTACGGAAACGAGCTGAACTACATGACGACTGCATGGACTGTGGGATATGTACTTGGTGAGATCCCGAGGTGAGCGATTCTTCCCTAGCTCGGCACCACATACTAACACGCCTAGCAACATGATCCTGACGAAGGTTCGGCCTTCCATCTGGATTCCATCTCTAGAGGTCTGTCAATCAAAGAAAAGTTTTTAACTTTCCTGCGAATAATTGACTTATTGGTACGTAGTTATTGTGGTCTGTTCTTACGATATTGCTCGCCAAGTGCCAGACGGCTACACAGATATATGTCTTGAGATTCTTCATTGGCTTAACCGAAAGCGGCTTTTATCCAGGAATGCAATATATCATTGGAAGCTGGTACCGGAGAGATGAGCTAGCTAAGCGGTCGTGCATATTCCATTCCAGTAGCGCTATTGGGACCATGTTTTCAGGCTACTTAATAGCAGCAGTCTACAAGCTTGAAGGCACAGGTGGGTTTCATGGATGGCAATGGCTGTTCATCATCAATACAACCATCTCGCTACCTATAGCCATCGCAGGATTTTTTCTGTTCCCCGATGTCCCAGAAATCACTCGGGCGTGGTGGCTAACTAAGGAGGATATTGCCATGGCCAATAGCCGAATGGCGTTGGAGGGCCGCGCAAAGAGGGGCAAATACACCAAGACCAAGTTCAAGAAGATTTTCTCATCGTGGCATATCTATACGCTCGTTCTTCTCTACATATTCTTCAACAACGGGTCCGGCTACGGTGGCCAACCGGCGTTTTCCTTGTGGCTCAAGTCGGAGGGTTATGACATTACTGCTATCAACACTTATCCTACCATTGCCTCGGCGATTGCGGTACTCTTCACATATATCTACGCCTGGAGTTCGGATTCAATTTTTAGAGGCGCGAGGTGGCCTCCGATGATCTTTGCCGGAGCTGTTAATATTGCTACAAACGCAAGTCTAGCCGTGTGGGATATTCCGAACGGTTGGAAGTGGGGGGCCTACCTTCTGGGGAACATAGGCGGCGGAATCAGCGGGCTTACATTTGCATGGGCTCACGAGATCTGTAGCGACGATAACGAGGAGAGAGCATTTGTTACGGCGTCTATGAACGAGCTGGCATATGTGGTGCAAGCATGGTTACCTCTTATCATATGGCAACAAGTTGATTCTCCGCGTTATCACAATGGCTTTATCACCATGGTATTCATTTCAGCGGCTTTGATAATGACTGCGCTCACTATACGTTTCTTACATCGTCGCGAGCTGGCTACCAAAGGCCAACTCATTTCAGTGTAGCTTAGCTTATTAATCCAGAGAAGCGAACCTACTCTAAGCTATATTAAAGTAGCCAAATCCTGATGTTTATTCAGTTATCGTTACTTGATGCAGTTCTACTTTACTTTCAATCAGAATTCTGTAAGATGTGTTGTAGCTGTTGGATAGCGTGTGCTGGAGACCTCAAATGTTGAAAGTATGTCGTTGATCTCCTTAATTTCTGCTTCTGTCAATTCGATCGGCTTCGCGTTCTCAGAAACTCTCGTCTCTGGAGTCGTTCCAGGAATAAGAATCAAAAGGGGCATGTTCTTGTACCGGCTTTGGGTCTTGATCCAACTCAAAGCGAGCTGCGTAGGATTACACCTTTTGGATTTGGCTAGCTTTTCCACCTTAGCGACTAAGCCTAAATTCTTTTTGAAATTATCGCCCTGGTACCAAGGGAAGAAGCAATGGTAGTCATTGGGTGGCAAGTCGTCGGCGCTCTGGTATCGGCCGGTGAGCATCCCACCTCCAAGTGGTGTATGAGCGGTCACGGGGATTTCTAGGGCGGCACAAGCCTCCGCGACACCGTTCTCGAAAATTTCATGCGGATTCCGTTGCTAACCGATCGGCTGGCCGTATGCCATCTACCGGCCATATAGGACCCGCCCGTTCTCATATACGGAGCCAACAAGCCTTTACCGGGGAACCAAGCGGGCCCGCACGTAGCCAATTGTTAACAAATCATTACTGATGATGTCGGTATCGGCGTGCGATCCTACCGATCTGCCCTAATTCGAGGGATACCGCCAAACTTAGAGAACTCGCTAATTACGGCCAATACGGACCATCTATAGCCAAGATCCGGGGGGTTCTTTTCACATACTCACCTCTTATTGGATTGAAGTCTTCAATAGGTACAGTATGAAGTATTCCGCGCTGTGGAATCCGAAGTACAAGGGAAATAATGAAAGGTATGCTGTCTAGGTGAACTCGGGTTTCGGCTGTAGATGGCCTGTGTCGGCTGCGCTGAGTTCTAAAGTCTTGGCGGTATTTTTTGTTTGTATTTCGCACCTGTTAAATCCGATGAGAGTTACTAAGTCTCCCACCAAACCAAAAGGTTCTTCCATTCTGCCACTGGAAAAGGAAATAACATACTTTGATCAGACAACTTAGAAAATTGATATCTGAATTCATACCATGAGGCAATTTATTTTAATTTCTACTTTTATTTTTTTATTATTTTCTCTCGAGGTAGGCTTTGGAAGTTCGCTTAGGAAATTTCTTTTTTTTTGAGTTGGTATAAGCTGAAGTCGAGACATCGACTGGCGGGTTAAGCTGATGGATATAAATCTTATAGCGACTTCACAGCAGTATGAGGAGAATTAGAAACATTTAGATCTTATAGTTACACTGTATTACTTCATCATGAAGGTGTGGCAATGAAGTCGAGAAAGCTGTTCTGGTGATGATGTCTAGCATAGTAAATTAGAGTAGCACGGACTGTAACTCGGCCTTTATCGAATCAGCTGCGACGACAGTAATATACAAGCTTAACATACTGTACTATCTGACCTTTGCTCCAGTGATAAGGAGGTTCACTTCGTGCCCGGATTCTCGCCACCGCTCAGAGAACTCCGCCTAAATGTAATGTAGTGCTCCTGCTTTAAAGGCTAGCTTAGGGAAATCAATAAATGCAATTTATTAAAAAGCGTGCGATGGAGAAATGGCTGGGACCATCGCTGATTACTAATTCTAGATATCAAACCTTGGGCACACAAGAGAGAACTGTTGTGGCTGTCGCAGTAAACGACAAAGCCACAGAGAGAATCGTAATCAGTTAACGTCTCCGCTGAGCTCGAATTAGCTAATAGACGACCCAGCTATTCCAATATGCAAACCCTATAATTAGCCTTCTATTCATTCTAGCTAACGCTGGCAACCTAAAACCGTCGCCTGCTTTTCATGTTGGAAATTATTCGATTGTCATATAACGTGAGACGTAGTGTGTTACACAGGATACAACATCCCATGTAGATAAGCAGGTCTCCTAAACTCATTCAGATAGATAGATACAGTGAATCTAACGCTCACATACCTACTATTCCACCATTCGTTCAGTTCATCTTCTGCGTGAATTTTCGGACCCGACAGAGAGGCTTAGTCAGGGTACACTCTACTGTGCAGTGATTCTTCATAACAGTCATCCTGCTGTGATGGTGTTATGACACTGCATATCAACACTACAATCGGTTAAGGTCAAGGTTATCACAGCAGAATATACCGGTGTCTGTACATCCAGACAAAACCACTCATAGTGCACGCGCTTGGCTCTTAGCCGGTCACGAGTTTCACTCACATGTTGTGTTACGTGCTTCAATTGAAATACAGTCAAAGAACACGTATACCTCGTACGCCTTAACGACGTAAGGAGTATTGTTTCGAAATAAGAGAAGAAACCAACGAACGACATATTTGGAGCCATGGTCCATTATCTCGTGCTCAGACTCCTGATTTTTATCAGCTTATGAGGCTCCGAAAACGGTTGCCTTGTACTATCAAGTGGCTGCAATTGTCCTCGTAATTCCAAACCTCAAACAGGCGGAGGCCATGCAGGTAGCCGTGATTAGCACTGGTGTTCCAGGGTTGGCCTTTACTGTAGCCCAATGATTGTTAGTCTCATATACAGTAACCAATATTATCACCCATGTCCCTCGGAATGCTGCTAAATAGCTATTGCGGCGTCACCTAAGTGGTGCAACACTCCCCGCTGCCCGTGAAACTCCAAATACGGGTAATAAGGTAAGGCAAACTCCTCAGACCGTAGTTTTGTATGGCTATCTCGCTATGTGGACTCGTTTGGCCGTCGTACTTCCCAACTGTCTTGAATTAGTCAAAAGTCTATTATTTCTCTAGATTATTGACTTACTAGGCAATTTTCGCTTTTGGTTATCAGTGGCTCACATATACCACAATGTCTTTCTATCTTCTCATCAGTTCTTTCTCTGCACTATGGACCGGGGTGTTCTTGGTACCAGCCAAAGCTGCATCAATTGCAGCCTGGTACACGGGGCAGGGAGCACCACAAGTTATCATGCAAGATGATACGACCGGGCAGGTACTCTATAGTCTTTGCAACAGCAATGACACAACAGTATTTCCTGCTAATGCATCGGCGTCATTCACTTTCGATAGTAGCATGGCACCAAAAAATGGAACAAGTCTCGCTGGCGTTGGTTATCCTCAAAATGGGTACAATATGGTAGGTGCTATTCTCGAGGCAGAAGCTGTATTAGATAATTTGAAGCTGATACAGAGACAGGCTGCGATGTGGTACCTAAACAGTGCTGGAAATATTGTCGAAGCGTTGTGGAGGTGTAATGAAAACGGATACTTCGAACCTGCGGGCTCAACGAACCAGTGGATAGTATCTTCCAGCGCTCCATCTATCCACCCTAATACTGGCCTCGCAGTAGTGAATCTTGGCGAACAGCCCGGCTACCGAGTTTATTACCAACAAGAAGACTTGACGACATCCACGCTAAAGTACACAAGGGAGATGGGCTGGGTTTGGAATGGAAACGTATCTCAGGATTCTCGCAAGGGATTCCCAATAAGTTCCGGTTTTACCGACATTAGTGAAATAACTGTCGTTACCCCGAGAGATGAAAGCAATATTGAAGTATCGACGTTGCAACCTAACGAGAGTTGGGTTATCTGTGAGTTTGACAGAGAGGCTAATTAATGTATGGATAGACTAATGCGTATCCAGCAACATTCCCAACGCCGTTAAGGGATGTCGATCGGCAGGAAGACCAGATCAAGATGAATCTAGCCCCTACAAACGGGACTGACTCCTCTTCCTTCAGTCTCGCCACAAACACTTCTAGTATTGGATATTTAGATGCATGGGACGGCAAGGCGGCAAGCATCGGATTTACACTGGACTCTGATGCTAAGCGTAGGGTATTCTACATCGGTAACGACTCAAAGATCCATTGCCAAGCAGAGAACAGCCGTTGGTCGACTTGTTCGGATGTCGGAACAGCTGCTTGGCCCACTGCTGATAATCCGAATGCCCAATTCGCTACTGCATTTGACTTCAGCAGGAATCAGATCTGGATCTTTTACATGAGCGATGGCAACTTAACCCAGGTGCATCGAAGTAGCAAGGATAAGTGGGATGTTCCTATAGCGCTCCCAAGTACCCCTCCACCACCACCCCTTCCAACAGAACCTGAGTACAGTGGATTGTCGAAAGGTGCCCAAGCGGGGATTGGTGTTGGTGTAAGCGTGGTTGGTCTCGCGCTGATTGCTTTTGGTGTTTATGTTATCATTCAACGTAAGAGAGGCAAGCAGGAGAAGGAAAGGGCAGATGCCGAGGCTGAAGTGGCAGCGGCTTCTGCTAATAAACCGCCTGACACTTATTCTTCTCCTGCACCTGCTTACACTTCTGGAGTTCCGACAGGACAATGGATTGACGGACAATGGATGCTAACACCCGAACCCGGCAATAAACCTGGGCCTTGGCAAGATAGGTCTTCTTATCAAGCAGTTCCGAACTCGCCGCCGATGTTCGAAATGTCTAATGAAGCCAGTCATCACGAGATGGCGGCCGAAAGTAGTAGCGCGGGAATAGGAAAGTGAGAGCTAGAGTTTGTGATGTCTAAAATAGTGCGGTGAAGCTTGGCAACTTCGAAATAAGGCCGTTGATCTAGAGGATGGGCGACGGCCAGACTAGGGCATGAACTTAGGCTTGTGACTACCACTGTTGGGTATTTCTCTTTTTATAATTGAATAGCTGAGCTGTTAATTATCCATGAGGGGTTGTTGTCTCTGTAGATCAGTATATCACTAGGTTCAGTTATACTTCATAATACGCTGCTTGGCTGTATTCAACATATTACTAACCATTATCAGTGTGCTCAACTACTTATGTGTGCCGCATTGAAATAAATTAACGCTGCACACCGAGCACAACATGTGTCGTCATTACAAAACCCTCGTACCAAAGGAGCCGCCACTGGAACTAGTATCATCAAGAATTAACCTAACACTTCTTTACACAGATGTGCAGCAACCACTCAACATTATGTAGCGCTACAGGTAGAATCTCGGGTAGTTTGGCTGTAATAGGGGTGTGTGAATAGGTGGGGAGGTCAGCAGGCCACCCCCAAGGAGGTCAGCACAGGGCTTGATCTCTATGAAATTATTAGCTGCGTACCTTGTTTTGAGCACCAGAAGAGGAGCACGGATTGCCCATGTCTACTCATGGTCAACTTGCCACAGTTTTAGTGTCGAATAATGAGAGAAAAGGAACAGCCACCTCAAAGACCTGTCTTGATTGATAAATCCAAGAGGTAACGACGATATAGCTGCTGTCAATTGCAGTACGTAAGTGATATGTGAGCGTAGGAACAAGCACATATCGGCGCCCAAGTTAATCGGAAGATACTGAGCTTAGTTGATCATCTCTCAGCTCTCCATCAAGCTTTTAGTGAATACGCAAGATAATGTGACAGATACGAAGCACCAAAACATCAGTTCGTACTCATTTGAGACGAAAATGGTTACTCAAATGTCTATCTAGGGCGTTGCGTTAGTATTGTAGGCTTAACCCCAATGACTAAGAACGACAGAAGAGCCGTGACGCCGGACATCACAGCAAACACAAGATTCATGTTCCCATATCCTATAGAGTTTTTGAGTGCACCGGCGACAAGCGGCCCGCACGTTAAACCCAAACAGAAAAAAAGCGAATTGAGTCCGTACAACTGTGCATACGGTCCATTTTTGCCGAAGAACCCTGGATTCGCCTTGTCGTATCTCTGCACCACATTACTCGCCTCTACCAGACTTGGTGAGCTTATAATGGCCAGCCCAACTCCATTTAGTGCTAATAACGCACAATATAAGACGATATTATTCGTTTTAGGGAGTAGTTCGTCTGAGGGAAGTCGAAGTAGGATGAGCACTGGCACCATCCATCCGAATCCAATGACTGCCGCGAGCTTCGTGCCATAGTGGTCTACCGCCCAACCTGCGACTGGGCCGAGAACCAGATAAGGCACGTCGAGTGCAATGAAAAGCAGCCCAGCCCTCAGAGAGGAGAACTGAAAAAGAGCCTCAGCTTCGGTGGGAATGGTAGCGTCATAGACAGCTAGCAGCGATGCCTGAACAAAAGCGAGACAGAGAGCCATGAACAATCGCGGATTCTTGAAACATATCAATATGGGCAATGCGCGCACGATCCTATTTGGTTCCCCGCAGATCTTGTATGTTTCATCCTCCTTCTTTGGCAATAAGGCATCCTCTTCCGATGCATCTCGACCAATTTCATTCTCATCTTCGTCAGCCCTGGATCCAAAGCCCCGAGGATTGGTTTGTTCGTTTTGAGTCGACTTATTATATTTTAGAGCGACTTTCTGCTCGATGACGAGAAGTCGCATGATGAAGTCCAGTGCAAGAATGCCCGCTCCCACGCCGAACACTCCGGTGTATCCGGTCTTTGCATACAGTACACCGCCGATGACAGGCGCCAAGAGCTCCCCGATTGAGATGAAGGAGAATATCTTTGCAATGTCAGTATGGTTCGACAGGAGAAGGCTTGAGAAAGAGGCACAAACAGATCCGACGACCTTGCCTAGGTTTTGCGGGCCCACGGTATCGAGCACCATCGCGAGACCTATAGTCCATACGAAGGCGGCACTGATACCTTGAAGAATACGAGCGACTATCAGCACGGCAATTCTCTGGCCAATGGCCAACATGATTGTCGCGGCGAGCAAGGCTGCAAGGCCGCTCAAGAAAGGAGCTTGTCGGGAGCTCGTGTGGTCGGCAATCCATCCCGCTGGAACCGAAGACACCACCGACGCGCCGGCATATGCAGCAAGAAGATTCGACACGTATACCTGGATCTCATCTTCAGGGATAGATAAGCGGCTTCGCAGCATAAAAGGAAGGACGGGGACCACCAAGCCATAGAGGAACAAGTCTGTGAAAAGGCCGATGGCCACAGTCGCAACAATGAAGAAAGTGTTCGAGCGCCAGTGCAGGGCCCATGGAGGATTGCCTTTCGCCATCTCCAAAGAAAGCGAGATTGACCTTCGTGATAATTAACGATGATGAAGATATTGTAAGACAGAGCGTGCGGAATCTACATCTATTCAGGACAATGTTTTCATGTAAAATTATTCCTGTAGATCGATGACCTCATCAGCGCCCGCTTACAGCCACTTCATCAGCCTCAGCACAGCAATAGCCAACGCTATACGGAGTAATATTATACTCTACATATTTGAAACGAAGATCCTGCCTTATTTTTCTTCTTCATAGACAAACCTCTCTTTCCTAAGCGCTCCAAATAAAGTCCAGCGTTAGTGATAGTCCACTAAATCCGCGAACAATTACCTTGCTCCATTCAATCGAACAGCTTCGGCAGCACCGTACTATCGCCATGCCAGTGCATAATCTTTCTGGCAATTTCCGAGGCGAAGGCCAATGACGTGTGGTGATTCATACATCTATATTTGAACCAAGACAGGGGACTAAGGGAGAGCTTTTATTTCCTTGGGCGTATTCTACGTTATCTCATCAGATCATTTTTCATTTAGCCGGTCAGGTACTCTGAGGGGCCGGGAGTATTGCTAGACTTGCTTGACTAAAGCCAATTTAGTTAGATAGTATTCGGCATAGGTGGCTAAAGCACGAGATAATGCACTGCGAGGGCATGCGAACAACGTCTCAGCTGCTCCTGAAGCATACTATTTGGTGGTGGCCACTTGCAGTGTAGGCAAAGACGATGTTTCGCTCGCTCCTGGCTGCGAGTCTTTTCGCACGATCATTTCCCTTTCGTGTTCGACAATTCTCAAGCTTGGGTGCTTAACGTCTGAAACGTCGAGCATACCTAGCATGGCGTCCCCACTAGTAACTGGGACGCATTTCGTGCCCCTTTCCCAAGTGCTATGGCCAAGTTCTTCGTGTGCCAACCGCTGCAGCTGTAGTGTGTTGTTGAGGCACCACTCTAACCTATGATATGGATCACTTCCCATGCGCGCCTGTACCCAGCCCACGATGGAATCGAGTGTGAAACCAAGAAAGGTTACGACTGCTCCAAAGGTAAAGATGAATAGGAGTCCAAAGACGCTAAAGGACATATGATCAGGGCTCAAAATCTTCTATTCACAATTTGTTAGTCTTCTCTGGGGCGAATTACGTTGAAAGTTTTTGCTAACCTGATTTAAACATAGGTTTTTCTCGTCAACATTAGCTGGCGGAACTCGGTATTGCTCCAGGCTTGCATCGGATGGTCCTGTCGCAGTGTCGACAAATGTCCTTTGCATAGATGCTAACATGATCGAGAACCAGTATTGCACTTCCAGCTGCCACTGGTTATCCGGTAGGGGACCTTGAACACCAGATCTGACCCGATACTGAGCTTCGAGGTTGATATCGCCTCGTCCTACAATATCTTCTGGCCAAAAGCTCGCATCAACCATTGTCTGAAACCAGCTAACGCGATTAAAAGCATGCTCATCGGTGAAGGTTTCCAAGACAGAGTAATAGAGGTCCAACTCGCCAGTCAAGGCTGTGCACACAGGATCCCCAAAGCGCTGAGGTCGACAGTATTGACTGCGGTGGACGCATCCCATTGGTGATCCTGGCTGATCCTGATAATAGATTTGAATACCGCTACTCTCATTGGCGGGAAGCGGATGCCCAATAGGGCCTAATGTTGTGGCCTCGTACCAAGGATCATTAGTAATATTGCTGAAGTACATGCCGTTACCTGACAGAAAAAGAAGTTTTAGGTCCGCGTCAGGGACGGTGATCTCAGGAATTGGCGCGAACGTCGTGCCCCAATTGTTCAAGGAACCGTTCTGCCACGCGGCCGTAAATGCTCTGATAAATATGGTATTAGAAGCTGATTGTGAAGGGATACATCATATGTTGGCTCTCCAGAAATTGATACGCACCTTACACTGTACTTGGGAAATGCGCCGGATAGCTCTAACGAATCTCTGTCGCTGTAGGCATCACTCGAAGTTTGATATGTATAATTGCTATCTCCGGACTGATCGCTCCAATATGGCCCATAAAAGTATCGTACGTTGGACCGAGTGGCCGAGAGGTTATATACAGAATGACGGCCATCTGTCGATAAAGGGGCGCACGACATGACGCGTCTGTACTGAAACCGCTCGCTCGGGGGCAGGTTAAGGCCCATGTCGAAATGGCTGTCTATAAGTCCCGTGTCGACAATTATGTTAGAATCATTGCTGCGACATATACTTGTGTCCTGAGAAAACGGGCAGGTCGCGTTTGTAATGACATCGAACGGTATCTTCTGGCGAATGAACGTCTGACAACCGAGCTCCCCTGGTGAGGACACTCGTGGGTAGCATTGCTGGGCATAAGTGGCGTCGACCTGGAGCTTTGTAGCAGTGTAGGGGCCGATGAGAGTATACTCCAGAACCGCATCAGTGTTGCCATTAATCTCGACCCATGAACAGTTGTCGCCGCTTAGGAGAACTTCGTTTCCTACTGCAATCTTGGATGAGAACCCCGAGCCGATCGCGGTGCCAATAGTGATGATAACTGTGGCTAGTAGAACAGGCAGAGTCCGATACAGAGCGCGCACTCCACGTCTGTTCCACGCCAGTCCGAGCTGGAGGAATTTTACCACGCCACCTGCGGGCTCAGAGGTGTTGCGAAGTACCGCCTGAATTTGGTGATAGAGGGCATCACCAGGCTTGGTTGCAGAAGACAGAAGGTAGTGCGTAGTAAAGCAGAAAATGCGCCATAGCTGTGCGCCAATGACTGTGACAGTCAAAGCCAGAAATGCAGTTAATAAAGCGCCGTCTGATCGTGTGAGTGTTAGAGTCGCACCGAACACTCTGCCATTTGACCAATTAATCCACAAACCGGTGTGAACCGAGTATTGTGTAGCAGTGGCCATGTTTCTTTGCGTTTATATGACGGACCCCGCTAAAGGGCTTCAGGATGGTTATCTCCTTTTTCAAGGACTAATTTCTTCTAACATGATTATATGCTGCAGAATAAGACTTTATATGGCCTAAGCATCTTGATGTATCGGGCTGGTATTGCTATTGCAAGACACCATGAACACCTAATTTGGCTTTGATATAGTATCCAACGATCATCTCACACCTTTGTTCCAGACGCAAATATAATTAAGCTACAGCAGTCCAGTCATAGCTCCCAAAATATACTAGCTGAAAGCTGATAATGCAGATCTGTAACAGTTATATTGCTTCACTACAGTTCGGCGACATGTATAAAAAACTCCGCATGCGATAGGATGGTACCAGATGTCTACCCTGTCAGGGTGGTACTGCATGTTCTATAATATGAAGCATGGTTAAATACGTAATTATTAGTGGTTGCTTATCCCTTGGGGGCACATGGCAGTATGATTAGCGAACTATGTGCTTCGGTGGCTGTGAGGAATCTACCTAAGCAAGCTAACCCATATTAGTGTTGGTGGTGTCATCGGGCGTTGAAGATTATATATTCGATCGCGAATTGGCTGCCGAGTCGCCAATCAACTGCTATATAATAAAATGTGTCTATATATTTAGAATCGGCTTAATAATTGTGTGGCGCCGGGTCAATGGGTCGAAAGCGCGTTGGTCGGCTCACCTGTTCTTTAAGTCTTGATCATCATAAACACGTAGTTTACACTTTTGTAATTAAGGGCGGTGTCGGACCACTTCTGTTTGGGACTATAAGAAGGCTCGGTGACTTTATTGACTTTATCATCTTGGAAAATAAATCCAGTGCCTGTGAAGTCATTTAATTATAGATATTGTAAAGCGGACGACATCAGTATGCTAGTGAGGAGCATCCGTAAGGTTCGAAATGAGAAGTATGACTACAGTTACACTGATTTGTCGTAGATTTATTAGCTACTATCTTAGTAGTTGGGCTTGTTAAGTTTGCCCCTTATAAATTGTTACTGGAATTTCGTGTTTCCAAGGCATCGGGCATCTAGAAAGCTCTATATTATCTAGTCCAATATGCTGGCGCTTTCACAAGCAGCTTTATACGTCTGCGTTAGGAAGGATTCCAGGTGAAATGAATCAGTGGAACAAGCTAGCTGCACTTCATTTATATTCACATAGCATTAGCTCGATTACACGCATCTACGAGCATCTTAGCTGGGGGAATGTGTTCAGATTAAGGTCAATACGCTGTCAATTCAAGGCTTGGAAACTGTAGCTAGCTGGAAAACTCAAAGATGATATAAGCCGGGCAGTAGCTCATATATATAGATGGGCCAGGCCTGTCACCAACCCCTTGGTCAACCACGCTGCTTCACAGAGTATGATATAATTAATGTTCACTTGTCTAGAACTATGGTGTATATCTAATCAGACTAGCTTGGATAAGTTTGGGCTCTTGAAAAGACCGAATTAGAAGAGTGTCTCGCTTAAGGCTAAAGCTGAAGTTGGTGACGAGCCCTTGGCGAGTCTTTATCAAACAATAGAAATAGGTTATATATATATATATATATATATTTGTACAATCGTTTGGGCTGCTATTGAATGTGTATGCTCAACGCATTCATAAAATACCACCACTTTTACGAAGTGTCTCCAGCTTCTTACTTATAAGAAGCCCAGAATTCAATTTCACAACCTAAAGCATCACCTAAGAGGGTGAAATCATTGCATAATTACTTATTTTTAAAACAGCTCTAAGAACTAAGAATTAAAAATCCATCCTACGATGTCACTATCATCTCCAGTTCTGCACTACTAGACCTATTCTATCTCCATGCCTCGTCAAAAAAATTACACCTTCTTGCACACGGGCCCCACTCTCCTGCAGCTAAGTGGAGAGGCGCGCCGGCTCCTATCAGATCGAACGAAGCTTTGCTGAGGGGCTTCTAGACTAGCCTAGAGTTGTATGCCATTGCCCAATCTGAGCGAGGATAAGGGCGCATTTGCGCCTTAATCAAAGTGAGAGGTGCACGTACGTTCTCGCCTTCAGCTTTCAATCTCTCTTTCACAGATCCTTCAATCATGCAACAGCATGTCAACCATACTCTTCCTTCACCCAACCAGTCCAAATAGTCACTTTCTATTCATTTCCAACACTTAGATAGTTCAGCAGTAACGAACAAGGCTCCAAGAGAAATTTAGATATGGATGCGGTCCAATAAATTCGAACAACCACGGCAACAATAACAGCTGTCAAACTCCACAACTCCTATATCACGGCTATATTTTCTTATCTCTCAAATTTGTTAGGAAAGATCATCGCGTATTGGCTTCAGTAAGCGCTTCATTGGTCAGCCCTCAAGCAGATCACAGCTTGATTTTCGACTTCGGTACCAGGCCGTTTTCAGCATAATTATATTGCCTTGCCAGGTCCAGAACAAACCATCACTGAAGCCGTTTCGCATCCGTACAGCTGTAAAAAAAAAAAAAAAAAAAAAAAAAAAAAAAAAACCCAGGCAAAACTAAAAGACAAAAAATAAGTAACGACAGCAAAATAGTTACCATGCCAACCCTTGGAAATGGCGACGAGACTACCCCAGCACTCCAACAATACTTAGCACATGAGACAAGCACTGCTTTCTCAAGCTCTGTGGACTTTGACGAGGACTGGACCAAGATTTTAGACCTAGCCGAGCCCCGAAGGATACAGAACCGCATTGCCCAACGTAACTATCGTAGGTGGCAAAATCTCACTTTATGTGCCTGGCTACATACTAACTACTATTCCTCCAGGTAAGAAGCTCAAAAGACGCCTGGAAGATTTAGAGAGGCGAGCTGGTTCATTAGATGAAGAATCGTCACTCATCAGCAGGTGTGATAAGGCTGATGAGTGTATGGATGCCGACGACGGATCCGATGGTGAGGTGCTTTTAGATGGAAAAGCCGCCGAGACGCTTGAAGAGATTTCAGATGAAGAAGTCGCCGAGACGCTTGAAGATGGCCATCCGCTTTTACAAGAGGTGCCTACCCTAGTTAGGATCCTACTTCGAGAATTCGAGGCCTGGAGAAACTGCCAAGGATCTTCAGGTTCTAATAAGGCTACAAAGCCGAACTCTTCGAATAGTGGTGATAATTCTTCGAGCAGTGAACATAACTCTTCGAATGACGGACGGGCTTCTACTGGGTCGAAAAAGAGGCGTCAGGAGTTAGATGAAGAAACCTCAGACAACGAAGGATTTAGTACTAAGAACACAAAACGACCAAAGATTGGCAACGACGAAGAAGAGTCACCGCTTTTAGCTTGTCCATTCTACAAACGCGACGAATTCCGACACCAAAAGTGCCTTAAACATGTTCTTCGGATGGTTAAGAACGTCAAAGAACACCTTCGCCGTTGTCACAAACAGCCAAGTTTCTGCCCTCTCTGCGGCCAGATTTTTAGCTACAAAGCGGAATTGGATAATCACATTAGAGCAAGGACTTGCGATGCGCGGGAATTCCAAGAGCCTGAGGGTATTACCGAAGATCACGAACGGAGCTTTAGGTCAAAGGTTGACAAGAAACTTACACTTTCTGAGCAATGGAAATCCGTCTGGAAAATTATTTTTCCGGAAGAAGAACCCCCTGAATCACCATTTATCGAAGGTACATTGCACGAGGGGCTAGCCTGTTTTCGCAGATTCCGTAATGAGAGGGGGCCGGCGATCATTTCAGAGTATATACGAGCCTATGTAGAGTCTTACAGCCCGGCCGACAGCATATCAAACCCAGAAAGGACATTAGAGGCTTTGCTCGAAACTGTCAGTGGAAGAGCGATGGATGCAGTTATTGAGGCGTATTACGACAACCTCTCGGCTCCACAAGATGATAACGGAATGGCCTCGACGGAGAACAGCGGAATATCTCCGATAGGAAGTAACCGAGAAGTCACTCAAGGAACGGGATTGATAAGCCATAGTCAAGAACCCGTCAAACAACTGACCGTCAGTGATGTTAGCAGTGAGAGAAATGCAGATATTCCTACAGAAATGTCGGAAGCTCTCAACCCAGACCAAATTGCTGGAGAGAATTTTGGCCTAGACTTATTTGCGTCTAGCGGCATGGCTAATATGTCAGATATTCTGATCTGGCAGGGTTTACATGAAGAGGATCTTGGGATTGACGGCGCAAATCCCTTCTACGACATACTAGACGATACTGTACCGAATCTACTCGCCGAAGATACTTCTACGTTGGGATTCAAGCCAAAATCGAGTTTGGAAAGCTTGTCGACACACTCTCTTGTAGGATAATGAAACAATTCTAGTAAATCAATTTGCCATTTAGTTATCCATTTAGGTTGCGCCATAGGTGCAGCTCGACTTGGGCGATGAGGAGTTTTACGAACTGATGTTCTACGATTTCCGGGCTTGAGATAGAAATCTTACATAATTCAGTGATTCAGATCTTGACTTTAAACGTATGATTCATCAAGTTCTAGTTCTCGATATTCTTTACGATCTGAGGGTGGTTTTTTTTTTTTTTTTTTTTTTTTTTTTTTAAATTACAAAAATAAAAAAAAAACAACAAACCAAAATAAGGAAATTAAAAAACGCCAATTAAAAAAAAAATATAAAAAAAAGATAAAAAAACA